>OV277869.1:4023189-4460522 GCA_922989275.2 Gari tellinella | reverse complement strand
GAATGAGCAATTTCGGCAGCACATACAACTTATATTCCCTTTTCCAAGGTGTATGGGCATTCTATGAAAAATGACTGCGCGCGGCCCAGATAGAAATACTCACGTTTCAATACGGCCCGCCATAGGTTCTGAAATCTGCTGTTTTTGTGTTTTCTCCGCGCGCGTTTTTCCATAACAACTTCCGATTGTCCTTGGGTGCAGACATGGTTCTGGTACCGGTGGAAAGAACATGCTTTACCGCTGGCGCCCGTAATTAAAGTAACACGACTGCTTGCACACGACCTGCCCAATTGCCCCGAGAAAGAGTCTTCATTGCTGAATAAAATTGGTCCAACTCTTCCCTCACCAGAGAATTTCTGTTCTTTCAGGCCACAGACTGGGAAATGCGAACTGAAACGGTGCCGAAACTGGAGGATACGAAGGTAGGAAGGTTGTTTACCTGTTCTTGGAACCCTGGGTTGGTCTGGGAAGACGTTACAGCTCAGCATAGATACAGGCAGAAACACAGAGTGCCGCATGTCTGCCCCCTGTGCATCGCCCTGTGTCTATTCGGCAAACCTAAATACAGACAGACAGACAGACAGACAGACAGACAGACAGACAGACAGACAGACAGACAGACAGACAGACAGACAGACAGACAGACAGACAGACAGACAGACAGACAGACAGACAGACAGACAGACAGACAGACAGACAGACAGACAGACAGACAGACAGACAGACAGACAGACAGACAGACAGACAGACAGACAGACAGACAGACAGACAGACAAGGTACAAGGGTTCTTGTGCCCCAAAATGCCAAACTCGTAAAAAAACCTGTGATTACGGGCATGCAGGTGGCAGTTGAGTTGAACATAATGCAGAGGCGCACAGAATACTCGGGCTGTCCCCGACCCAACCCATCGTTCCACCGTGTTTACTCGTTTATCATTTAGTGCTCTCTTAACTCATATTCACCCCTTGACACTGAAAATGTACAAGTTCGAAATTCCATTATTTACTAGTTTATATTTAACACTGCAAAATGACAAAGCAGTGCAGACCCGAAATAGAGTGCTCATTTAGGATCTCTCTAATTTTCGTCTAAACTGTTTTCAATGGACAAGTGTACTCTCCACCGGTACACTGTTTACGCGTAAACTCGTCTCTAGGGGTCAATGGGTTCAGAGAAATTTAATAACTGTTATAGGAATTAAAATTGTGTGGTATGTGGCGGGTGAAGTTTTGGATTAGTTACAATTTTATGGTAACAGTTTGAGGATATCATCGGTTCGAAATAGTTGAGTGGCCCTAAAAAGGGCCGTTTTTTGTTGTCGCTGTTCGCGGCAAAATTTACTTGGCCTTCTGGGTCTTCTTTGGCAACAGAACGGCCTGGATGTTGGGCAACACACCACCCTGGGCGATGGTCACGCCTGACAGAAGCTTGTTCAACTCCTCGTCGTTGCGGATGGCCAGCTGAAGGTGACGGGGAATGATCCTGGTCTTCTTGTTGTCACGGGCGGCGTTTCCTGCCAATTCCAAAACTTCTGCGGCTAAGTATTCCAGGACGGCTGCGAGGTACACTGGGGCACCTGCTCCAACTCGTTCAGCGTAGTTACCCTTGCGCAGAAGACGGTGGATTCTGCCAACTGG
Source organism: Gari tellinella (assembly GCA_922989275.2). Lineage (NCBI taxonomy): Eukaryota > Metazoa > Mollusca > Bivalvia > Cardiida > Psammobiidae > Gari > Gari tellinella. The sequence goes on along the minus strand of OV277869.1, from coordinate 4,458,884 downwards.
GAACTGAAGTCCAGCCCTTGAGGACCTGCTCTTGGCCTTTCCCTTTGCCTTTCCTCCCTTTCCACGTCCAGACATGTTTGATTGTTATTGGCTTCTCGTTAGTGACAAAGCAATGATGTTGAAAATTTCGGCGAACTAAGAATATGTACCGTAAAACGGATTGACCTACTTTTACTAACACAAAATTTTCAGCCAATCAGAATCGATCAAGTGTTTCTCGCACAAGGATAGTGGTAGCAAAACAACTTCTCGCGTCCAGTTTTGAAGAGCAGTTTTGAACTAAAATTTATCTTTTTTTCATGATTTTTTTTCTTCTCATACACCCGTAATGTATGCTGCGTGTCCTCCTGCTGTTTTCGTGTAACTGAAAAGACAATTTCCTGTCCAAACAGCCGCACAAAATAGCAAAACGTACCCGAAAGTACTCGTTCTATGCAATTAGTTATTCCTTTTTGGTCGGAAAAACGGGGCTCTGAAAGTGTTAGAATGTAGTTTTATTAAACAGTGCACAGGATACACCCTTACTAACACTCTTTTATGGTTTGTAGAATTGCGGCGCCTTGTTATTGTGTGTGCGTGTCTGGGCTCGGGGTGGGGTGAGGTGAGGTGATAATGTCCCCTGTCTGTCATGCAGTCAGCATTGCATGTTTTATTTCTACATTTTGGACATATGTACAGCGGAGCAGACGTAATTCTTCCTCGAGTGCGCAAACGAAACGCAATGCAATTAAACGTTGAAAATGACTTTTTTGACACTTCTATTTATTGCAATCTGAGTGGCATAAAGCTTGGAGCCTGATCAGACTCCTGGTTACCCGGCGTCTGATCTGGCTCTAAACTTTTTTCAAAAGAAATAAAAGTTTTTTCTATTGGGAAAGAATAAGGTTTTATCCACTGTGGTGTTTTATAAGTGTTGTTGGACTACTAAATAGCATTAAGGGAGACAAGCATATAATGGCTGGACAGAACTACAGTTTGCAACTCTGAGACACAATCTTTCAAAAGAGTTGTGTGGCCCTGAAAAGGGCCGTTTGTTGTGCGCAGAAAGCGTTTACTTGCTGCTGGTGTACTTGGTGACGGCCTTTGTGCCTTCGCTGACAGCGTGCTTAGCCAATTCACCGGGCAGAAGCAGACGGACGGCTGTCTGGATTTCTCTGCTGGTGATGGTTGACCGCTTGTTGTAGTGAGCAAGTCTGGAGGCTTCGGCAGCGATTCTCTCAAGATGTCGTTGACGAAGCTGTTCATAATGGACATAGCCTTGCTGGACACGCCGGTGTCGGGGTGCACCTGCTTCAAGACTTTGTAGATGTATATAGAGTAGGATTCCCTCCTCTTCCTTCTCCTCTTCTTGTCTGTGCTACGTGCCGCCTTTACCTTACTGACGGCCTTCTTAGCTCCTTTCCCGGCTGCTGCTGCTTTGATAGGCATGATTCTATATTATGATGAATAATAATAAGTGGCCAACACGTTTCTGGGGCCTTTTATGTTAGAGTTACGCGGATTGACCTACTTTTATTCCCAACTTGGAGCTTCATTTTGATTGGACAATATAGTTGACTCGGCTGGGCATCGAATATTAAGTTTTATGTTAAAACCTGTATTAAGGGACCACTTAATGAAGATGCATGGTGATATTTATAGGCAGGTTGCCGCCTAATACAGGACAAAAGTAATGCAGAATGTTCTTCTAGAAGCCTTCTGCCTAGAGGTTGGCCGGCGTTAAGCCACCACTTCTCATGTATAATACAATTATATCGCCTGTTTATTAGTCGCTTAACACAGGTTTTATTATAGAAATTAAAACGATAACGAATGAAACTTATGAATAAAACAATTCTTGTCTTATGGTAATTGTGAATAATAATTTTCTTTCGATCGGCATCGAAACACTGATGTCCTTACATGCATGCCAAAGTGTTAAAATCAGTCCAAACTCGATACTTCGAACTCGGTTAAATAGATCTTACCAGTGTTTCATAAGTTAAATTGTGTTCACTCGATCTTGCTCAAGTCAAACGTTCCCGTTGTATCAAAAGTAAAAACTTGGCTAAGCCGTTCGAAGTATCTAGTTTCGACTGTAATTTCTTTGACAATAGCAAAATGGAACTGTTTTTGGCCTGACATTGAATCACTTCGAATATCCTATATATTGAATGAGTGATGGATTTATTGCATTTAAGGGATATCATCGTGTATATTAATTATATCAGAAATCGGGGTAGCCTGTGAACTGTCTGAGATACAATCTTCCAAAGAATTTGTGTGGCCCTAAAAAGGGCCGTTGTTGTTGCTAAGATCCGACGTTTAACCTCCGAATCCGTACAGAGTCCTGCCTTGTCTCTTCAGAGCGTAGACAACGTCCATGGCTGTGACGGTCTTCCTCTTGGCATGCTCGGTGTAGGTGACTGCGTCCCTGATTACGTTCTCAAGGAAAACTTTCAGGACACCCCTGGTCTCCTCGTAGATCAGACCGGAGATTCTCTTCACACCACCTCGACGAGCCAGACGGCGGATAGCTGGCTTTGTGATACCCTGGATGTTATCACGCAACACTTTTCGGTGACGCTTGGCGCCCCCCTTTCCTAGTCCTTTACCTCCTTTGCCTCGTCCTGACATTGTTCTGGATAGTTAGAGTATTCAGAAGTGATAGTCCAACTTGCAAATTTTTCGTATATATAAAGACGCTCTGAACGACATAACGACCTTCACCTTGGCACGGTCGTTTTGATGACCTGGGTTAGTAGGTCAGGTCAAATCAATTGCCTTGTGAATGTGAAATATACCGCGCGCCGCCCTGAGAGAAATATAACAAAAAAAAAAGAAAACCGTTTCAGCTTCTGCAACCACTCTGTAACATATTGTGCGAGAATAATTTTCTGTTAAATAGCTTTCGAATGTGTTGTTTCAAAAATCCGGTCGCTTTTTACAAGGATCCAGAGCGTTCAGACTCTGTACACAAGTCTGAATAGGCTCATGGTCACGTGTACTGTACAAACATTCCCGAATATGCGTTTCCGTCGAAGCAACACCACACTTTCACGCTTTTACCTGGCGTCTGTCTGCCTGTCTGTCTGTGCCTGTCTGTCTGTCTGTGCCTGCCTGCCTGTCTGTCTGTCTGTCTGTCTGTCTGTCTGTCTGTCTGTCTGTCTGTCTGTCTGTCTGTCTGTCTGTCTGTCTGTCTGTCGCCTGTCTGCCTGTCTGGGAGCCATGTTAAACCTGGCGTCTGCCTGTCTGTCGCCTGTCTGGGAGCCATGTTAAACCTGGCGTCTGTCCGTCCGTCTGCCTGTATGTCTGTCGCCTGTCTGGTAGCCATGTTAAACTTTTCCTACAGCCTAACGGGACTGTCCTGTCTTAAGCAATCATGGGCGGATTTAACACAGGTTAACGCTATGAAGGGAATGGTATTTATGATAGGCATATGGGGCGATAGGAAACATTGATTACAATAAGTATACATTAAGCTACTTGTTCAGGTGTCTGCTTTGTAATACTACTTTAAATAGAACCTACGTTTAGGATATTTGTAGCTAGTTTGGGGCGTTGAAACTCTTAAGATACCATCTTGTCAATGGAGTGTGTGGCCCTAAAAAGGGCCGTTTGTTTGACTTGAAACAGTCCAAGTCTTAAGCACGCTCACCGCGGATACGACGGGCAAGTTGGATGTCCTTGGGCATGATGGTGACACGCTTGGCGTGGATGGCGCACAGGTTGGTGTCCTCAAAGAGACCGACCAAGTAGGCTTCGCTAGCCTCCTGGAGGGCCATGACGGCAGAGCTCTGGAATCGCAGGTCGGTCTTGAAGTCCTGTGCAATTTCACGCACCAGGCGCTGGAATGGCAGTTTCCTGATGAGCAATTCAGTGCTCTTCTGGTACCGCCTGATCTCTCTCAGAGCGACGGTTCCGGGCCTGTACCTGTGAGGTTTCTTAACACCCCCGGTAGCTGGTGCGCTCTTACGAGCGGCCTTGGTGGCCAGCTGTTTCCTTGGAGCCTTTCCTCCGGTGGACTTTCTAGCGGTCTGCTTTGTTCTAGCCATGTCGATTGCTTGAATGATGGCTGTAGGACCCGATCCCGTCTATTTTATGCTAGTTGGTGTGCTCCGCTCTGATTGGTAGATGAAAACAAGCCGTCGAGCTTGAGCCCTGAAAACGGATTGAAAATTGACCAATCAGAAGCCTGCAAAACTTCGTGTAGAGAAGTGTACACTCCTGTATGTTTACGCTCGTTTTTTCGTTGTTTGTTTGTTGAAAATTAAACAGATTTGTAAATGTGAGAGCCACTCTCAAGATATTGGTGTGTTTAGACATGTGTTGTGTCTGTTTTAGCGACACGTACAACTTGTAGACCCCTACTGAACTTGCGTGCAGACTGTTAACGTCTTAACCATCTCTTTGTCTGTGTGTCAGCAAACCGAAATATGCCAACTAAACAGCTGATGAAGATAACATTATTATGGTCATGGAAGTCTTTACTAGTGCTGGTCATTGGCCGGCAACCTATGTGTGCTATATGGCAGGGCTTGATTGGATGGGATGGGTAGGTTAAGGGATACGGTGTCAACATGTTAACTCTTTGAAACATACCTTTCGATACATTTGAATGGTCCTGAAAAGGACCGTTTGTGTTTGAAACCCGACTAGGCGGGCAGACTGTGTGCCGCTTTACTTCTTTGCTGGCTTTGCCTTCTTGGCGGCTGGCTTCTTTGCCTTCTTTGGTGACTTTGCGGCCTTCTTGGGCTTGGCGGCAGCCTTCTTTGGTGTCTTGGGCTTCTTTGCCTTGACAGACTTCTTGGCTGCTGGCTTCTTTGCTGCTTTTTTGGCGGCTGGCTTCTTGGCGGCCTTCTTTGGTGTCTTTGTCTTCTTTGGCTTGACGGTCTTTGGCTTCTTGGCCTTCTTGGCGGCTGGCTTCGTTTTCGCCAGGATCTTGAAAGAGCCTGATGCGCCGGTTCCCTTGGTTTGCTTGAGTTGTCCACTCGCAACACCAGCCCTCAGTGCATGCTTGAGATGAGAGTTAGTAGTTGCCGTCGGTGCGATCTTGTAGTTAGCGTCGATATACTTCGCAATGGCCGCCTTAGAGGAGCCGGAACGTTCCTTCAGGGCGCCTATTGCGGTCTGGATCATGTCCGAATATTTTGGGTGTGAAGCAGGCTTCTTAGGCTTGCTGGCCTTCTTGACCGTCTTAGTAGTTGCAGCTGCGTCAGCCATGGTGATGTGTTACTCTGATAGAGAAAGAATGAGCAATTTCGGCAGCACATACAACTTATATTCCCTTTTCCAAGGTGTATGGGCATTCTATGAAAAATGACTGCGCGCGGCCCAGATAGAAATACTCACGTTTCAATACGGCCCGCCATAGGTTCTGAAATCTGCTGTTTTTGTGTTTTCTCCGCGCGCGTTTTTCCATAACAACTTCCGATTGTCCTTGGGTGCAGACATGGTTCTGGTACCGGTGGAAAGAACATGCTTTACCGCTGGCGCCCGTAATTAAAGTAACACGACTGCTTGCACACGACCTGCCCAATTGCCCCGAGAAAGAGTCTTCATTGCTGAATAAAATTGGTCCAACTCTTCCCTCACCAGAGAATTTCTGTTCTTTCAGGCCACAGACTGGGAAATGCGAACTGAAACGGTGCCGAAACTGGAGGATACGAAGGTAGGAAGGTTGTTTACCTGTTCTTGGAACCCTGGGTTGGTCTGGGAAGACGTTACAGCTCAGCATAGATACAGGCAGAAACACAGAGTGCCGCATGTCTGCCCCCTGTGCATCGCCCTGTGTCTATTCGGCAAACCTAAATACAGACAGACAGACAGACAGACAGACAGACAGACAGACAGACAGACAGACAGACAGACAGACAGACAGACAGACAGACAGACAGACAGACAGACAGACAGACAGACAGACAGACAGACAGACAGACAGACAGACAGACAGACAGACAGACAGACAGACAGACAGACAGACAGACAGACAGACAGACAGACAGACAGACAGACAGACAGACAGACAAGGTACAAGGGTTCTTGTGCCCCAAAATGCCAAACTCGTAAAAAAACCTGTGATTACGGGCATGCAGGTGGCAGTTGAGTTGAACATAATGCAGAGGCGCACAGAATACTCGGGCTGTCCCCGACCCAACCCATCGTTCCACCGTGTTTACTCGTTTATCATTTAGTGCTCTCTTAACTCATATTCACCCCTTGACACTGAAAATGTACAAGTTCGAAATTCCATTATTTACTAGTTTATATTTAACACTGCAAAATGACAAAGCAGTGCAGACCCGAATAGAGTGCTCATTTAGGATCTCTCTAATTTTCGTCTAAACTGTTTTCAATGGACAAGTGTACTCTCCACCGGTACACTGTTTACGCGTAAACTCGTCTCTAGGGGTCAATGGGTTCAGAGAAATTTAATAACTGTTATAGGAATTAAAATTGTGTGGTATGTGGCGGGTGAAGTTTTGGATTAGTTACAATTTTATGGTAACAGTTTGAGGATATCATCGGTTCGAAATAGTTGAGTGGCCCTAAAAAGGGCCGTTTTTTGTTGTCGCTGTTCGCGGCAAAATTTACTTGGCCTTCTGGGTCTTCTTTGGCAACAGAACGGCCTGGATGTTGGGCAACACACCACCCTGGGCGATGGTCACGCCTGACAGAAGCTTGTTCAACTCCTCGTCGTTGCGGATGGCCAGCTGAAGGTGACGGGGAATGATCCTGGTCTTCTTGTTGTCACGGGCGGCGTTTCCTGCCAATTCCAAAACTTCTGCGGCTAAGTATTCCAGGACGGCTGCGAGGTACACTGGGGCACCTGCTCCAACTCGTTCAGCGTAGTTACCCTTGCGCAGAAGACGGTGGATTCTGCCAACTGGGAACTGAAGTCCAGCCCTTGAGGACCTGCTCTTGGCCTTTCCCTTTGCCTTTCCTCCCTTTCCACGTCCAGACATGTTTGATTGTTATTGGCTTCTCGTTAGTGACAAAGCAATGATGTTGAAAATTTCGGCGAACTAAGAATATGTACCGTAAAACGGATTGACCTACTTTTACTAACACAAAATTTTCAGCCAATCAGAATCGATCAAGTGTTTCTCGCACAAGGATAGTGGTAGCAAAACAACTTCTCGCGTCCAGTTTTGAAGAGCAGTTTTGAACTAAAATTTATCTTTTTTTCATGATTTTTTTTCTTCTCATACACCCGTAATGTATGCTGCGTGTCCTCCTGCTGTTTTCGTGTAACTGAAAAGACAATTTCCTGTCCAAACAGCCGCACAAAATAGCAAAACGTACCCGAAAGTACTCGTTCTATGCAATTAGTTATTCCTTTTTGGTCGGAAAAACGGGGCTCTGAAAGTGTTAGAATGTAGTTTTATTAAACAGTGCACAGGATACACCCTTACTAACACTCTTTTATGGTTTGTAGAATTGCGGCGCCTTGTTATTGTGTGTGCGTGTCTGGGCTCGGGGTGGGGTGAGGTGAGGTGATAATGTCCCCTGTCTGTCATGCAGTCAGCATTGCATGTTTTATTTCTACATTTTGGACATATGTACAGCGGAGCAGACGTAATTCTTCCTCGAGTGCGCAAACGAAACGCAATGCAATTAAACGTTGAAAATGACTTTTTTGACACTTCTATTTATTGCAATCTGAGTGGCATAAAGCTTGGAGCCTGATCAGACTCCTGGTTACCCGGCGTCTGATCTGGCTCTAAACTTTTTTCAAAAGAAATAAAAGTTTTTTCTATTGGGAAAGAATAAGGTTTTATCCACTGTGGTGTTTTATAAGTGTTGTTGGACTACTAAATAGCATTAAGGGAGACAAGCATATAATGGCTGGACAGAACTACAGTTTGCAACTCTGAGACACAATCTTTCAAAAGAGTTGTGTGGCCCTGAAAAGGGCCGTTTGTTGTGCGCAGAAAGCGTTTACTTGCTGCTGGTGTACTTGGTGACGGCCTTTGTGCCTTCGCTGACAGCGTGCTTAGCCAATTCACCGGGCAGAAGCAGACGGACGGCTGTCTGGATTTCTCTGCTGGTGATGGTTGACCGCTTGTTGTAGTGAGCAAGTCTGGAGGCTTCGGCAGCGATTCTCTCAAAGATGTCGTTGACGAAGCTGTTCATAATGGACATAGCCTTGCTGGACACGCCGGTGTCGGGGTGCACCTGCTTCAAGACTTTGTAGATGTATATAGAGTAGGATTCCCTCCTCTTCCTTCTCCTCTTCTTGTCTGTGCTACGTGCCGCCTTTACCTTACTGACGGCCTTCTTAGCTCCTTTCCCGGCTGCTGCTGCTTTGATAGGCATGATTCTATATTATGATGAATAATAATAAGTGGCCAACACGTTTCTGGGGCCTTTTATGTTAGAGTTACGCGGATTGACCTACTTTTATTCCCAACTTGGAGCTTCATTTTGATTGGACAATATAGTTGACTCGGCTGGGCATCGAATATTAAGTTTTATGTTAAAACCTGTATTAAGGGACCACTTAATGAAGATGCATGGTGATATTTATAGGCAGGTTGCCGCCTAATACAGGACAAAAGTAATGCAGAATGTTCTTCTAGAAGCCTTCTGCCTAGAGGTTGGCCGGCGTTAAGCCACCACTTCTCATGTATAATACAATTATATCGCCTGTTTATTAGTCGCTTAACACAGGTTTTATTATAGAAATTAAAACGATAACGAATGAAACTTATGAATAAAACAATTCTTGTCTTATGGTAATTGTGAATAATAATTTTCTTTCGATCGGCATCGAAACACTGATGTCCTTACATGCATGCCAAAGTGTTAAAATCAGTCCAAACTCGATACTTCGAACTCGGTTAAATAGATCTTACCAGTGTTTCATAAGTTAAATTGTGTTCACTCGATCTTGCTCAAGTCAAACGTTCCCGTTGTATCAAAAGTAAAAACTTGGCTAAGCCGTTCGAAGTATCTAGTTTCGACTGTAATTTCTTTGACAATAGCAAAATGGAACTGTTTTTGGCCTGACATTGAATCACTTCGAATATCCTATATATTGAATGAGTGATGGATTTATTGCATTTAAGGGATATCATCGTGTATATTAATTATATCAGAAATCGGGGTAGCCTGTGAACTGTCTGAGATACAATCTTCCAAAGAATTTGTGTGGCCCTAAAAAGGGCCGTTGTTGTTGCTAAGATCCGACGTTTAACCTCCGAATCCGTACAGAGTCCTGCCTTGTCTCTTCAGAGCGTAGACAACGTCCATGGCTGTGACGGTCTTCCTCTTGGCATGCTCGGTGTAGGTGACTGCGTCCCTGATTACGTTCTCAAGGAAAACTTTCAGGACACCCCTGGTCTCCTCGTAGATCAGACCGGAGATTCTCTTCACACCACCTCGACGAGCCAGACGGCGGATAGCTGGCTTTGTGATACCCTGGATGTTATCACGCAACACTTTTCGGTGACGCTTGGCGCCCCCCTTTCCTAGTCCTTTACCTCCTTTGCCTCGTCCTGACATTGTTCTGGATAGTTAGAGTATTCAGAAGTGATAGTCCAACTTGCAAATTTTTCGTATATATAAAGACGCTCTGAACGACATAACGACCTTCACCTTGGCACGGTCGTTTTGATGACCTGGGTTAGTAGGTCAGGTCAAATCAATTGCCTTGTGAATGTGAAATATACCGCGCGCCGCCCTGAGAGAAATATAACAAAAAAAAAAGAAAACCGTTTCAGCTTCTGCAACCACTCTGTAACATATTGTGCGAGAATAATTTTCTGTTAAATAGCTTTCGAATGTGTTGTTTCAAAAATCCGGTCGCTTTTTACAAGGATCCAGAGCGTTCAGACTCTGTACACAAGTCTGAATAGGCTCATGGTCACGTGTACTGTACAAACATTCCCGAATATGCGTTTCCGTCGAAGCAACACCACACTTTCACGCTTTTACCTGGCGTCTGTCTGCCTGTCTGTCTGTGCCTGTCTGTCTGTCTGTGCCTGCCTGCCTGTCTGTCTGTCTGTCTGTCTGTCTGTCTGTCTGTCTGTCTGTCTGTCTGTCTGTCTGTCTGTCTGTCTGTCGCCTGTCTGCCTGTCTGGGAGCCATGTTAAACCTGGCGTCTGCCTGTCTGTCGCCTGTCTGGGAGCCATGTTAAACCTGGCGTCTGTCCGTCCGTCTGCCTGTATGTCTGTCGCCTGTCTGGTAGCCATGTTAAACTTTTCCTACAGCCTAACGGGACTGTCCTGTCTTAAGCAATCATGGGCGGATTTAACACAGGTTAACGCTATGAAGGGAATGGTATTTATGATAGGCATATGGGGCGATAGGAAACATTGATTACAATAAGTATACATTAAGCTACTTGTTCAGGTGTCTGCTTTGTAATACTACTTTAAATAGAACCTACGTTTAGGATATTTGTAGCTAGTTTGGGGCGTTGAAACTCTTAAGATACCATCTTGTCAATGGAGTGTGTGGCCCTAAAAAGGGCCGTTTGTTTGACTTGAAACAGTCCAAGTCTTAAGCACGCTCACCGCGGATACGACGGGCAAGTTGGATGTCCTTGGGCATGATGGTGACACGCTTGGCGTGGATGGCGCACAGGTTGGTGTCCTCAAAGAGACCGACCAAGTAGGCTTCGCTAGCCTCCTGGAGGGCCATGACGGCAGAGCTCTGGAATCGCAGGTCGGTCTTGAAGTCCTGTGCAATTTCACGCACCAGGCGCTGGAATGGCAGTTTCCTGATGAGCAATTCAGTGCTCTTCTGGTACCGCCTGATCTCTCTCAGAGCGACGGTTCCGGGCCTGTACCTGTGAGGTTTCTTAACACCCCCGGTAGCTGGTGCGCTCTTACGAGCGGCCTTGGTGGCCAGCTGTTTCCTTGGAGCCTTTCCTCCGGTGGACTTTCTAGCGGTCTGCTTTGTTCTAGCCATGTCGATTGCTTGAATGATGGCTGTAGGACCCGATCCCGTCTATTTTATGCTAGTTGGTGTGCTCCGCTCTGATTGGTAGATGAAAACAAGCCGTCGAGCTTGAGCCCTGAAAACGGATTGAAAATTGACCAATCAGAAGCCTGCAAAACTTCGTGTAGAGAAGTGTACACTCCTGTATGTTTACGCTCGTTTTTTCGTTGTTTGTTTGTTGAAAATTAAACAGATTTGTAAATGTGAGAGCCACTCTCAAGATATTGGTGTGTTTAGACATGTGTTGTGTCTGTTTTAGCGACACGTACAACTTGTAGACCCCTACTGAACTTGCGTGCAGACTGTTAACGTCTTAACCATCTCTTTGTCTGTGTGTCAGCAAACCGAAATATGCCAACTAAACAGCTGATGAAGATAACATTATTATGGTCATGGAAGTCTTTACTAGTGCTGGTCATTGGCCGGCAACCTATGTGTGCTATATGGCAGGGCTTGATTGGATGGGATGGGTAGGTTAAGGGATACGGTGTCAACATGTTAACTCTTTGAAACATACCTTTCGATACATTTGAATGGTCCTGAAAAGGACCGTTTGTGTTTGAAACCCGACTAGGCGGGCAGACTGTGTGCCGCTTTACTTCTTTGCTGGCTTTGCCTTCTTGGCGGCTGGCTTCTTTGCCTTCTTTGGTGACTTTGCGGCCTTCTTGGGCTTGGCGGCAGCCTTCTTTGGTGTCTTGGGCTTCTTTGCCTTGACAGACTTCTTGGCTGCTGGCTTCTTTGCTGCTTTTTTGGCGGCTGGCTTCTTGGCGGCCTTCTTTGGTGTCTTTGTCTTCTTTGGCTTGACGGTCTTTGGCTTCTTGGCCTTCTTGGCGGCTGGCTTCGTTTTCGCCAGGATCTTGAAAGAGCCTGATGCGCCGGTTCCCTTGGTTTGCTTGAGTTGTCCACTCGCAACACCAGCCCTCAGTGCATGCTTGAGATGAGAGTTAGTAGTTGCCGTCGGTGCGATCTTGTAGTTAGCGTCGATATACTTCGCAATGGCCGCCTTAGAGGAGCCGGAACGTTCCTTCAGGGCGCCTATTGCGGTCTGGATCATGTCCGAATATTTTGGGTGTGAAGCAGGCTTCTTAGGCTTGCTGGCCTTCTTGACCGTCTTAGTAGTTGCAGCTGCGTCAGCCATGGTGATGTGTTACTCTGATAGAGAAAGAATGAGCAATTTCGGCAGCACATACAACTTATATTCCCTTTTCCAAGGTGTATGGGCATTCTATGAAAAATGACTGCGCGCGGCCCAGATAGAAATACTCACGTTTCAATACGGCCCGCCATAGGTTCTGAAATCTGCTGTTTTTGTGTTTTCTCCGCGCGCGTTTTTCCATAACAACTTCCGATTGTCCTTGGGTGCAGACATGGTTCTGGTACCGGTGGAAAGAACATGCTTTACCGCTGGCGCCCGTAATTAAAGTAACACGACTGCTTGCACACGACCTGCCCAATTGCCCCGAGAAAGAGTCTTCATTGCTGAATAAAATTGGTCCAACTCTTCCCTCACCAGAGAATTTCTGTTCTTTCAGGCCACAGACTGGGAAATGCGAACTGAAACGGTGCCGAAACTGGAGGATACGAAGGTAGGAAGGTTGTTTACCTGTTCTTGGAACCCTGGGTTGGTCTGGGAAGACGTTACAGCTCAGCATAGATACAGGCAGAAACACAGAGTGCCGCATGTCTGCCCCCTGTGCATCGCCCTGTGTCTATTCGGCAAACCTAAATACAGACAGACAGACAGACAGACAGACAGACAGACAGACAGACAGACAGACAGACAGACAGACAGACAGACAGACAGACAGACAGACAGACAGACAGACAGACAGACAGACAGACAGACAGACAGACAGACAGACAGACAGACAGACAGACAGACAGACAGACAGACAGACAGACAGACAGACAGACAGACAAGGTACAAGGGTTCTTGTGCCCCAAAATGCCAAACTCGTAAAAAAACCTGTGATTACGGGCATGCAGGTGGCAGTTGAGTTGAACATAATGCAGAGGCGCACAGAATACTCGGGCTGTCCCCGACCCAACCCATCGTTCCACCGTGTTTACTCGTTTATCATTTAGTGCTCTCTTAACTCATATTCACCCCTTGACACTGAAAATGTACAAGTTCGAAATTCCATTATTTACTAGTTTATATTTAACACTGCAAAATGACAAAGCAGTGCAGACCCGAAATAGAGTGCTCATTTAGGATCTCTCTAATTTTCGTCTAAACTGTTTTCAATGGACAAGTGTACTCTCCACCGGTACACTGTTTACGCGTAAACTCGTCTCTAGGGGTCAATGGGTTCAGAGAAATTTAATAACTGTTATAGGAATTAAAATTGTGTGGTATGTGGCGGGTGAAGTTTTGGATTAGTTACAATTTTATGGTAACAGTTTGAGGATATCATCGGTTCGAAATAGTTGAGTGGCCCTAAAAAGGGCCGTTTTTTGTTGTCGCTGTTCGCGGCAAAATTTACTTGGCCTTCTGGGTCTTCTTTGGCAACAGAACGGCCTGGATGTTGGGCAACACACCACCCTGGGCGATGGTCACGCCTGACAGAAGCTTGTTCAACTCCTCGTCGTTGCGGATGGCCAGCTGAAGGTGACGGGGAATGATCCTGGTCTTCTTGTTGTCACGGGCGGCGTTTCCTGCCAATTCCAAAACTTCTGCGGCTAAGTATTCCAGGACGGCTGCGAGGTACACTGGGGCACCTGCTCCAACTCGTTCAGCGTAGTTACCCTTGCGCAGAAGACGGTGGATTCTGCCAACTGGGAACTGAAGTCCAGCCCTTGAGGACCTGCTCTTGGCCTTTCCCTTTGCCTTTCCTCCCTTTCCACGTCCAGACATGTTTGATTGTTATTGGCTTCTCGTTAGTGACAAAGCAATGATGTTGAAAATTTCGGCGAACTAAGAATATGTACCGTAAAACGGATTGACCTACTTTTACTAACACAAAATTTTCAGCCAATCAGAATCGATCAAGTGTTTCTCGCACAAGGATAGTGGTAGCAAAACAACTTCTCGCGTCCAGTTTTGAAGAGCAGTTTTGAACTAAAATTTATCTTTTTTTCATGATTTTTTTTCTTCTCATACACCCGTAATGTATGCTGCGTGTCCTCCTGCTGTTTTCGTGTAACTGAAAAGACAATTTCCTGTCCAAACAGCCGCACAAAATAGCAAAACGTACCCGAAAGTACTCGTTCTATGCAATTAGTTATTCCTTTTTGGTCGGAAAAACGGGGCTCTGAAAGTGTTAGAATGTAGTTTTATTAAACAGTGCACAGGATACACCCTTACTAACACTCTTTTATGGTTTGTAGAATTGCGGCGCCTTGTTATTGTGTGTGCGTGTCTGGGCTCGGGGTGGGGTGAGGTGAGGTGATAATGTCCCCTGTCTGTCATGCAGTCAGCATTGCATGTTTTATTTCTACATTTTGGACATATGTACAGCGGAGCAGACGTAATTCTTCCTCGAGTGCGCAAACGAAACGCAATGCAATTAAACGTTGAAAATGACTTTTTTGACACTTCTATTTATTGCAATCTGAGTGGCATAAAGCTTGGAGCCTGATCAGACTCCTGGTTACCCGGCGTCTGATCTGGCTCTAAACTTTTTTCAAAAGAAATAAAAGTTTTTTCTATTGGGAAAGAATAAGGTTTTATCCACTGTGGTGTTTTATAAGTGTTGTTGGACTACTAAATAGCATTAAGGGAGACAAGCATATAATGGCTGGACAGAACTACAGTTTGCAACTCTGAGACACAATCTTTCAAAAGAGTTGTGTGGCCCTGAAAAGGGCCGTTTGTTGTGCGCAGAAAGCGTTTACTTGCTGCTGGTGTACTTGGTGACGGCCTTTGTGCCTTCGCTGACAGCGTGCTTAGCCAATTCACCGGGCAGAAGCAGACGGACGGCTGTCTGGATTTCTCTGCTGGTGATGGTTGACCGCTTGTTGTAGTGAGCAAGTCTGGAGGCTTCGGCAGCGATTCTCTCAAAGATGTCGTTGACGAAGCTGTTCATAATGGACATAGCCTTGCTGGACACGCCGGTGTCGGGGTGCACCTGCTTCAAGACTTTGTAGATGTATATAGAGTAGGATTCCCTCCTCTTCCTTCTCCTCTTCTTGTCTGTGCTACGTGCCGCCTTTACCTTACTGACGGCCTTCTTAGCTCCTTTCCCGGCTGCTGCTGCTTTGATAGGCATGATTCTATATTATGATGAATAATAATAAGTGGCCAACACGTTTCTGGGGCCTTTTATGTTAGAGTTACGCGGATTGACCTACTTTTATTCCCAACTTGGAGCTTCATTTTGATTGGACAATATAGTTGACTCGGCTGGGCATCGAATATTAAGTTTTATGTTAAAACCTGTATTAAGGGACCACTTAATGAAGATGCATGGTGATATTTATAGGCAGGTTGCCGCCTAATACAGGACAAAAGTAATGCAGAATGTTCTTCTAGAAGCCTTCTGCCTAGAGGTTGGCCGGCGTTAAGCCACCACTTCTCATGTATAATACAATTATATCGCCTGTTTATTAGTCGCTTAACACAGGTTTTATTATAGAAATTAAAACGATAACGAATGAAACTTATGAATAAAACAATTCTTGTCTTATGGTAATTGTGAATAATAATTTTCTTTCGATCGGCATCGAAACACTGATGTCCTTACATGCATGCCAAAGTGTTAAAATCAGTCCAAACTCGATACTTCGAACTCGGTTAAATAGATCTTACCAGTGTTTCATAAGTTAAATTGTGTTCACTCGATCTTGCTCAAGTCAAACGTTCCCGTTGTATCAAAAGTAAAAACTTGGCTAAGCCGTTCGAAGTATCTAGTTTCGACTGTAATTTCTTTGACAATAGCAAAATGGAACTGTTTTTGGCCTGACATTGAATCACTTCGAATATCCTATATATTGAATGAGTGATGGATTTATTGCATTTAAGGGATATCATCGTGTATATTAATTATATCAGAAATCGGGGTAGCCTGTGAACTGTCTGAGATACAATCTTCCAAAGAATTTGTGTGGCCCTAAAAAGGGCCGTTGTTGTTGCTAAGATCCGACGTTTAACCTCCGAATCCGTACAGAGTCCTGCCTTGTCTCTTCAGAGCGTAGACAACGTCCATGGCTGTGACGGTCTTCCTCTTGGCATGCTCGGTGTAGGTGACTGCGTCCCTGATTACGTTCTCAAGGAAAACTTTCAGGACACCCCTGGTCTCCTCGTAGATCAGACCGGAGATTCTCTTCACACCACCTCGACGAGCCAGACGGCGGATAGCTGGCTTTGTGATACCCTGGATGTTATCACGCAACACTTTTCGGTGACGCTTGGCGCCCCCCTTTCCTAGTCCTTTACCTCCTTTGCCTCGTCCTGACATTGTTCTGGATAGTTAGAGTATTCAGAAGTGATAGTCCAACTTGCAAATTTTTCGTATATATAAAGACGCTCTGAACGACATAACGACCTTCACCTTGGCACGGTCGTTTTGATGACCTGGGTTAGTAGGTCAGGTCAAATCAATTGCCTTGTGAATGTGAAATATACCGCGCGCCGCCCTGAGAGAAATATAACAAAAAAAAAAGAAAACCGTTTCAGCTTCTGCAACCACTCTGTAACATATTGTGCGAGAATAATTTTCTGTTAAATAGCTTTCGAATGTGTTGTTTCAAAAATCCGGTCGCTTTTTACAAGGATCCAGAGCGTTCAGACTCTGTACACAAGTCTGAATAGGCTCATGGTCACGTGTACTGTACAAACATTCCCGAATATGCGTTTCCGTCGAAGCAACACCACACTTTCACGCTTTTACCTGGCGTCTGTCTGCCTGTCTGTCTGTGCCTGTCTGTCTGTCTGTGCCTGCCTGCCTGTCTGTCTGTCTGTCTGTCTGTCTGTCTGTCTGTCTGTCTGTCTGTCTGTCTGTCTGTCTGTCTGTCTGTCGCCTGTCTGCCTGTCTGGGAGCCATGTTAAACCTGGCGTCTGCCTGTCTGTCGCCTGTCTGGGAGCCATGTTAAACCTGGCGTCTGTCCGTCCGTCTGCCTGTATGTCTGTCGCCTGTCTGGTAGCCATGTTAAACTTTTCCTACAGCCTAACGGGACTGTCCTGTCTTAAGCAATCATGGGCGGATTTAACACAGGTTAACGCTATGAAGGGAATGGTATTTATGATAGGCATATGGGGCGATAGGAAACATTGATTACAATAAGTATACATTAAGCTACTTGTTCAGGTGTCTGCTTTGTAATACTACTTTAAATAGAACCTACGTTTAGGATATTTGTAGCTAGTTTGGGGCGTTGAAACTCTTAAGATACCATCTTGTCAATGGAGTGTGTGGCCCTAAAAAGGGCCGTTTGTTTGACTTGAAACAGTCCAAGTCTTAAGCACGCTCACCGCGGATACGACGGGCAAGTTGGATGTCCTTGGGCATGATGGTGACACGCTTGGCGTGGATGGCGCACAGGTTGGTGTCCTCAAAGAGACCGACCAAGTAGGCTTCGCTAGCCTCCTGGAGGGCCATGACGGCAGAGCTCTGGAATCGCAGGTCGGTCTTGAAGTCCTGTGCAATTTCACGCACCAGGCGCTGGAATGGCAGTTTCCTGATGAGCAATTCAGTGCTCTTCTGGTACCGCCTGATCTCTCTCAGAGCGACGGTTCCGGGCCTGTACCTGTGAGGTTTCTTAACACCCCCGGTAGCTGGTGCGCTCTTACGAGCGGCCTTGGTGGCCAGCTGTTTCCTTGGAGCCTTTCCTCCGGTGGACTTTCTAGCGGTCTGCTTTGTTCTAGCCATGTCGATTGCTTGAATGATGGCTGTAGGACCCGATCCCGTCTATTTTATGCTAGTTGGTGTGCTCCGCTCTGATTGGTAGATGAAAACAAGCCGTCGAGCTTGAGCCCTGAAAACGGATTGAAAATTGACCAATCAGAAGCCTGCAAAACTTCGTGTAGAGAAGTGTACACTCCTGTATGTTTACGCTCGTTTTTTCGTTGTTTGTTTGTTGAAAATTAAACAGATTTGTAAATGTGAGAGCCACTCTCAAGATATTGGTGTGTTTAGACATGTGTTATGTCTGTTTTAGCGACACGTACAACTTGTAGACCCCTACTGAACTTGCGTGCAGACTGTTAACGTCTTAACCATCTCTTTGTCTGTGTGTCAGCAAACCGAAATATGCCAACTAAACAGCTGATGAAGATAACATTATTATGGTCATGGAAGTCTTTACTAGTGCTGGTCATTGGCCGGCAACCTATGTGTGCTATATGGCAGGGCTTGATTGGATGGGATGGGTAGGTTAAGGGATACGGTGTCAACATGTTAACTCTTTGAAACATACCTTTCGATACATTTGAATGGTCCTGAAAAGGACCGTTTGTGTTTGAAACCCGACTAGGCGGGCAGACTGTGTGCCGCTTTACTTCTTTGCTGGCTTTGCCTTCTTGGCGGCTGGCTTCTTTGCCTTCTTTGGTGACTTTGCGGCCTTCTTGGGCTTGGCGGCAGCCTTCTTTGGTGTCTTGGGCTTCTTTGCCTTGACAGACTTCTTGGCTGCTGGCTTCTTTGCTGCTTTTTTGGCGGCTGGCTTCTTGGCGGCCTTCTTTGGTGTCTTTGTCTTCTTTGGCTTGACGGTCTTTGGCTTCTTGGCCTTCTTGGCGGCTGGCTTCGTTTTCGCCAGGATCTTGAAAGAGCCTGATGCGCCGGTTCCCTTGGTTTGCTTGAGTTGTCCACTCGCAACACCAGCCCTCAGTGCATGCTTGAGATGAGAGTTAGTAGTTGCCGTCGGTGCGATCTTGTAGTTAGCGTCGATATACTTCGCAATGGCCGCCTTAGAGGAGCCGGAACGTTCCTTCAGGGCGCCTATTGCGGTCTGGATCATGTCCGAATATTTTGGGTGTGAAGCAGGCTTCTTAGGCTTGCTGGCCTTCTTGACCGTCTTAGTAGTTGCAGCTGCGTCAGCCATGGTGATGTGTTACTCTGATAGAGAAAGAATGAGCAATTTCGGCAGCACATACAACTTATATTCCCTTTTCCAAGGTGTATGGGCATTCTATGAAAAATGACTGCGCGCGGCCCAGATAGAAATACTCACGTTTCAATACGGCCCGCCATAGGTTCTGAAATCTGCTGTTTTTGTGTTTTCTCCGCGCGCGTTTTTCCATAACAACTTCCGATTGTCCTAGGGTGCAGACATGGTTCTGGTACCGGTGGAAAGAACATGCTTTACCGCTGGCGCCCGTAATTAAAGTAACACGACTGCTTGCACACGACCTGCCCAATTGCCCCGAGAAAGAGTCTTCATTGCTGAATAAAATTGGTCCAACTCTTCCCTCACCAGAGAATTTCTGTTCTTTCAGGCCACAGACTGGGAAATGCGAACTGAAACGGTGCCGAAACTGGAGGATACGAAGGTAGGAAGGTTGTTTACCTGTTCTTGGAACCCTGGGTTGGTCTGGGAAGACGTTACAGCTCAGCATAGATACAGGCAGAAACACAGAGTGCCGCATGTCTGCCCTCTGTGCATCGCCCTGTGTCTATTCGGCAAACCTAAATACAGACAGACAGACAGACAGAATTACAGACAGTTAAATTGAATCAATTTTTGCATTAACTTTATAGCTACACTGATAAATGAATTCGGTCTCATTCAAACGGCAACAAGATATTGTAAACGCCAAGCCGACGTGATGCATTGTGTAGTGCCGCGGCTATAGTCCATGCTGACTGAGTAAGGCAGCCAGTATTAACAAACAAATTAGGGACTGAGACACTCAGGGTCTGATGTGGTTGTAAGCTGTTTGTATAAAAGGTTGTCTGCCGTCTTCTCTTATTTGGGGCTCGAACAAGTCTTGATCGATCATATTACACGTATACCTATGATATCCGGACACTTCCTGGGGTTAAAAAAGGGATCTAACGACGAATGGTTGCATTTTAGGCTGCGGTTGTGTTGCAGAGTGCTCTTATATAGGTTTTCTGTAATATAATCGTGCTACATTGGACGACTACATGTTAGGGAACTGTTGGTGTTTGAGTCCGATTTTCAGATGTGCTACTGTATTTCTACAGACGACCGTGGGAATTTTCTACATTCCGATCAGCGTCACAATATGACGTCATTTAACCATAAGATTATGATGTAATGCTTGTGTATCTAATATCGTGTGTCTCGCTTAGTCTGGTTCCCGTCGTGCTACAAAACGGCGTTTTTAATTTTCACTTTATTTCTGAATCTAGCATGTAGAAAGATTTCGCTTTTGCTGTTTTCATGGGGTTTCTAGCCTGCCCTGATATATCTGCTCAAGTGTTGGATATATGACTTTCTGCTGTAACAATCTCTCACTTCGTCATGTTGGGTTCATAGATCTACTATTTTCAGTTTTTTAATCTGCATTTTTCTTTCATCTGCTATTATTTAAACTGCTTTGTTTCTACATATTTAACCCTTTGCCTGCTATAATCCCGACTTCATTAGATATTGAAAACGGTTTGGATCCAAATAAGAAGCTGCGCCAGACAGCATTGATCTGGACACAAAATGATTGACACTCATCTTTATTTTCTTGCAATTCGAAATTGCATAAATGTGAACTTTACGATACTTGCTGACAACAATACTCTCGGTGATTACGCCTAATCAGGCTGTTCATACCTCTAGCAAAGAACCACTGAAGTATCTCATGTGAGGCCCGTTTCTTATATGAAATAGTTTGGTTAGAAATACCCATTGAAAAAGCTCTCGGGTATGAGTATGTCAGGGCCTCTCTAGGGAGAGTGAGATGGCTATGACATATGCTTTATGTCAAGCAGTTGGATGGCATATTTTGCCTTAAGCACCAACTACACTATGTAATTTAGTGGTCGTAATAGAGAGAGTTTACTGTATTAATCATAGTATAAATTTGAATATATAAATAATCTAACTGTATTTGAGTTTTATTGATAATTTATGAAATAAACGTATACAGGTTTGTTAAACGTACATCAAACATGACGTCAATACATGTGCAACCCAGCGTATCAAACATGACGTCAAAACCTTGAACGTAACGTCGCTCAAAACGAAGATACTCAGCTCTAACTTTCTTAATATGCATAAGAAAATCGTCAAATAATTTTTATACTGCTCAGAAATGATTGTAGATTTAGAAAACGTTAAAAACTAAAAAATGAAATGTTTGGTCACTAATGCTGGTTTTCGCATGGAACGGCCCAAATATATGATTGTAGAACACAATGGCCTAAAAGTAATTTCTTTTTCTTTAGTTTAGGGTCAGCCTGACGTGCATGGGTTGCTATACAGGAAATAAAACAAGGTACAGTGGAGAATCTGTTATTCTTTCCCGTTTAAACGCAAACGTACGCAAACGCAAAACGCTAAAACGTAGAAAATAACAATTTTTGGACAATTCTGATATTTCATGTTTATCTTAGTGGCAAACAGTTTGGATCCTGATCAGACGCCGGGTTACCCGGCGTCTGATATGGCTCCAAACTGTTTGCACTGCAAATAATAGTTTTAGCGTATACGCGTTTATTGGGAAAGAATAACAGATTCTCCACTGTAATATAGAATACGCTACAAAAGGACACCTCTGACATGGTATTTAATAACAATCGTGTCAATGGAAGATTGTTTAACCAATTGTTTCATCAGTAATCTTTTGAAACTTGCATGTCTCGTATCCAAACTTTCTGTCCCTGGAAGCAAATATAAACACAGGGCTCCAGATAAGGGTGAGTAAACTGAACAAATCCAACATTTTCTCACTTATTTCAGCACCAAATCCTATGGTGTTACTACTCATTAGAATCGTCTCTTCGAGACGATTCTAATGAGTAGTGACACCATAGGTTTTATTACAGAAATGAAGGTTTTAGTTTTTGAAATACCCCCCTTATCTGGAGCCCTGTAAACATAATTGTAAATTTCATAATAACAAATAAGAAGTATAGCAGAGAATTTATACACATATTGCATGTTTACAGATCCATCAATTAGCATAGAATAAAGTTACATGACACGAGACAGGAAAATAGAAAGGTGACGACTATCATGGTTGAATAAGAATTAGCCTAGAAAATTAGGGTTAGGGGATGGGAAACAATTTAGGTTATGGACATGTCCATTACAAACAGTTTGGAGTCAGATTCCAAACTATTTGTCTTTCGTATAAAAATGAATAGTCAGTATTGTCAAAATTTTATTGTTATGCGTTTGCGTTTCGTTTGCGTTTAAACGGAAAAGAATAAAGTTTTCTCCACTGTACGAAACAAGAGAACAGGGCCCGTATTCTGAAACACTCTTAGATAACTTTTACTCTAAGTAAATCAATATTCTCTTAGTTTTCGGCAATTTAGTCTAAGTATTTGATGATATACTCTTAGAAAGTGAAAAAAACTAAGATAATTCTAAACTCGACAGATTTCACTAAGTATAACGATATACTCTTAGAAAATCAATATAGTCTTAGTTTTCGGCCATTTCAACTAAGTATTTGGGGATTCCCTCTTAGAAAGATGAAAAAAACTAAGAAAATTCTCAACTCGCCAAATTTACTATAGAATTTTCTCAAAACTTTAGAAAACTGTGACCCTCTCTTAACTTTTTAGAATTTTCTAGGATTAGAACACGAACGTTTATTAAGCAGTAATAACAGGTAGAATATATAATTTATTGAATAAAAATCGTTTATAGACCTATAGATACGTTTAGCGGATGTTTTTGAGCCGACGTTTGTGTTTGAGTGGCTTCGTGAAATTGGGTCAAAGTCTGGGTGGGGTAACGTCATTACAAAGGACTGGGATTACTGTTTAAGACATTATTACATACGGTCTTCATCGCGAAAACGTGGAAAAGATCGATATCTATTCATAGTCTATATTTTTAGTAATAAATGACCACTGTATGTACCAAAACTAGCGTAAATACATAATTAGGTTCACAATTATAATTTAACTAACAAGCCAAATTTCAACGAAGCCGCCGTAGCTCAATCGATAGCGAGTCTTACTTGCATGTCGGGGGTCGCCGGTTCGAGCCACACAAGGTACGATCTTTTTTCTTCTTAACAAACCCCTTCTTTTTTTTTTTTTTTAAATCATCATTATTTCTATAGATTCGTTTCTTTAGATACAAATAACTGCTTAATTCTTTCAATGCCAAACTTTCGTAATAGTTTACTTCTTCACCGTTTCATTGTCGTCTGCTTCAATTTTGTTGTCTGCAATATCGTTTCAAAGTAAATTGTAAGGCAGTATGACTGAAAAGAATTCAATACGAGTGCCAAATAGTTTGGATCCTCATCAGACGCCGCGTTACGCGGCGTCTAATCAAGGTCCAAACTGATTGCAAACGTGCTTTTAGGCGCCATTCAGAGTGAAAGGGTTAAAGCATGCTAAAATTGAAGTAAAAGTCTCCAATTAGAAATTTTCCTTCTTATTGTCAGCCTGCTAGTTCTAGTAATGACTTTCATGTTTCTACTATTTCTTGATATTTGAAAAGCATTAAGAAAAGTGTCCTGCAGATTGATGTTTAACCATTGTCATGCAGAATTGTCATCTGCTGCAACCACATCATCTGCAGAAAACAACATAATCAATTTGATACTTTCAAAACTTAAAAACAGTAAAATATGACTGGCAAACAAGTTTGGATCATATCAGACGCCGCATAACGTGGCGTCTGATCTGGATCCTTACTGTATAGAAACTGTTAACAAATTTTATCCAATTCGCGCTTAGCATAATAAGAGGGTTTCTTTTAAAGCAGGCTGCCAATAAGAAGGAAACCTCTAATTGGAGACTTTTACATCAATTCTAGCATGCTTTAACCCTTTCACTCTTGCGCCTAAATGCGCGTTTGCAAACAGATTGGATCTATTATCAGGATCCGAACTATTTGGCACTCGTATTGAATTCTTTTCATTCATACAATTAACTTTAAAAAGATACTGCAGACAACAGAATTGAAGCAGACGCCAATGAAACTGTGAGAATTAGACTCACTCTCGCCTAAAGGAACGTTTGCAAACATTTTGCACCTTGATCAGACGCTGCGTTTCGCGAAACGCGGCGTCTGATCAGGATCCAAACTGTTTGACACTCGTATTGAATTCTTTTCAGTTATACTTCCTTACATTTAAGGCTTTGAAACGATATTGCAGGCAACAAAATTGAAGCAGACGACAAGAACATTTAAAGGAGTAAACTATCACAAAAGTTTGGCAGTGGAAGGATAAAGCAGTTATTTGTATTTAAAGAAATGAATCTATGGAACTAGTGATGATAATTAAAAAAAAAGAAGGGGGTTGTTAAGAAAAAAAAAGCGTACCCTGTGTGGCTCGAACCGGCTACCCCCGTCATGCCAGGCAGAGTCGCTATCGATTGAGCTACGGCGACTTCGTTGAAATTTGGCTTGTTAGTTAATTATAATTATGAACCTAATTATGTATTTACGCTTATGTATAAAAACTTTTTATTCAATTAATTATCTATTCTACTTATTCTGGGACAATGCTTGCTGCTTTATAAACGGGAGAAGAAAACAAACCCGAAAACTACACCGCAAATAAACAGTCACACATGTTAGTATGCGAGAAGAGTGATGTCATTTTAGTCGGGAAAGTCCCTGACAACGGCCATAATTTACTCTTAGTTTTTTTTTTCGCTAAGAAAATAATTTAGTATTTTCTTAGAGTAAAAGTTAGCGAAAAATAATCTCAGTTGAAAATGTTAGAGTTTAGAAATTTCTAATTAAAATACTTAGAATGTTTCAGAATACGGCCCCAGACTTCATGACCAAATGACCAGTAATAAATAGTGTGTCTTGGTGATACAGTGAAACCCCTCTAAACCGGACATGTGTGGGGACAACAAAAATGTCCGGTTTAGAGGGGTTTCGGGTTAAGGGGGGTTTTGACTTGTATCTAGTATGGAAGATAGCTGACCAGTTAAAGCAGATTGAAAGTAAAGCAGAATGCGCCTTAAGGCGCATTCTGCTTTACTTTCAACTTGCTTTAAGCTATCATCTGCTAGAATGTACAAACTATTTTCTTCAGTGTAAGAATAAACCAAGGATGTAAAAAAGCGTATTTATGGTGTAAAGGGTTAAAATAAAGAAGGTTTGGAACGGGGACAAAAGCTTTTGTCCGGTTTAGAGAGAATTCCGGTATTTAGAGGTTCCGGTTTAGAGGGGTTTCACTGTACATACAAATAAGATATAAAAGTATGACACAAACTAACAAGAGCCGCATGCGGCCCTAAATCGCTCACCTGAGGAACTATTGTGTTATACTCAATGCAAAATAAAGTTTGCCATTGCATGTATGTGGACTGTTGCATGAAAAAGTAACTCAGACTCCGTTTGTCATAATTACTGTTTGAGCAAAAAGGAAAAATATGGAAAGGATATAAAAAGTCCGAATAAAGGGTGTCTTAAATAATATTCATTCAAAATATTATTGAATTCTGACAATGGTTTCAGAGTAGAAGAATTTTAAAGGGTTTCCTGTATAAAGGGTTTCCTAGGTAAAACTGACAAGCCCCGGTGCGGGTCCATTTTTGACCCTGGGGTCAGGATTTTAACGATCTTGGTAGAGGACCATAAGGCAAAGCTAGATGCCAACTATAAAAGGTCTGGGCCTTACGGTTTCAGAGAAGAAGACATTTAAAGGTTTGGTTATATTAGTCTATGTGAAACTGATAAGCCCCGGGACAGGGCCATTTTTGACTCTGGGTCATGATTTAAACAATCTTGGTAGAGGACCAGACGGCAAAGCTACATGCCAAATATAAAAAGACTGGGCCTTACGGCTTCAGAGATGAAGAATTTTAAAGGTTTTCCTATATAAGTCTATGTAAAACTGATAAGACCCTTGACCCGGGGGTCATGATTTGAACAATCTTTGTACAGGACCATAAGGCAAAGCTAGATGCCAGATATAAAAGGTCTGGGCCTTACGGTTTCAGAGAAGATTTTTAAAGGTTTTACTACATACGTCTATGTAAAGCTGATAAGCCCTACGGCAGGGTCATTTTTGAGTCTGGGTCATGATTTAAACAATCTTGGTAGATGACCAGAAGGCAAAGCTACATGCCAAATATAAAAAGGCTGGGCCTGACGGTGTCAGAGAAGAAGATTTTTAAAGGTTTTCCTATATAAGTCTATGTAAAACTGATAAAACCCGGCCCCGGGACAGGGCCAATTTTGACCCGGGGTCATGATATTTTAACAATCTTAGTAGAGGACTACAAGGCAAAGCTTTATGCCAAATATAAAAGGTCTGGGTCTTACTGTTGCAGAGAAGAATATTTTTTTAAAGGTTTTACTATATAAGTCTATGTAAACTGATAAGCCCAGGGGCGATGCTATTTTGGACCCAGGGGTGATGATTTGAACAATCTTGGTACAGGACCATAAGGCAAAGCTAGATGCCAGATATAAAAGGTATAGGCCTTACATTTTCCGAGAAGAAGAGTTTTAAAGGTTTTCCTATGAAAAACTGTTAAGCCCGGAGCGGGTCATGATTTGAACAATGTTGGTAAAGGTTCACACCATGATGCAGCTGCTACATATGAAATTTAGTTGTCCTAGGACTTATATTTATTCAATTTTATTGACAAGAAGATTTATAAAGTTTTGACTTTAGTTGTCAATATTACGTAAATACGGAAAATGACCACGTCCTCTGGCGGCCATGTTTTTTGACGGATCAAAATTCTTTGAACAATTTTGAAAGTATATTACAAGTAATTGAGAAACACTTTGGTAAAAAACAAATTGAAATCGGACCAGTCGTGTTTTAGACCCATCCCACCCCATCCACTTTTTGAACAGTTTTTGAACCTCACAACTACAGTATGTATCTGACCAAGTTTGGTTAAAATTGGGCCATTGGTTTCAGAGAAGAAGTTATTTGAAACAAATTGGGAACAGACGACACCAACACCGACGTACGACCGACGACGACCGATCACAGTAGCCCACCTTGAGCACTTTGTGCTCAGGTTAGCTAAAAATCGGTAACATGTGTTAAAACATAGAAACAGAATGATTATGAATAAACAGTTGAATATTTTAAATATCATAGCATATGTTAGATTAAAGCAGGCTTGAAACTAAAGCAGAGTGCACATAAGGGTGCATTCTATTTTACTTTTAATCTGCTTTAAGTGTTAATCTGTATTTAGACCTAGAAAGAACCTATGGAGATATGGGTTAAGGTAGTCTATCCGTAATGGTCAAAAAAACATACATTTTCTAAAGGTAAACACCTAATAGATCTATTTATAAACTTTAATGAGCATTGAATAAAGTCTATGAAAACAGACACATTTGTTCCTCTCTCTCTCACACACACACCCACCCTTTGACGGGAAAATCAACCGACCCCTGTTATTTAAAAATGCATTATTAGACAGTTTATTGATTTTTTAACAATAAAAGCCCTCATAGAATACAAAAGGGTGTATCATTCAATAAAACAAACAACAGTAATGCTTATTATTACAATTTGTATTCAAAATTCAACATGATAATTTCACCTTTCAAAAATAACACTGCAGATTATTTACATTTTTTCCGATGCAAGTCTTTTTTTCTTGTAAGATTACATGTGTTCTATATCCGGGGCATATATTTGGGGTTTACATTATTTATATTTGACATCTAAAAATCAATTCGACAAAATATCAGAAATATTTGCCATCTAAAAGTTGTTAAATTTGCCCTTTGAAAATTACCCTTCCGAAATTTAAGCAATGCAAACAGAATAATTACTGCACTGTATTCACACACTATACAATGCCAACACAGTTTTAGCATCTCATTTTCAGTTCTTTGCAATAAGACATATCATAAGCTTTAAATAAGACAAAAAACTTATTAATGTTAAGTTTCAGCTATATCTAAGCATATTTTAGTCAGTAGAAGTTGCCTTTCAAATGCTAATTTCACGTGTCCCAATACTAGGCATGTATATTTTTTCTTAAACCCCCCCCCCCCCAACAACACATAAATTATATATATTATAGTATCCACAGTCAAAACACTTTTCTCTCTATTAAAATATATCATAAGCAGGGCTCCTGATAAAGGGAGTATTTCAAAAACTAAAATCTTTAAAGGGAGGTAGTTAGATCTTTATTTTTGCATTACACCCTTTGGTGTTACTACTGATTAGAATCGCGAGTAGTAACGCCATGGGATTTGGGGCTAAAATGAGTGAGAACATGTTGGATTTGTTCAATTTACCCCTTCTTATCTGGAGTCCTGTCCGGTTTGGTTTTGGGCTAATTTGACACGGGGTCCGATTTGGTTTTGTGCCGATTTGACTCGTTACCGTTTTCAATTAGTCCACACTATTCACATATCCACAATCATGGTCCTCACATTTAACGTGCAAATGACCACATACATGTAAACCTTTCGGGAGTGAACTTATGTTTGCTTATAGATAGAGCTACAGGTCACATGAATTACGAAACACGATTGGCAGCAGTACAAACAGAAAGTAGATCTATAGTCTCGAATTCTACAATTCTCCTGCCGTTTTTAGCATTTTGGTTGTACAGTGTTCCCTCTCTACAACGGCCCTCCTAACAACGACTCCCTCCTTACAACGACACTTGCTGCAATTCCCTAACGGAACAATTATTACTAACGCTTTTACTGCTGCAATGTCGTCTGCTTAAAGTTGTCGTCTGCTGTTTTTCTCAAAATTACATATTCGACATTTTGACAGAAAAATACTTAATGATGAGTGACAAACAGCTTGAATCCAGATCAGACGCCGCGGCGTCTGATCTGGATTCAAGCTGTTTGTAAATGTAAATCAATTTTCCCTCTCTGTAACGACTCCCTCCGTACAACGCACACAATCACTGTCTCCCATTGGATGTCGTTGTAGAGAGGGAGTGCTGTAGTAGGATGCTTTCTGATGGATTTGGCATTTGGTACTGTACAGCCGTGTTCTTTTAACGACCTACATTGATTGTTGTAGACCTGGCCTGAATACCCGTTTGCAAAATTGTGTTGAGAGAGTTTCTCACTTGATGTGAGTTAACGAGACCCTAGACATCACAAATCACCGAGGTGCTTGTCTGCCACGCGGTCACGAGCCCCACAATATCCAAATCCAATATGGCCGCCGTCAGCCATTTTTGAAAAACTAACTTTTTTGTTTTTTGGAGAATAAACAAGTGTAATACCTCTAAATTGGTTGTTTTTTGGTGTGGAACTCATATCTGATGCCCTTTGTGCAATTTGGGGTGTATTTGATTTGGATAGGTCAAGTTTCACATTAGCCATATCCAAAATGACCACCGCAAACAATGTTGGAAAAGCTATTTTCGTTTTTTTTAAGGATAATCAAATATAATACTTCTAAATTGATGATTTTAGAGTATAACTCTGCATTGTCTGTGGCTGTCCGAACTTTACTACTTTTGCTACTCTCATGTATTTAGTATGTCAAACTCTTTCAGTGCTCTCTGGGACCTTCCCCCCGAGAGCCCTGTCGATAATATGCACTTGAAACCTGTTCACACCTCAACACCGCAGAGTCGACCAGCAAAAAACAAGGAAAAGCCTACTTCATTACGTGTAGTCAATGTCAACTTTCAGTCAGTTAAAACGAAACAAGCTGAGGTTCAAAATCTGATAGACAGTGTTAAGCCGGATATCATTTTTGGGACTGACACATGGGTTGATTCCTCTGTAAAAGATTCACAAATAATCCCACCAGGATTTATAGTGTATCGCAAGGACAGAAAGATGAATGGTGGGGGTGTTCTTTTGGCAGTGAAGGAAAACCTTTGCACCAGTTCAGCTCCCGAGTTTGATACTGACTGTGAAATAGTATGGTGCAAACTGGACATTGTTGGCCAAAAGACACTGTATCTATCAAGCTACTACAATCCTAAAACATCGAGTGAGGATGGCTATATACAGTTTAGACAAAGTCTGGAACGAGTCAACAGAGTGAACAATGCAAGCGTTCTGGTGGCTGGAGACTTTAACATGCCAGGTATTGACTGGAAGCAGAAGTGTGTGAAGGCGGGTTCTCAACATGCTGCGATTAATCAAGGTTTTCTCGACACAGTGGAGGATTTTGGCCTCTCCCAGGTTGTTGATTCCCCCACAAGAGGTGCGAACACATTAGATCTGGTGCTCACAAACAGACCTTCAAATGTGATAAGAACTGAGGTTCTTCCCGGGCATTCTGACCATGAGGCTGTTTATCTTGAATTGCGAGTTACGCCCTATAAAAACATACAGAAACAGCGACGCATTCCTTTGTACAAAAATACGAATTGGGACAAGATTAGGCAAGATATGAAAAAGACATTTGAAGAGCTACTGATAATGAAGCAGTTGAAAAAGACAGTAAATGAGATCTGGAATAAGTTTCAATCATCACTAGAGAACAGCGTAAATCTGAATGTTCCATCAAAGATTGCCAAGTCCAAAGATAGTTGCCCTTGGATCTCTAAAGACATTCGGAAGCTAATTAAGAAAAGGGACAGATGGTACAAGAGATTGAAAAAGTCAGGTTACTCTGCGGATCGAGCTAGATTTAAAGACCTTAAGAAAATAACTCAGAGGGAGTTGAGGCGAGCATACTGGAGGTATATTGATGGTGTCGTTTCTCTCGAAACAGAGGGAGAGTCAGGTGGTGGCAAAAATAAGAAGTTTTGGACGTACATCAAGCATAAAAAATCAGCCGGTAATTACATTCCTCCACTAAAATCCGATGGCCTTCTACATGCTGAATCTAAAGACAAAGCAAACATTCTCAACGATCAGTTTCAAAAGGCTTTCTCAGACAGTGTTAACTTTGATTCCAGTCAGTTTCAAGAGAGATGTAATATGGAAGGTCACTTCAGTGAAATGGAAGATATACATATTATCATATTACAGAAAAGGGTGTGTTAAAGCTTCTGAGAAATCTGAAGGCAAACAAGGCACCTGGACCAGATAGTATATCGCCCCGCGTGTTAAAGGAACTGGCTGTTGAAGTTGCCCCAATTCTGACTCTCATCTTTAACTACTCATACGAGACAGGCAAAGTGCCAGAAATCTGGAAGTCTGCAAACATCTGCCCTATATTTAAAAAAGGAAAGCGCTACGAAGCAATAAACTATCGTCCCGTGTCGTTAACGTGTATAGCATGCAAATTAATGGAACAAATCGTGACAAGTAATATCATGTCGCATGCAGACAAGTACAATATACTTTATTCACTCCAGCATGGTTTTAGGAAAGGTATGTCATGTGAAACGCAATTAATTGAGTTTATAGATGATGTTTCTAGCAATATGGACAAGGGTAAACAAACTGACTGCTTGGTGATGGACTTTTCAAAAGCTTTTGACAAAGTCAGCCACTCCTTACTATCACACAAGCTGAAGCACTACGGCATTGCGGACAAGACTAACAGATGGATTGAAAGCTTCCTGGATGGTAGACAGCAAAAGGTAGTGGTCGAGGGTGAGTCGTCTGACAGCATCCCAGTGGCATCCGGTGTTCCTCAAGGCTCAGTACTGGGACCGAGTCTCTTCTTATTCTACATTTATGACATGCCGAAAGGATTAACATCACGATTAAGACTGTTTGCCGACGATACCATAGCATACCTCACGGTGACATCAGACTCAGACTGTGATAATCTGCAGAGTGATCTCAGCAAGTTATCTCAGTGGGAAGACAGGTGGCTAATGGCTTTTCATCCGGAGAAATGCAATGTCCTTTCAATCACAAAAAACAGGAAAGTCATAACTAGAAACTATACGCTGAGAAATCACACACTTGAGCAAGTCACTTCAGTCAAATATCTTGGACTAACGATCACTTCAGACCTGAAATGGACTCCACACATAAACAGCATCTGCGGCAAAGCAAATGGCACCATCGGCTTCCTGAAAAGAAATCTCAACATTAGTAACAGACATATTAAAGAGAAGGCCTACAAATCACTTGTTAGGCCGTCTCTAGAATATGCCTGTTCGGCCTGGGATCCCCATCTTAAGAAAGATATCGACAGACTTGAGAAAGTTCAGAGACGAGGGGCATCAATCGATATCACAACAGATCCTCAGTGTCTGAAATGATTGACCATCTAGAGTGGAAACCGTTGGCAGAAAGGAGAAGAACAGCAAGACTGTGTATGTTCTATAAGCTGGCAATGGCACTGTGAACATTGACACTAGTGCGAAACTCACACCATACCAAAGACAGTCGCGATCGTTCACTGAAAGAGCATACCAGCTGCCAATCTGTCGGACGAATGTCAGGAAGGAATCTTTCTATCCGCGAACGACATGGGAGTGGAACACTTTGCCCACGAGTACCGTGCTTTCGCAGAGCCTGGATTTCTTCAAGGCTCATCTTTCAGCATAAATAGGCTGCAATGCGTTTCATGCGCACATCCTGAAAACGGCAGAACAATCAACTATTTGATGGAGGCCGTATTATGGTAGAAGTAGAAGTAGAAATTCTGATGCCCTTTGTGTAATCTGGGATGTCTTTGATTTGGAAAGATCAAGTTCCACGATAATAAAATCCGATATGGCCGCCGCAAGCCTTGAAAAAAAGCTAACTGTTTTCTTTTTTGGGAGAAGAAACCAATGATAAACCTCTCAATTGATAATTTTTGGGTGTTGAACTCATTTCTGAGGCCTTTTGTGCAATCTGGGATGTATTTGATTCGGAAAGGTCAAGTTTAACAATAGCCAAATCCGATATGGCCGCCGCAAGCCATGTTAAAATAGCTAACCTTTTTCATTTTTTGGAGAATAAACAAAAGTAATACCCCTCAATCGATAATTGTTGGGTGTTGAACTCATTTCTGATGCCCTTTGTGCAATCTTGGATGTCTTTGATTTGGAAAGATCAAGTTCCACAATAGCAAAATCAAATATGGCAGCCGCAAGCCATGCTAAAAAAGCTAACTTTTTCCTTTTTTGGAAAATAAACTAATGTAATACCTCTCAATTGATAATTAATTAATTCCTATCCTACATCAACTAAACGAATGGTGGTTTTTTTCTCCCATTTAAATCTTTAAAACATGATACGAATAACTAAATAATTGCAGTTTGTGTGCACTTTTTTTCCACCAAACACGACGTTGTTTATAGTAACGTCATAAGAAATGACGTCATTTAGTTACCCGCGTCATGCAGCGCTTGTTGTAAGCGGGGCAAACAATAAAAGACGTCACGTGGTATGGAGGATAGAGTCATTCCACATGGGGAAATCCCTATCCCACATGGGCGAAAATGGGAGAAAATGCTTTTCTCTAGGATACGACGACATTCCGACGTAGGGTGAATTTGAAAATTGCGCATTACGGATAGACTGCCTTAAAAAGAGTTGGTTTGTCCGTTCTGTCATCTATGGACTAATTGGACGCCCCAGAAAGAGGGGAGCGGATACAGCGGGATGTTCTCCTCTGATTATCGACAGAGTTCTCTGGTTCTGTTGGATGCCCAGTTGTACAGATGCAATAGTACATATGACCTCAGTTTATAAAGTCTCATCCGAAGTAGTGGCCGGGAGGGGGTCGAACTCACGACCTCTGATACCGCAGTTGAGTTTGCTACAACTGGACCCCGTCTGCCGGTGTTAAATAATTTACATGTATTATGTATTATAGTGACTTATGGTTATGAATAGTTTATGGATAAACAATGAAATATTTTCAATAGCATTTAGTTTGGAGATTAAAGCAGACTTAAAGTAAAGCGATATACGCATCTCATTAGGATCCAAACTGTTTGATTCTCTGATACTTTTTTGAACAGAACATTAGAAACGTCTTATTTTTAGAACTTCACCAGAAGACAAAATGTTGCAGACGAAAAACTTACCCAGCATAACAAGAGTTAATACTTTCGTAGTGTTGTTAAAAACTACTAACATACCAAATGTCTGAGTCCATGCTTATAAAGCGCTTGAGCTGAGTCTTACATCATTCTCCAGCATTTGATTGGGCAGATTTGAGCCTAGGCTCAAATCTGACCAATCAAATGCTGGAGAACGAACTCAGACTCAAATTAAACGCTTGGCCTGAACTAATAGTTATTCGAGAACACTATCATTCTACTACTAATATTTCCGATGTGTGTATTACTTACTCATGATGGTTGTCGTGCACCGAATACGTGCCCTTCATAACTTTGTCCGTATGCACTGTGAAGTCTGAAGTCTGGTCATATTCATTGACATAGCCGCTGTTACTGCAGTCTACCGTATGGTAACCTGCAAATAGTATTGTGAACTATCAAAGATCATTTAGTGAAATACAGTCGAACTTCGATATCTCTAACTCGATTAAAACGAACATACCCGTATTTCAAAGTTAAAACGTGGCTTAGAACTATGGGTATGTTCAACTTAAGCATGCAAAAATGCAATTTATGTGGCGAACTATCGGATAGTTTGAGTTAAGCGAGTTCGAGATATCAAAGTTCGACTGTAATTTAGATTTTTGAACACTCTGTCGACATACTCTATCAAGCACAAACTTTTACAGACGTATGAGACACTTATCTATAAACATTAAAGCAAATTTGTTCTAAATATACTGAAGGGATAAAGAAACGCAGGGTAAACTTTGAAGATGATTCTGGGAAAGATGTCGGGTAGACTGTTTAATAGTTTTGGGTAGGAATGAAGAACGATAGATACTGAACTAACGTCCAAAAGGACGAGTGTGTCTGGTAAGCAATGTAAAGAATGATAGCATGGATCAGATGGTAACCCCCTGTAATATGAAATCAAAATTGACTGTGGAAATTAGTTCATCAATATCGCATGTGTCTCCCATTCGCACTCTTCACATTCCTTATACTCCTAGACATGGGATTTATTAGTGAGTTTATCTTCCTCATTTGGATGGTGGTTCACTCTTCCAAGAAGGCTGCTCTCAGCTGGGAAAGAGTAGCAGGAAGAGATTAAACGTCTCCTACGACGTCGGTATGTACGACGTTGGCCGTCTTCGCGAATAGGGAGAATTGGGACTCATCAGTAAACATAACTTGCCTCTACTGCCTCAAAATGAATATTCTGGGTGCATGTGCCCCATCCCAGCCATTCAACGCTGGCGACGAGCAGCGGAAAGGGACGAGTCAACGTTCGGGCGCTGAACCCGCAAACCAACTTCTCGCAATCAATTCGTTACAGTTTTAGCATGGATGGGACGGTAATGAGTACCTACTGTCTTAAGAGAAGGTTCTGAGGGGATAAACTGACAATTGCGATAATGCGCGTAATGTAAGAAACTATCCTGACGTTGTGACGTCACGCGCGGACGCCCATACCTAGGTCTGCGGCTGCCAGTCCAGTTTGGCATTGACGTCTAGCAAGACGTTCTTTAGTGCAAACATGGCAATCAAAATGACTGGCAACCTGTATTTGTCCTTGATCTTGAATACGTATCGTAAATCCCTGACCCCTCTGATCTTCTGTCAGCCGTACCATTGTCGAATTCCATCCAAATGAAATACAAATATTGGCAAATAATGTGTCTGTATGAAGACTATCTAATGGTATGATGAGCTGTGTAACTTAATGTCACAACCTTGTTTGTACGAGCTTTTGTGTTTTTTGCTGTCCTTGGACAAGAGAGGTACTCAATTCCATCATTGTATTTTTCGAGATTGGACCATGTGTATTAGTCTTTTCTTCTGACCTGTCAGAGTTATTTTTAGATTGGAACATTCTAAAAATTTAAAAGGAATGATCACCGTACTCGTTGATTTCCGTACAGTCAGCCAGGGATACGGAAAGCTGTATCTATTGTGTATTTATCTTTTTAATCTGGGTGGCAAACAGATTGGAGCCTGATCAGACGCCGGACTACCCGGCGTCTGATCTGGCTCCAACCTGTTTGCAATGGATAGTTTTTAGCTTAAACACGTTTATTGAGAATGAATAACATATCAGTAAAATTAGCGCATCTGTCTCGGTGCTGCACGAGGATCACGCTTATCTCACGTTGGAAAGTGTACGACTATATAGATCCGATGTTACCTTGCTTACCTATGTACCATTATTAACTATTCTGTTCTAAAAATAACTCTGACAGGTCAGAAAAATCGGACAATACTGTGATATTAGTAAGTTAACAGAATTATATTGATTTTTAACAACGCGTTTGCAAAGTATTACAAAACAAGAATATCGTTCCCAACGATGGATGCTCCCCACAAAGAAAAAGCCCAAGGTATAGCATGTTTAGTAGGTGAACACAGTAACAAGTTTCATCAACTTACGATGTAACATTCAGGAGATATGCTTCGGACAAAAATGAATTTATTATGAAAAAGGGAGGCAATTCAATATTTGGAGATGACAGAGTTATAATTCTTGTGTACTACACTTCTTTTTCTCATCCGCTAACACAGTATCAAAGGTTCAAGTAACAGTGCGGCAGAAAATTTGATTTTTTTAAAAAAAATATGTAGAAAAAGGGAGATAATTCAATATTGTGAGATGGCTGGGAGGTTCTTGTGTACTGCATCTCATTATGTCATCACCTATCACTGTATCAAGTTCCATTAACTTACGGTGTAGCAGTCAAGAGATATACTCCGGACAAAATTGTTTTGTATTTTTAGACAAAGGAAGATAATTCAATATTGGGAGATGACAGAGTTACCGTTCTTGTGTACTGCACTTCCTTTAGTCATTCTCTATCACTGTTACAAGTTTCATCAACTTTCAGTGTAACGGTCCAGAGATATGCTCCGGACAAAATTGATTTTTTATGAGAAAAAGGGAGATAATTCAAAATTGGGAGATGAGAGAATTACGGTTCTTGTGTACTGCACCTCCTCCTGTCATTCTCTATCACTGTATCAAGTTTCATCAACCTACGGTGTACCGTTGAAGAGATATGCTCCGGACAAAAAAGCGTGACGGACGGACGAACAGACGGAAGGAAACACAGACGTTCTTACGGGAGGATACTTATGTTGCTATTTTCTATTGTTTTCTTTTGCGTGGCTAGCCACACAACCGACAATTTCTTTTTGCTCTAACTTGAAAAATAATGATCTGGAGGCTAACCATACCCCTAACCCTATGTCCCACAACTGACCAGGTTAATGTCACAAGAAATGGCCAGGTTAATGTCACAAGAGATGGCCAGGTTAATGTTTTTCAATTATGGGGCTAAGAATTTAGCCACGTAAGTACCCTCTCGTAAGCACGGACGGACGGACAAAGCGGCGACTATATGCCCCCCCCCAAAAGGGAGCATAAAAATGTTACCCTGCGTTTCTTTATCCCTTCAGTATATATATCTTAATTAAACTTAATTGTACAACATTTTTATCATTTATATACTTTCGAGCACCAGTATCTCGAACGTCAGAATCTCGATTACAATGCCTATCTCGACGATAGTCTCAAGTCCCGGAAATATTTGTTGTTATTCTTATGTAATCTTACCTGCCCTATTTCGACTATGGCTAATCTCGATTACCCTCGGTATTTCGACTATAGATTTTGCCCATATCCATTTAATTGTTCTCAATTAACAGCCAGTATCTCGACGACTGTAAGTCATCGTGCATTGATACGCTCGCCGACTTTGATCCGACTGTGGAAATGACAGGTAAAATCATTAACCGGAACTATCGGTAGCGTTACACGTTGGCTGAATGGGTGTTAGGTGATAATTGTCAAACAACAGTAAATTATCACCTAAAGTTTGGTCGCCGCATCCTTAAAATCAGTATCCTAATAACCGTCATTATCGGTGTTGATTCAATTCATGAAGAATAGCGCCCCTTGATAAAACGGATGTTGAAAAAAAACAGTACCGCGGAGAAGGAAGGAAAATACGAATAATACACGAAATTCCGCGATAAACAAAACAGAGTGGTAAAAAGCTATACATAGCTTATGTTATATTAAAAATGGAAGGATTGGTGCCTCGTCCTCCAATATATTATATAAATATCACATGTCTGACAGAGTGACAGTAAAATTGTCAACTTTCGGAAATATACTGTCAACCGAGGCGAAGCATACGTTACAATGTATATTATACCGCCATGCATATGCTTCCCTTTTCGGAGCTGACTGTTTATTTGGATCATTTAGTCAACTTAAAACTTTAAACTGCTTAAAGTTGGAGATCCAAGTTTGACGCTTTGGCGCGTTATTTAAAGTGGATTTGACGTTATTTTCGGGTTATCGTCATTTTAGAAATTATTACCTGTGGTAGCAGCCTAGCGGGCGACAGTATTTTTGAATAAAATAAAACTTTTCCAGCTTGGTCTGACAGTATTTTTATGTCACGGTGGTCTATGGGAGCTTAACAATGGAATTAATTAAAATGAGGTAAAATAATATTAGTTGTAACAACCAAAAAGAAGGAAATCTGGCGATTGCTTTATAGGAAGATAATTGTAATCTACAGCCCCTTGGATGTTTAAAATGAAAGTAAAGCTATTC
Source organism: Gari tellinella (assembly GCA_922989275.2). Lineage (NCBI taxonomy): Eukaryota > Metazoa > Mollusca > Bivalvia > Cardiida > Psammobiidae > Gari > Gari tellinella. The sequence continues at coordinate 4,420,475 of OV277869.1, read as the reverse complement.
AAATTAATATTGTTTTGTGAAATGTATAAAATGAGTCAAAATAATGTTTTCGATGTTTTCTCCTTGATGTCAACTTTTTCTTAGAATAGAATAAATGTTTTGGAGGGAATTTGTTTGATTTTCAAAAAGGGATAGATTATTATGTCCCTCTTTTACTCACCTTGAATTTCACAACAGTAGAATCTCCACTTTCTGTCCTCATTGTGGTTTGAATGGACGCTCGACATACCTGACAAGTAATGCGTGTTTGCGCATGCAAATTGCACCGGCTGATCATAGTCATTCACGTAGTCTGAAAAAAGATAAAGTGAAATCTGATCAGGCTCTAAACTGTTTGCCATTCAGATCAATCCATTACCCCATAAATACGCATTTTTACGCTTTTAAATTATTCCTCCACTGAAGAAAATTGTTCTTTTTTGTATAGTTATGAATAGGTACCATAAGAATCCTATCAGATAGTAGCTTAAAGCAGGCTGAAAGTAAAGCAGAATGTGCCTTATGGCACATTCTGCTTTACTTTCAACCTGGTTTAAGTGGTCAACTCTGTTCAATACTACAGCCGAGGCTCATAAGTCTTTCCCCAAAATGGCTGCCGTTTTGTTCTCTACTCTAAGCACATGCAAACTTTAAACATCAACCAACTCAAAACGGCAACTCCAACTTACCTGAAACTTTCAGTATTTTGAAATAGACCCGTTTTCTTTCAGAATATGCCGAATTACTCTTGGAATACCCTCATAAAGTGATTGTACATAGGCCTGACTGTAACGATCCCAAATGCAAAGAACATGCCTGATAAGCTCATGCTTAATTTTGAGATTCACTGCACGCTTGCACAAGTTAGTTTTCAAAGATTTCCACACATTTTTTATTATATTTAAGTCTGGGCTTTAGGCTGGTCGAACAATTGTCGGCATATTACCGTTCCTTTACCATTCGATGGCGAGTCTAGATTTATGCTGGTTAGCATAGTCATCTTAGGCACTGTAGGGCCTATTTGAGAGTTTTTTAACAATAACTGGCCACAAATGTGTAACTAGAGTTTCAATATATTTCTTGGAATTGATATTACCATCAACTGGTGTCAGGGTTCCAACTTTATCATATGTTTTACAGCACCTGAACACAACAGATGCTTTGCAATATGGAGTGGGGTCGGCATGGTTTTCCGTGGTCTCCGATACCCTCCCACTTCGGATCTTGTTTTCGCAGTTCCCTCACTCTCGAAATCTCTTTTTAAAATTTGAAATGGTAGATCTATCGATGTTTACCGATCGTGAAACTTTGTGGGTACTTTGAGAGTCCTTATTTAAATGACGGATAGCGTTTTTTCTGCTAGTGTGTCAATTCCTTGCGTTTAACACTTGATATGTTACGAAGCAGACGATCGAAACAAATCAATATCATTTGTTTACAAAAAATGAAGAAGTAATCGGTGTTATCATGAAATTCACTGTGTTAAAATTTCAATCTTCATAGTAACTAAACCGCGGCGCTATTAAAGTTTTTCGAACGCGGCCATTTGCGGTACCGATATCGGCGCCATGTTTTGGGGAAAGACTTATGACCCTCGGCTGTAGAAACAGGCTAAAATTTTAATCCGGATCAGGGGCCGGGTAAGGCGGCGTCTGCTCATGATTAAAACTATTTTCCACTTGTTTTGAAATTAAGTTAGTTATACTGCCTTAAATCTAATTTTGAAACAATATTGCAGACAACAATACTGAAGCAGACGATAATAGGGCGGCGAAGAGGTGACAACCTCACGATAAGATTGACCAAGTAAATGTTAACCACGAACATATTAATTAGCAAAGAATAATATACAGCGCTCACTCTCTACAACGACAGCCAATAGGAGACAAAAATGTGTACGTTGTTCGGAGAGAGTCGTTATAGGGAGGGAAACTGGTTTACATTTGCAAACATCTTGAATCCAGATCAGACGCCGCGTAACGCGGCGTATGATCTGGATTCAAGCTGTTTGTCACTCACCATTATTACGTGTTTTATATTTATATGTGTTTTCTGTCAAAATGTCATTTGTGTAAGAAAAACAGCAGAGAACACTTTTAAGCAGACGATATTGCAGCATTGCAAGCACTGGACATAATTGTCTTGGGAACAGCGGCAAATGTTGTTATAAGGAAGAAGTCGTTGTTCGGAGGTCCGTGGTAGAGAGGGAGCACTGTATATTTATCTCTTTATGTAGTGGGTACAGTGGCGCAGAGGTTATTATTGTCCGTTCAAACCAACTTAACCCTTTAACCCATAGCCTGTTTCTAGTAGTTAAGATATGTGACCTATTAAAGCAGGCTGAAAGTAAGGCAGAATGTGCCCTAGGGCACATTCTGCTTTACGTTCAGCCTACTTTAAGTTACTATCTGCTAGTATATAGAAAATATTTCTTATAGTACATATTCATGACAGTATAAAATGGAACTATTTTCTTTGGCGGATGAATAAAATGAATGCGCTAAAAGTCGCTTCTATAAGGGTAAGGGTTAAACTACATTACATTACAAGTAAATTACATTTTTTGACAATTCTGACTATTTATTTTAATCTGAGTAGCAAACTTGTTGGAGCCAAATTGTACGTGATAACAAAGATATAGGTATGTTATTCAAAACAAATGTTACATCTAAACACAATGAAAAAGACGCTATTATTTCCCAATAAACGTGTTATCGCTAAGACTATCATAACCATTGCTAGCAGTTTGGAACCAGACCAGACTCCGGGTAATTCTGCGTCTGATCAGGCTCCAAATTGTTTGCCACCCACATTAAAATGGGTAGACAGCAAAGTCAAAATGTCGCCATTTTCTACATTTAACTGCAATATTAAAGAGCTGGGCATCGCCCTGGTTCCTCTGTATCCGCCTCATTCTCTCTGAAACGTTAATTTAGCTCAAAATTGGGAGATACGGGTCCCTTTCACTCTCAATGACGCCCGAAAGCGCGTTTGCAAACAGTTTGGATCCTGATCAGACGCCGCGTAAGGCGGCGTCTGATCAGGACCCAAACTGTTTGACACTCTTATCGATATTTAATAAGTCATACAACCTTAAATCTAACTTTAAAACTTGTCTTGCAGACAACAATGCTGAAACAGACGACAATGAGGCGGTGAAGAGGTAAAAATCTCCAGAATAATTTGATCAATAAAGGGTGAAACAAACATAATGGCGCGCATTTTTTATTCTTGATAACTGTTTCCCGTCTGTACACAGTGCGTGTGTGGGGAGGTGTGTGTGTGGGGGGGGGGGGGGGGGGGCGATGTAGAAGAAATTTAGTTACTGCTCGTCCAGGAACATTTTGCCTGAAGTCCGGAAATGTCTTTGAGCACGTCCCTGCAAGAGATGGCAAATCGTCTGTCTTCGTTATGGTTGTTGTGGGTACTGAAGACGTGACTGATGGCTTGTGTATTTTGTGGACACTCAAAATCAAGCGGCTGGTCCAAATCGTTCAAATAATGTTGCCCTTCCGTCACTACCAACGACACCAACAATACGTATAAGGCCTTGATGTTCTGGAAAATAGTGTGTGGAATGGAAGCTGATAATACATGCTAATGTACTCGATAATCGAGCACCCGTTTCAACCGATAATCGATAATAAATGTAGTACCTACAATGGAGAAGACGTTATTCTTTCCCATTTAACTCATTGTGCCCTAGTGAGGCATATATGCGTCCTTAACCAAAAGTGTACCTGTCAAGAGTACACTTGTCTAATGCAAACAGTGAAGTCCCTGATTAGAGGGCTCCTGCAGGAGCCCTCTAATCAGGAACTTCACTGTTTGTCACTTTGAAATATATTATAAAAAAACAACCCTAAATAGTCTAAAATGGACCAGCCTTTATGGTAAACTGGAATTTTCCATTGAAAGTTTCAGGGGATAATGAGTTAAAACGAAACGAAACGCAATCCAATTTAATTCAAAAATGGCATCTTCTTGGACACGATGACGTGTTTTCTTATCATGGGTGGCAAATAGACTAGCTACTAGCCTGATAAGTATACAGCGCTCCCTCTCTACAACGACACCCAATAGGAGACACAAATTGTATTCGTTGTTTGGAGGGAGTCGTTATAGGGAGGGAAATTGATTTACATTTGCAAATAGCTTGAATCTAGATTAGACGCCGCGTAACGCGGCGTCTGATCTGGATTCAATCTGTTTGTCACTTGTCATTAAAGTTTTTTTCTGCAAAAAATGTCCATTATGTAACTTTGAGAAAAACAGCAGACGACAATTTTAAGCAGACGGTATTGCAGCCATTAAAAAGGTTAGACATAAATGTCTTGTTTGGGGAACAGCGGCAATTGTCGTTGTAAGGAGGGAATCGTTGTTGGAAGGGCCGTTGTAGGGAGGGAGCACTGTACTATTTTAAATAATATAATCTGTTTTTCAATGGTTTGTCCTTGGTGCTTATTCCTGCTACAGAGTCCATCACTGATTTAATCCTGACTAGGAAAAGACAATCCAGTATGAATAAAATGGAATAATCATTAGGACCATTATGTTTTTAAATTTCGGAATAAGGAAGTCCCGATTCTAATACAAAGAGAGGTAGACTTACCATGTCTTTGACTATGTCCCCTTTATGTCAAACTGAGAGTATGGGACTAACTTTATCGCTCGTACAGAGAAAACGTTATTCTCTCCCCTTTGAACGCAAACGAAACGCAAACGCATTGCGATAAAATGGAGAAAAAATCACTTTTTTAAAAAACATTTTAACGATTATTTAAATCTGAGTGGCAAACAGTTTTGGAGTTTGACCAGACGCCGGGTTACCCGGCGTCTGGTCTGATTCCAAAATGTTTGCAATGGAAATAATAGTTTTAGCCTAAAAGGGTTTATTGGGAAAGAATAATGTTTGTTCCACTGTATCCGGGAGATAAGGATTGACGTACAATATGATAACAGTTTCATATGTTTTAACCCACTTACTGCTAGTGTCTACTTAAAGACACTTCCTCAGTCAATTGATGGAGCCCCCATTGTTCTCTCTAGGTGTGAAAATACAGGTAAAGCAGTAGTAAAGTGTGCTTGGCCAATGTCACTAATCTCAAGTTGTCCAGAGAGGCCCTTACATACTCACACTCAACGTTTTTTTCAATGGGTTTTACTAACCAAACTAACAAATTCAAGGTACGAACCTCACATGAGACACTTAGATGAGTATATCCCTAGACAAGATAACAGTTACAGCACAATTCGCATGCTTATATACCTGGTTTGGTGTTACCACCGAAAGTAGGCCAGGACATGTCTTTAATGTCTTTAAAGACATTTCCTGACCTACTTTTGTTGATAATCCCTGTAAAGAAAAAAGCATGATTTTCATGCATACCTTTATTACTGTGAATCATTGAAGCGTCTCATGTGAGGCCAAACTGTTATATTTGATAGTTTGGTTAGAAATAATCATTGGAAACCCTCTTGATTATGAGTATGTCTGGGCATCTCTAGACAACTTGCGATTGGTGATATTGGCTGTGCACACTTTGCTCCTGCTTTACAGTTACTTTCCCGCCTATCGAGAACAATACGGGGATAGTCCATCATTGTACTGAGGAAATGTCTTTAACCCTTTACTCCATAGTCTGTTTCAAGATTTGAATATAGGTGACCACTTAAAGCAGGTTAAAAGTAAACCAGAATCCGCCTAAAGGCGCATTCTGCTTTACTTTCAATCTGCTTTAATCTTCCATCTACTAGGGTATAGAAACTATTCCTTATTATGCATGTCCATGACTGTGTAAAATGGAATTATTTTCTTCAGTGGAGGTTATTAGAGATGTCCAAAGGCGTATTTATGGAAAAATGGCCCTAATGGGTTAAAATACATTGGAAAATAGTGTAGATTTGATTAGACGGCGTGTAAGGCGTCGTCTCATTATAGTTTGCACTTTTTTGGCATTTTATCTGAAATGTTCAGATACGTGTCTTTATATCACCCCTGTATATCAATAATACAATCTTCCAGCAAATACAGAGAAAGAGTAAATTGCAATATATTGGCAGATAGGTTAACCCTTTTACCCTCAATGACGTCATAATGCGCATTTGTAAAAAGTTTTGATCCTGATCAGACACCGCGTAACGCGACGTCTGATCAGGATCAAAACTGATTGCCACTTGCTTGAAATTAAGTAAGTTATACTGCCTTTAATCTCAGAAGTCAACATACTCGGTGCATGTAGCGTGTTTAGGTAATGTATAGGAAGCCTACGTACGTGACATTTTACACGAAAACGACATGTTTGCAGGATATCGCTGGGCCGCTACGCGACCAACTTCGAAGGTCATGTGCCTAAAGCGAACAGGAATTCCAATATGAAGATCAAATGACTAAATGGCTTGCCCTTCAACTGTACGGTGCACTTTCTCTTCAATAAACCAACCTTTTATCATGTTTTGTGTATCAAACAAAGCAGCTTACAATATTACATGTATATCTAAATATTATTTTTGTATGTGGTAAAAATGATGCAATTCAGCTGAGTAATGTAATTTTGCGTGTGTGTTTAGATTCGTATATAATTACAATGTAGTTCGTACCCATGAAAAGTACATAAACATTGGTACAGATATATTCAACAATGGGTTAGACTAAATGGGAAACTGGGTTTGTCCATTTTGAAATGTCATGGAGGAAATGGTTGAATAGTACATGAACTTTAAGTTTGTAGCAATGTGTCAAATAACTGAAAGAACAGGGATAGTCTGTATTTGTGATTGCTCATCAATACGGCCAACCTTATCTATGCTTTAGTTTTAAAATAGTCTATTTCACCGTTGAAAAATTACCTTTTTGTTTTATCTAATGGCTGATATAAGAAAATGAATATTAGAATATAAATTAAAACAAGCTGTAAGACCATGGGTCCCATTTTACTAAACATGTAAACTACTTACGCAAAATTTTTGCGCAAGTCAAAATAGTTTTACTCTTATTTTTCGATCATAAACGTTTGCAAATAGCAAATAACCAGTTCCGAGGACGCGCTATTATTTGCTGTTTGTAGTAAGTGATAATAAAAAATATAAATTAAAATTTAAATTTTTGACTTACGCAAACAATTTGTGTAAGTTGTTTAGTAAAACGGCCCCCTGGTCAGCTCCAGATACTTCCTACTTTGCCGCAGTTCTTGGGCTTAATTGTTAGGGAATCTTTTCTGTTTATTCGATCGATATAATCCCCTCTGCTTATAGCTAAAAGGAACGCAGTCAGTGGTTTTGATCTTATGCGCTGCTTAGCAACGAATTCAAATTTTCAAATTTGAATTTGTTGCTAAGCAGCGCATGAGATCAAATGAGAATAGCCAAAATCTTCTTCCCGAATTCATCATAATTTCATATCATCATCCCTTATCATTCATCGGAGCAATGTCACCTATATTATGTCGCAGTGCCGTAAAACCCAAACTAATTTATCCAACCCTTGGCCCAAGGTTATAAAACTTAAAACAAACTCTGTTTTCAAAACTCAATTTCGATAACAGGCTCTAGTTTTTACATAGCACGCTTTAACTGATTTCAGTAACCTCATTTGGATACAACTTTACAGTATAATAAAGATGTTTGCCAAAATATTATGAGTTTTGAGCACAAAGTTCATTTAAAGGCCTGGTCAGAAATAGCATCTTTAAGTCTGGACCTATACTGTATGTAAAGTACATGTAAACTCGCTTATAACAATACCATTGAAATATTTTGATTTATTTCATCATATCAACATTTCGTTAAATTACCGTTTTACTATTTACTTTAATCAGATATGGTGAATAAGTTTGTTTTTATTGTATTCAGCACTTCATTATCTTAAAAAAGATTGAAAACCGAATGGCGTTTTTGCAAAATCAATCCCAAAATACTAAAATAAAAGCATGGCATCGTTCATATTGCCTAAGAAATATGATCAGTCTCAAACATTTAAGATATTTTCCATCTCTGTTTCGTGGACGGAAACTAGATTTGATAAGAACGCAGACGCGGTCGTTTGGTTTAACGTGCCTACATATTTTTAGCATATCTTTTTTCTTCTTCGCACGGGTTTGAATCCCGACCGAGCTCTAGATTTTGCGAACATATAATATTTGTTAACCTGAATCCTTTTTTCTTAAAACTAGTATATACATAACATATCTATATAGATTTATAAACACAATATTTTAGAACAAATTTTGTTTTCAGTCTCTTGAAACGTAAACTAAACGAAAAGAATGTTAAAAGATACATGTTCGTGGAAATATAGACGATTTTGTTTTCTCTGAGTTGCGAAAAAGATCGGAGTCTGGGGCCCGTTTCATAAAACTTAGTACAACAAAAAAGGTCGTAAGTCAAAACTTTAAAATACATTGCATTTTTTATTTCTTTATCTAATCCTGTCTTGTGACATCTCTTTGGAATCGTCTTTTCAAGACAATTCCAGAGAGATGTCACAAGACATGATTAGATGGAGAAATAAATAATAATTAAGACTTTTATAATATGACTTACGACAACATTTGTCGTACGAAGTTTTATGAAACGGGCTCTACACCGTTTGGATTGGACATTAGAAATTTAGCATACACGCGTTTGTTGGGAAAGAGTAACGTCTTATCCACTGTATTACGTAGTAATAGTAGTTGTGATAGTAGTATTACTTTTTATTGACATCTCATCATTATATAAACATAACTGTAAATATCATCACATGTGTAGTCAAACAACTAGGTCTGACGTATCACGAGGTCGCCGAGTCCATTTTTTAGGGAGATCAGCATTTCGGATATCCTCGTCTTATTCTTTTAAGGAAAAGGTTGAGCTATAGGTATAACAATGAGCGGAATAGTTATCAAAAACATAGCGTAATGGATAGGTCGTAGAGCCATAATCGAGTATATGATCGGACATTTTTTATTTGGCATGGGTTCGAATCTCGCATCAACCTAAAACTTCTTTTGCTAAAACATATTAAGGATGCTATAATTACTTTATTTCCAATTTCATTTCAACCATCATATACGTTCATTGTTATGTAGAGATATGTAGATCTACGGTGAAACATTTCTAAACATAAGTCAGTGTTAGTCTTTAAGGCAGATGACAGCATACATGTAATATGGGTGGGGGGTGGAAAGTAATGCATAACGCAGTCTCCATTACTTTTGTTCTACATTCAGCAGCAGCCTATCTACAAAGACCACTTTCGTCCTTAATGAGTGGTCGATTCCTGGGTGTTTCATCGAAAGTAGGGCTCCAGACAAGGAGGGTATTTCAAAAACTAAAATATGCATGTCTCCTTCAAACCCTATGGTGTGACTACTAACCAAAAGCTTCTCGAAGAGACCATTCTACTTAGTAATCAAACCATAAGGTTTAGTGCAGACATGAGGAAAATGTTGGAAAACTTGAGTCTATTCCCACTTATCTGGAGCCCTGTAAATAGTAATTCATTTCATTTCAATATACATGTAGGGGTATGATCACATGCTGTTACACTCTGTTGTAAACTGTGAGTAATAAAAGATATGTTCTGTTTGTTCTGTTCTGTTTGTATTTTATCATCGATTTATTTTTTAAAACATGACTAATATAGGACTCGAACTGACGCAAAGTACCCCTTCTCCAACATTGGCGAACGTGTGCATAAATGGTCAGCTTATGAAATAGAATATGATGCTATACTATTCATGCAAGATTTATATAAAAAAGTGTAAGGTCGACGTGGGATTCGAACACACGCTTACTAAAAAATACTGCTATTTGCCTTCTGTATACATAGACTTTGTCTACTGCGCTAAACTGCTCACAATAACTCTGCCTTCATTTTTATATCATATACGAAACTCGACTGTTTAAAATATGGTCCGAGAACATGCGGAATGCTGTTTCCCCTAAAAAATGGACTCGGCTGACCTTTGACACGTCAGACCTAGTTGTTTGACTATACCTATAATAGTAAACTATAAACAGCATGTACAATATACCACTCCTAGACGAGGTTATAAAAGATGACTACCGTAATTTCCGGCAATAAGCCTGCGGGCTATCTCATTTTTCAACGGGCAAGAAGGTGCCTGCGGGCTATCTCACGGAGCGGGTTATGTAACGAATCTTTTTACCCATGGGGAGTGCAGAATAATATCAAATAATAGAGCTTGGGTAACGAGGAGCTAAGTGTTACCGTTTCTTTCTATCTATCTATCTCGATATTTCTGCTGCACACCCTCACGGGTAATTTCGAGCAGTTTCAAATTATAAAAAAAATACAGAGAAAATTTAAATACATGTTAGCATTACTAAAAACATTTTCCATACCTCTTAACTAAGGAAATTAAATTTATACGAATGAGAAACAATTTGGATCCTGTGTAGACGCTGATTTTCTCGGCGGTTAAACATGGTCAAACTGTTTGCAACTTTTTCACAAGTCGCGGTTAACAGGTAAATGGTTAAATTTAGTGCATGAACAAACACAAAATACATGAAAAACAATACAACCAATACAATGACCAATGCTTTATTGTTCTCTAACAGCAAACGGACTGCATTGAGTAAGTTTTCACGGGTTTATGAAACCGCGAATGAGATGAAAACCGGTCATACCCGACAATGTATAGATGTTTTCACAACAAATACAACCATTTCGACCCACTCTGTTTTCATAGGCCACCAACTAAACGTTCTCTGGAACGTTTTCAGTAGAATAGAGATCCGAATAAAACATACCATAGAATAATGCTTAAGCACTATCCAGCATTTAACGTTGAAAACGGTCGGAAATTGGTCCATATTACTCTTTATAGCGGTGAATCTTAACTAAGTTTCACAATATTAAGTTTTCTGCGGGCTATCTAAAGGTGCGGGCTTATTGCCGAAAATTACGGTACACAGTCAAAATATGAATACACATGTATCATATAAGAGTATACATGCTTAAAAAAGGTAGAACTGTAATACCAGTGCTTAACGGAAACTATATTTAATACTCTTTATTAAGAATTCCAACACTGATACATCCCTTGTTTGTTCACGTGCGCGACGTGTGTTAGAATTGAAATTATGAAATGTTATTTATAGTGTACAAAACGGACGGCATTGTACAAGAACAGAGAATAATACATGGAACTAAAAACATGTGCTGTTGAAATTAAGTATTGTCTTATATAAACCTGGGATCATTCAATCTAAAATGTATCTCATTCTAAATGGTATTTGTGTCAAGTACTAAATAGTATTTGAAGGACAACATCTGGATCTCTTTTTGTTTCCTGAATATTATCACATTAACTATACATGTAAAATATGCAAATCAAAAACGTAAACATTTAAAAGCTTACGAAATATAGGTGAAAGGTTTTAGCGTAATTTAACGCACACGTAAAGCAACTTAATGTAGGATACAGAGTTGCAAAATGTAGAGGCCTTCACCTATCTGCGCAGTCGAGTTACCTCCGATTGAGGCCTAGACAAGGAAATCGCTAGTCGAATATCCAAAACTAGTGCTTCTTTTGATCGCCTCTGGAAAATACGTTGGAGTGAGCGCCGATTCAAACTGCCAACCAATGTAGCTGTCTAAAGAGCTGTCGTACTGGTTTCGCTTTTCTATAGTTTCGAAACCTGGACAACATACAGGCTCCATATCAGGTAACTGTATCAGTTCCATCAGTGCCTACGCACAATGATGAGCATGAAGTAGCAAGACAGGATCACTAATGCAGATGTGCTAGAACAGACAAGAGGTATACCTGGCATTGAAGCTCTGCTTATCAAATCTCAGCTCAGATGAAATGGCAATGTGATGCGAATGAGTGATGACAGTATCCCAAAGCAGTTGTTTCTCTAAGAACTACAGACACTCGTATAGTCTATAGTCTACCCCCTCCCCCCTCCTCGAACGCTATAAGGACGCCATAAAGACTTCCCTCAAAATATGCGTCATCAAGGTTGGCGGATAGGAGACCTTGGCCGAAGACCGCGATCCACTTAGGCTGAGTGAAAGTATCTTGACAGACTAGAAACAAAACGCTATGCAAAAAAGAGACGGCAACATGCAGCTCGCAACATAGCCTGCCTGCAATGTGGACGACTGTGTTGATGATGATTCAATGATCAATTCCATAATCACGTAGCATTTTGATTGAAATAAAGTTAAGACTGACGAAACAATTGGTATTTTCAGAAAGAAAGGTTAAACTTATTTATGCCGAAATCAATACTGCAAAAACTCACCCATGTGTTTGTGGGAAGGTTTCCTTTTGCATTGATTGATCTAAATGCGCTGTTGTGATCATTCCATTCTGTTTTTACATATAGCAGATTATTTTTATGCGATTACAACCAGTACATACACAATTAGCAAGAAGCCTCAATGGGTTAAACTCTGGCAAAAGCGTTTGTAAATGTTAAAATTTATGTCAAATCTTATCTCCCGAACAAAAGTGACAACGTGATCTCAGTTTGACTTAGCGGGGACATAGTCAAAGATATGGTAAGTCTTAGTCCGTGTGTAAAAAATCGAGTCTTATTTATGCAAAAATGTACAAACGTACATGTTGTCATATACCATCAATATTGTTTAAGCCAAGCCCTGCTTGTGCAAAGTTCAATGGTAAACTATAATGATTGCATGAAGTCCGTCGTCTCCCGTCCCACGCCATCGGCCGTCTTCTTGTTTTGTTTATCATATTTAATATGATTATAGTAGAACCAGATGGCATCTAAATCGCCATAAGACATGCTCTGAAATGAGTTCAAAGAACAGTGGTATAAGTGGTATTCTAAAATTCTAACAGATACAAAACATACATGTAATTATTTAAAAAATATGTTGCCCTAACCATCAGACAAATTGTTTCTCAGACACTTACAACTTGTCTCTATTTACTAGTTTCGATGTTATGCAAAATAGACTCATTTCAGAAAAGTATCGCTATCTCGGAGCATTTCGAGAAAGAGCCAGAATACCATTCAGTAATAGTGCTTGTTTCAAAGTAGCAAATGTTGGCAAAGTCTGATGACTTTGACAATAATTTGGAAGCTAAACTGTATTTGGTTTAAAAGGCTGATCGAGTAGGCTATGCCTGGAAGTCATTTATGCCTCGTTGTTTCGTTTCATTTGAAGTGCGAACTATAATCAGGGTGTTGATTGGTTTATTCAGATCTTTGGAATTGTTCTATACGTGCTTGGTCATTAAAACAAATACAGTGTAGACAGCTCATAGGGGGTGACAAATCAGGGTCTACACTGTTTATTGTCTGACACGAGTCTGCATTATTTCGTGTGAGTTGTTTAATTAGCATAACATTATTATAGTTCAGATGAACGGCATTCATAGTGGTTGGGTTTAGTATATGCATATTTAATAAGAGAATTGTTAACCCCTTCACTGAGCAGCCACATCGCATTAGTCAACAATCTTGATACTTCTACTACTTCAATAGTTCATACCATCGGCATACCGCCTGAGCTTTAATCGAGCCGGTGGCCCCTTTTACTAAACTTCCGACTAAGCTAAGGACGCACGTTGTATTGGTAACATATACCTTGAAAACTAATTGTTGTGATTTCCAATAGATTGTCGTACATTTTCAAAACTATGTTTTTCGACAATCAATGCTGATACGACGTATTTTATAAACACGTTTGCACCCAGTAGATTCTTCCATACATGGATTATTCAATTTTTAGCTCATCTGTTTCGTTTGACGTCTGCATCGTCGTCCGAAATCTTAAGGTTGGCCAAACTTTGGAACTAAATGTGATACAACATTTATTTCCGGTAGATAGAATCTTTATTTACATCTCATCAATGCACATTCAATACATACAGAAACATATACAATAAAATCTTTAAAATAGCGCAAAGCCATTCCATTGAGATGATATAAATGACCTATTTATATGTCATATATAACACAGATATTTATAACATCACAGTACTACACACATACATTGATTGTTGAACAAAAATAAAGTAATAAAGAATAACTAAGAATAGTCAACAAAAGCAAGATAAAGTATTTCGGTGTGCAAAATTTACATCTGTTAAGAAAACTTAAAGATCAAAATTAAATGATTATCATCTGATAAGATTATTTACATATTAAAACTTGTCGTCGCTGTAAAATGTAAAAGCAGGTTTTGGCACAATCCCTTCTCATGTTAGTGTTGGAAAACAGAAATACATATTTATTAAAATCATCTAGTTCTAAGAAACCAGGATTAAAAGTACGTGCTTTTTTCCCTAAAATCACTGTAACTATCACAGTTCAAAATGACATGTATTTCATTTTCTACAGTATTGTTAGTACAAAATGGACAAACTCTACTTTCTTCACTTAAACCCTCATATCGACCAGTTTCAATTCGAATTGGAGCAACACCTAATCTGAATTTACAAAAAGCAGACCGATGCGAGGGCGGGAGTATCATTTTACAGTATTGTTCTGTAGAAAAGTTGGATTTAAAACAATTGTACAATCTCAACTTATTTCGACCACGGCCAGATATTCCAACATAACTATTAATTCTATGTAGCCAGCTACTAATAAAATTTGCAAATGTTTTAGTCTCAGCAACGTTAGCAAATGATCTAGAAATCGAGGTGTCTATGCGGTGCTCCTGTTTATCTAAGGGATGCCTGGTCTAAATTTTCATATATCTTTTCTTAATGAAATTCATATCAGCAAACAGTGTAGACTGAGCAGACGACACTATGCAGTGTCTAATCCGTGTCTTCACTCTTTTCGTGTCACAGATATTGGATCGTTGGCACAATTTGCTTAATATCTTATACAATAATCTACTTTAAAGTGGATAGTGTAACAATATAAATCACCTTTAAGGGTTTTCACCCTTTCATTACTTATATATATATCTTTTACACATATTTTTAAAAAGGCTTCCCACTGACAGATGCCCTTCCTATGTCTGCCAAGGAACGCATCGAATGTAAATAAAAATCTTTTGCAGTAAAACCCTGTACTCTTTAACTTGCTTTCAATTTTCAAGACAGATTGTTGCTTATGACAGGCTGAAATAAGACGGAATATTTTGAGTTATTATCAGCATACCTTAATTGTTTGTGAGTTTGCTTCGCTCACGGGGGCGTTTAAATGGGATTATACGGTATAGCTTCCATTCAATGATTATTTTAATTGTCTTGATTGAGCTTACACTTTAGTTTACAATAGAACATCCAGTGGCCAGGTACTGTGTCTACACTCAACAACATGTCTAATTGGTCACCTACGTCAATCAGCAAAAAGTAATAACTCTTTCCTGATTCCAATTGTATTTCATTGCTATATGTTCAATAACTGCATGCACCATATTTCACGATATTACATGCAGTAAGTATCATTTTATGATGAAACCTGTGAAATTTTCGAAAATTAAAAAAGAAACACTAACATTTTCTGCAACCCGTGATATGCTAGTATATGTTCCGTAACAACATAATAATAACACGAAAATGTTGTCTCATTAAACAAACATATATCTGCAGGTAACGCTGTAGTATATTGTTCCACACCTGTACTAGACGTCACGCTCTAATTCGCTGATGTTCTGTTGTTGGAGTAGTGCTCGTACCCTGCGTTTCAGTAAGGCCCACACATGTTCTGTTTGGTTTACATCTGAGCTCTTCGACGCAATTGTAATCAAGCAAATGTTACTTGCCCGGAATAATTTCAGTGTCCCACTTGCAACATGGCATGGAACATTGTCCTGCACGCTCTAGTTAATGGATAATTGGTGTATTTTATAAAATACTGTAATGAAAGATTAACCTCTCTCAAATACATCCCAGCTTCCAACATTCCGACGGCAACAGCACGCTCGTGTAATGTCATCCTGGCCATGTTATGTGTTTTGTCCAGCATATATCTACATACTTCAATCGTATGAAAAAAATACGTGTTTGACAACGAACCTTTAATGCACGTGCAAATCATGCATAACATGCATGCATGCAAATTCTGCGAAGTTGTAAGTTTACATGGCACCAGAAAATCGATTTCAACAATTTATACAAGGCCAATGATTCCTGTGTGAAACCTCAACGTGATACGTGTTGAATTTTGAGAATTATTAGAAAAAGTAAAGTGACCAATAAGAAATTTTGTTGAGTGAACTGTCTGTCTCTATCAATTATTATTAATCGATTAGCGGGCATGTACTACGATTCATCGCACTATTTTCAGAGGATCAAAGCCGTATACGTACTGCTGTTGTCGTTAGTTGGGGCGGACGGAGAGTTTCAGAACGACTTTGATAAACCGCTCCATTTTGAGTGTACCAATTCAACAGAAACCATCAGTCGGGTATACAGTTTCCATGACAACCTTTTTGAAGACGGTTCGACATCACTTGCAGGAAAGTACTCGACAACGTAGACGGGCTTCATGCACTATGCTTCTGGTCAGGTTACTAAACTTCTTATATACTGATACTGTACGCACTGTATACCAAAATAAGGGCAATTATGAGCGTGTTCACCTGAGACTCGCGGGTCCAGTAGAGTTGATCAAATGACGTAAAATGGCGCTAAATTCTGAATGCGCACGCATCTTTCAGCAGAACGACAAACCCTTCAGACGAGTAAGTAATGGGTCAAATTACGGCCTAAAACAAAATGGGAACCACGCCAACCCGGACCAATAATGGCAATTTCAAGATTATTATGTCGAACAATGAAACCCTAGGCTAACTATTTGTTACCTTATAGACGGTTACAGGACTGTTCATTAAAACACTCTTATACATGCGTAAATTATACGGTATTTAGCTTTTTACTATTGGGGATTTTGTGTTGTCATCTTCGGACGCCATTTTGAAACTCGACTAACCCTGCGCAGGGACTGGGTTAGCCTAGAGTTCAGTTCAGAGGTCATATGACGTCATTCGAGTACGAACGCGGTTTGTTCACATGTAACCTGAGGAACTCGGGTCGACTCGAGGGTCTCAGGTGAACACGCTGTATATGTGTTTCTTGTAATGCAGTAACTTTCAGCTTAATTGACGGTGCCGTATTCCTTTTTATAGAGTTATCTGCTTTTTTTTAACATTATCGGTGTATATCATTGATATATAGTTAAAGCCTCAGCCGAAACGCGCAGTCCGGTAGGTGGGTAGAACCCACGGTCCCTGAAATGACAATCGAACGCGCTACAACGGGTATGGAGACCACGGTTTACCGATTAAGCACTGATTATTCAAATCAATGTCACTTTTAAATAGCGTAAGAAAAAGAATATCGCCGATATTTGAGACAAGCTGATATCATCCTGGTCTACAAAAGACAAGGTACTAAGTTTGCCAGCGCTCGCTTGATTTGTTTTTGCAACTCAGGGTTTAAAAAATCGTCAACGTTTTCAAACACCCGTTTTCAACAATGTTCATAGTGTCAATACAATTTAATACACGCATCAGGCGTACACTAGTATTCCATACGCGCCGGGTAACGAACAATAGGTCCGGACCAGTCTACCTGGAAACCTCTTAAATAGGATATGAGAAGAATTAAACGCTGAATTAACGTTGCCCAGTTGAGAAATAAACGAAACGCAAATGAAATGCACTTAATTGTAGAAAGTGGAAATGTTGATGATTCTTTAAAATCTGAATGGCAAATAGAAGGAAGTCTGATCAGACTTGATAACCCGGCGTTCGATCTAACTTCCACCTGTTTGTTGTTTAACAAGTATACTCATCACATTCTGTTTGTAAATGGCGAGTTAATTTGTTTCTAGGTTTGGATATGTTAATGCAAAGAGGATGGATTACTCTATTTGTGCACACAAATGTGTATCATTCAGATTTTGATAAATGCTCATCATCTATCTATCTTGTGGTTCTGCCATATATAATTTTGGACAGTGCATGTCTGTGCAAGTTTGTAGAGTTAAAAGATAGGGGTTAACAATGAGCAGAGTTAAGAAGTTAAAACTTAGCATGAAAAAGAGTATAAACAAGATAAAAACGCCATTGCTGGACTTTAAGGTTTAAACTTATATACAGTGTTGATTGAGGACATTAAAGTCTTCAAGCTCTTACTCAGCATGACATCTGCAGGAAGAGCGTCCCATTGAACTATTGTTAGAGGATTAAAAGAATATGTATAATGCATGTTTTTCTGTTCCAGTATGAACCTGCCTGCACACATACTGTAAATCCTGTTTTATTCGCGACAATATAATTTTCGCGTTAATTTGCAGTGTCTTGATAGACGAGTGTCTCTGTGTATATAAGCTGGTACTAGGACTGCCACTTATCGATGACCAATCTTGTGAAAGAGACAAAGTATAGCATCTAATAGAATCAGGTCCGTCTGTTTGCCCCAGCTGGCATGTATGTCGTTTATAGGCACAACTAATTGTGTCTCCGAAGATCTCTTCTCCTTGAAGACATGTTGGAGTTCATGTAAAATACCATTTTTGCTCATGAACTTAACCGGATGGGACGTTACAATATGTAACATAAGCCTATACACTTTACAAGTTAGTGAAAAAGGGTGGTAGTTTGACGCTACAAAGTGTTCACTCTTCTTGTACAGCGGATCAGATATCCAATATTTCGGTACCTGACCTGACCTGTTTGCAGCGATACTGTGATTATAGCCTGAAGGATTGGCGCAATCTGCTGACGCAACACTTGATGACAAGTAGTCGGTTCCAGCAGCCATATCTAACTTGAGATCTTTATTATTATTATTATACCAAAATATTTAGAAGTAGTTAATTTTTGAAGTGACCAGAGATCTTTCAGAAATATTAAAATACCACTAGAAGAGATTTCAAGATCGGACATGACACTGATTTTTAAAAGATGAGTCTGGGCAGCCATTGTCAGTAATGTCCTTTACTTTTATTTGACAGAGTTAAGACAAGCTTAGGGTTACTTTGATATGAAGACTGACCGAAACTACGTGTTCAAGGTATTTGCTTTTTCTTTGTAGTCCATTATTGGCCATTATTTTGAATTGGTGTGATATCTTGATTGTCTTGTCTAGAATATTTCAAATAATTATGAGAATAGCTTTTTAGGGCTTAATGAAGTTTCAATTTCTTGATCTACTCCAACAATCTCTTCTATGTATTTCTCATATGATTGTTTGAGCCTTTTCCTTACGCTGTCTAAGTTCAAAGTTTATATCTCTTTTAATATTTTTTTTTATCTTTACAAGTCAGCAATATATTTTGTTCTTTAGTCTGGCTGTACATCTAATGTCTTGTGTGATCAAAGTTATTTTCTATTTTATAACTTCTCATCGTTGAATGTGCTCAGTTTCGTTTTAAATTCGAAAGACTACCAACATAGATAGTGTACACTTTGTTTGTGATGGTTTCAACTCTTTGATTTGCATCCGTCTATAGTCAGCGTCAAGTTTCCAAAACGTTGACTCAGTAGTCATCCGTTCAAGAAAGCAACACTAGGTAGTATCGCTTACAGACATCCCAGTCTATTCAATGACACCTCATTGTTCGCACTTGGCGCGAAAGTCACTGTAAAGCATGAGAAATTTTTTCAAACCTTGGAACAACCATCTCAAGTTGTCTAGAGAGGCCCTGACATACTCTCAAGGTTTTTTTTAAATGGGTCTTTCTAACCAAACTATCAAATATGTTACATGACTCACACAAAACGCCTGATTGATTCTTTGCCTAGACATGTGTTCAGTAAAATCATGCTATCCATGATTTAATCCTTACTTTTTTCTGACTGGGTGTTACCATCCAAGTTAGGTCAAGTAATGTCTTTATAAACGAACACTCAATTAATTTTGGAAAATGTTTTAGAAGAGACAGTGAAACGATTTAAAATAATTCACTTCTACTGAATAACATAATACTCTGAAGTAAATTCGATGATCAAAAATAAGTAGAATCTTCTTTTACATTCCCTTGTGTACGAACGGTAACCGGTCGTTTGGGTCTATTTTAAGGAGTGGGTCGTATTTGCTGGGTCGTTTTCGGTCTGGGAATTCACTATACTATTTTTATATCTAACGCACACACTCAGCCCTGCATTAACATGCTGTACAAATAAGGTAAATAAATACGAAAGAAGACTCGAGCAGGAAACGCAACACAAACAATACACCCACCTCTAAAGCAGAACACACACACAGTCATACCATAACAAACACACACACACACACACACACGCACACACACACATACACACACACTCACACACACGCAATCCCATACACCAAACAGAAAACAATACGCAAGACAAACATAGAGCACAGTGAACATAGGAGCCCGCCTTGGTACGGTCAGCAGCAATCAATAAATAATTATAAATCAATCATTAACAACCACTGGGGGGTAAAACCTGGATTTAGGGGCGCCCAACCTCACACTTATCTCCTATATTCACCTATAAAGACGAACAGTGTACATGAAATATAAATACGAAAGAAGACTCAAGCAGGAAACGCAACACAAACAATACACCCATCTCTAAAGCAGAACACACACACAGCCATACCATAACAAACAAACACACACACACACACACACGCAATACCATTCCTTCATCTACACACTAAATAGAAAACAACACGCAAGACAAACATAAAGCTAAGTGAACATAGGAGCCCGCCTTGGTACGGTCAGTAGCAATCAGTAGTATAAACCCTGTTCCACAACCTTACAATCAAAACGACCGCCAGCACAGTAAGTAAATACATGTAAAACATCTAACAAAATTCTATGACAAGATTTTTAGTAACACGGGAAAGAATTAAACATTCAAGCCCGTGTTAGAAATAACCCACTATGGCAACGGTCAAATTGTACTCAAGCGACTAGTCTGTAGTCACGAGTAACTGTAAGACATGGAAGGGTTCAGGGTACGACAGAGAGGGAGAGAAAAAACAAAGCACGAAAATCCGACATAACTCTCCCGGTTAAGGACGGCTTTAGAGATACATCATCATGTAGTGCTAAGCCCTGTCTGTCGTCGCACAACCAAAGAGGAAAGCATAGTTATCAATTGTAGATTGATCGATAACCAAACGTGAAGTGCGCAGCAATATAGTTGGATCATAATCTTTTTTGAGGAAAAATCTAATACGTTTCACAAATAGGTTTTGAAAATACATATGTCCAAGAATCTTACGAAGTCTGTAAATCACATCACCATAAAACTCCGGATGTGAAATACCTTGCCGCAGAAAAGACTTTAAGTTACATTTATACTTGTTAATGAGAGGAAGATTTCTATAAAAGAATTTAGAAAATGTTTTACGAAGTTTATGAAATATGTACCCCTGTTGAAGAAGCTTTTCAGTAATAGTTTTATTACGAATGTGGAAGTCCTCAACAGAGGTACAAGCCCTAGCAAAACGAATAAGTTGTGAAATATAAACCCCGTAAGATGTAGAACGGGGAACATCGCCATCTAGATGAGTATAATTTACAATACTAAAATCAAAATCATCTCGTTTATCGTAAATCTTAGAAGAAACAATTCCGTTATTTATTAAAAGACCCAAATCTAAAAATGGTGCCGATAAATTTGACTCGTTTGTTTTATTAAGGCGTAATTCTTTTGGGTAAATAAAAGGAAACAACGTATCAAAACATGGGTTGTCTATATTAAAAATATCATCTAGATAGCGCGATGTGTTGTTAAAGGTTTCGATCATATCTGCCTGTGTATCAGGTTTTAGACTTAGCATAAAGTGACTCTCATAACAGTACAAAAATAGGTCTGCGACAAGGGGCGCACAGTTTGTACCCATAGGGATACCAATCACTTGGCGGTATATGGTACTCCCAAAACGTACATAAATATTATCCAGAAGAAATGATAGTGATTTACAGACATCGGTGCAAGTCCACATAGTGTAATGCTTAACCGTGTCATTTATAAAAAATGCACGATCAGTATTACACGCCAGAAATAGTTTCCTTTCTCTGGCAAAAATCTTTTCAATAACTCTAGTCTGATATTTTACAAATCAAATATATCAATAGGCATTTTCGACTGGTTAATTTTCGTGGAGCAACCAAATCTCGTGGAACACATATCTTGTTCGACTGGTAGTGTGACGTCATGGTCCGACACGCCGTGGAATACGAAAGATATCGGTTGTAAACCCTTGTTGAGTTCGTTGAGCAACAGACGCCAAACATAATCCATAAACAATTATTTGATTGGTCAGATTTATTTCGTGGAGTAATCTCAATTGATGGAATAGCTAACATTTTGCCAGTCGAATACGACTAATTATTGAAATTATTAATATAATTAATATTTTATTAAAGTGGAAAAGTCTAAATTTGAATCAAGATCAAAATGGCAGAAATAGAACATTCACAAGTAGTTGCATCCAGACCAGTTTGTCAGAGTTATGCAGCATCTAATATGCTTTCTGATTTAAATGGAAACTGATTAACGCTTAGGTGAAAGAACTCTTATATTTACAAATGTTTAATTATGCTTGAAAAACAAAACAAGTGTTTCATGAATTTCATTTTAAAATAGGGTTTAAACAAAATCGTGTTTTCAGACGCTTTACAGTATTACTCATTATTTCAAGAAATATTGCTGTCTCAAGAACGTTTACCATTAGTAAAATCCTGGTTTTCTCCCCAACCCTGCCTCTGTAGTTCATTTTAAGTCATCATCAGTGCTTTCAAGAACTTTGATTATAACATACCGGTATCTTTGTTGACACGTGCAAACGAAAGGTACTTTTTGTATGTCTAAATACGTACATGTTCCCACTTCGAACGGAGAATCGGAGATAAATGTTTGATTCTCTCCGGATTGCTGCGTTTATGCTCAATCCATGGTGTCTATTGCAAACAGATTGGAGCCAGAACAGACACCGAGCAACTAGGCTCGGGAAGTTTTGTCACTCTAAATTTTATGCATTTTTTGCATTTTCTAAAACGTGTCTTATATTACACTTTATTATACCCCGTGTTGGGTTGAAGGTATACTAGAATCACTCCGTCCGTCTGTAGATGAAATTTTGTCCGGACTTTTACTCGGCTATCCTTCAACGGAACTGTTTTGAAAATATGAATAATTGTTGATCACCATCTGAAATTGAGTACCTGTGATTTTGATTTGTCATTTCGGTCGTGAACTATCTTCCAATTTTGGAATATTAATGTATACATTTTGTCCGGAGCTTTAATTTGCCATTTTTCAACAGAACTTGTTTTAATCATGCAGTATTGTTGATCACCATGTAAAGTTGTGCACATGCGATTGCAGTTTTATTTCGTCATTAATTTCCTGTATGATTTCCACTTTTAATAATTTTAATACATACATTTGGTCTTAAGCTTTACTCTGTAATCCTTCATAAGAACCTTTCTTTGATTTTGCAGTAGTGTAGATCACCATAATTATGAAGTTGTGTACCTAAGATTGCAGTTTTGGTTTGTCATTTCGTTCTGTAGTTTGCCTTTACCTTTGAACTTTACCTCTAGGTTCAATTAAGGTTTTGCTTTAAAGTCCGTTCTGGCCGACCATCTGCGCCCAGGGTCACGGAACATCATATACTCATGGGCATTAACGAGTAAACTACGTTGCATTGTAGTATGGTAACATCGACCTTTGACTTTGACATCTAAGGTAACTGTTAAGGTTGGGTGTTACATTCTAGCCTGACTTAACGACCGTACATAGAGTCACGGAACTTTATAATGTTGAATGCCTTAATGAGTAGACGTCGCTGCAGTTTGGTGACTTGACGTTTGACCTTGACATCTAGGGTAAACATTAAGG
Source organism: Gari tellinella (assembly GCA_922989275.2). Classification (NCBI taxonomy): domain Eukaryota; kingdom Metazoa; phylum Mollusca; class Bivalvia; order Cardiida; family Psammobiidae; genus Gari; species Gari tellinella. Next base: position 4,396,708 of record OV277869.1, on the reverse strand, counting down.
TTTTGCATAAAGTCTGTTCAGGACTAACGACTGTACTTACGGTCTCGGAATTTCATATGCTGAAGCGCCTCCATGAGTACACCAGAATGCACAGCAGTTTGGTGCAGTGTGACATTTGACCTTCACACAGTGACTTTTTCCGCACAATTCTTTTGGGTTTGATTATTTATACTTTCAAAATGTTCAAGAGCTTAGCCTCGTAACGTTCGGTAATCCATTTAGGTTAATGTTGGCATATTTTGTAACACCATCTGAAATTGTGCACCCGTGATCATGGTTGTGTAGATATGTTACTTCCTTTTTGTTTAATCTCCATTTTTGTAACTCTAACAAATAAAATATTGTCATTTTTGAATTATCTCCCTATTCCTCTGGTTATCATTTGCTTGTGGTGGGTTAAATCACCGTTAGTGACAGTTCTAGTTTTAATGTGTTTGCGTCTAGTTGTTGCCTATTGCAATTTATAACATGTTTTTTATTTTTAGGCTACGTAAATCCGTACGATCAGCCTGTGCATTTTTCATGCCCAACTACCCACTACATGTCAGGTATCGCCAGTATCCATTCAAACCTCAATGAGGACAGAATCTGGAGATTTTACTGTTGTAAAAAATGGGTCATAACATTATCCCTTTTAACCCATAAAAAAACCTATATATATACAGTTTCTAGTTTTGAAGACAGGTGCTGACTTAAAGCAGGCTGAAAGTTAAGCATTCTGCTTTAATCTCAACCCATTCGAAGCTTACATATACTAGAAAATATTCCTTTTGACGCATATGAATAACTAGATACAGTGAATTGTTCTTCAGCGGCTCTAAAACTTTAAAGCTTGCTCAAATAGTTGTTAATCCCACCATGATAGTTAGACGGAGGGACAGCGTACTCAGAACGATATGAACGTACTACAAAAAATGGCATACACGTAATTCGATCCGAATACGGTCGTGTTACGATGAGTTGTAGTCGACTCGGCCGTCAAATTGCAGTATATTGGCAACCGGTCGACTAGTTTGGAGCTCGTTTACCCTGTTCACGGCACCATCTCGACTGTACCTCGCCCTTAGTACGTTGTTGTGCAAACCAAATGCTCCCATGACAAAAGCACACGTTCTGAACAACGTATCAACACCTTTCTACAAGGCCCTTAAAGTTCGACGCAGGCTAGTAGTAAGGTGTATTCGTTTGTAGTATTTTCTTATGCAGTTTGTACTTAGCCCACTCCGTCAAATGTATGATCATACAAGTTATGATGTAAATAACGACAGTTCCACAAGGCTCGAGATTTCTGGCATTACACATCTGTTGTTTTACATTTCCCAGGACTATAAATAAGTTCGCAGATCTAAACATGGTGAATATTTGTTTCGTACAGCCTGTGTTGCAAGCAGAACACGTATGCTTTCTTTCTTACATTATTCTTATGGCCCGTAAATATACCTTCTATGATTATTTATATCAATAAGGCACAGAAACTGTTTTCCAACACATAAGGGGGTTTAGACAGTGAATGGATTAAGAATAATTGTCTCCAACAAAACAATTATCTGCAGGGCCCTCTCTGACCGTGACAGCATTTTAGTTATTACCAATATTACGACGTCAGGCGTTGTGAGTTCGGTTCCCCGCCGGAGCAAGTCCTTCGGATGACACTTTATAAACCGATGTCCGGTGTATGAGTGTTTCACTCTTGTCATCTAAAAGAACTGAAAACTCTTTCGATAATAAGTGTATGGCTACCGCGCCCGGGTTCTCTGTATCCGCCCCTCTCTGAGACGTTCAATTAGCCCAGAGATGACAGGTACGGACGTTAACAAACAAAACAAACAAACTAAAACTAATGATCGTTTGTCCTTAACATTTCTCTATCCAGGCTACCATTTGTTGGACTGCAGTCGCAGTGGTTATGTGAATGACTATGATAAGCCGTCAACCTTCCAAATACACTCTGACGAAATTATTAAGGGTATGGATTCACAACATGACAACTTATACGAGTAAGTAATGCACACACCTGGTTAAATCCGCTTTTAAAGAAAACGACAGTCCGTAACTCGGCGTGGCACTCAAGGTGTGGCGTCGAGTTGTTATGGAAAGCCATATAAATGCTGTCTAAGTAATTGATGTAATGGCAAGTTTACATAAGCTGATGTAGCGTTTTTGGCCGGTTAACAATGGCTTCAAATCTTTTTAAAGCATTAAGAGGTCGATTTTCCTTTGGGACTGTCTGTCCTTGATTCAAACTAACTAAATTTAACAGTTAAATTATGTACACATATGTAATCTTTCTAAAGAATTCTTGTCAGCTATAACAGCACTATGATTCCACAAATGATTTAGAATAATGGTAGCGAACAAATCAATTTATAATCACTATAATTTTATACAAGAATCACAAAGACTTGCCTAGTTTAAACAACAAGTATCAATGACGCTGCTTCTTTGAGGCAATTCCGCTTTTTGAAGCCATCTGTTGTTTCAATGAAGCCGTTCTTATGAGGCTTCCCAGTGCCTTTCTCTACAAAGCTATAAGGTTTCAACAACTCCTAACACTCCACTACGACCCGGGATGCACGACACCGGTCTTTATTCTGACCTCTCAATAAAGCGGGGCTTCCTCGAGAAGGAAAGAAATTACTGGTGCATACTTTAACCCAAATCCCTAGAATATAAGTTACAGTGGTGTTATCGTTAGCTTCTACTGATGTGGACTGCAGAGCGTAAACTGACAGACTGACTAATTTACGCGGCATCATCTGCTTATATAGGCTCTGCTCTACCATGCTTCTCCCTAGCGGATAACCTACAAGTGACGGCTTAATCCGAACAAATCCGATGCCAATCATACGCATCTTAATGAGCGCCCGCTTATTGTATTCAGCTACAAGCAATCAAGTGATACAGATAAGTTAAATAAAAATATGTACCCTACGAAACCAGTCGAAACCAATTATAAACTTATTTCCAATGATTTAAAACATCTCAGAGCATTAAATTATTAAACAATTACGAACCTTTTAATTGGTTGCAGCGTCTTTGATTTGTTTGCATATGATTACAATGTTACAAAGGGGAATAACCTATTAAAACTATAACAACTATATCTGATTTCATCACACTGATTTGTGGTAACTATTGAGTTGTTTCGATTGAACAGGCACACAAAAGTATGAAAAATACAAGTTTGTGTTTAATTCACAACAGGCAACTTGAATTGATACGGAAGATAAGTGAAAAATACTGTTAAGTAGAACATAATAACATAATTTACAAGCAATATGCAAAAACATATTAAAATTAAAAAAGAGAGTACTTTGCAATAACCTGACGAATTTATTATTGCTTTAATTAGAATTGAGTGTTAGATATACTCATCAAAGTGGATAATGTGCTAAGCTCAACAGCAAATAGAGAACTACCAGAATCAGTCTATAGTTTTGTCTTTTATAACATTATCATCAGTGTACACCAAAACATGCATGTGTTTATTACACATATACGTGTATACGTGTTTAATACTACTACTACGACTGCTATGTTGATGGACGTCAAGCGTATAATTTACAAAATCAACGAACCCCAAAATTTGGATTTGAGGTTTAAAACAGGACAATATCTATATATAAAATTAATAAAATAAATGAAACAGGCTATCTGCCTCTGAACGAATTATTAGCTTAACAGATAATTAGCAACTATAATCATAGAAAACTTTGCCGGCTTATTTAAAATATTTATATTTGTTCTTTCTACCTTGAACCTCAAATTTTGGTTCCAAACCCAAACTGATGACATCAGTTCCCAAAATCTGTCCTGGGGTCAATTTTGTTTTCAGGGCTACCCATTTTTTTACCTCTGACACACTGGCACGGTCTGAGCACCTCCAAACCTGCTTAGAGATAGATGTACCTAGCTCTACTTCAGTTTATACTAAACCTACTAGATCTATATCTACCTGTTCAAACTCTGAAATCTCAAACTAAATGTTTGTAAGTGACGGCCCGGAGCTAGTTTTTTGTGTTCTTCTGCATTGCAGTAATACCTGAAGGTTCCAAAAACATGTCCAAAGCCCTCGTTCTCCCACAGGTTTTACAAGTAATTTTAGTTCTAGTTTCGATATGAACTCTCTGGCTGGCAGAAACGATCTGCCCAGTTTGTAGAGCGACATGGGTTTATACAACCTTGGTTTGTATGTGGCGCCGCCTGGTTATGTTTCCCTGGAAATCAAGGGAAGGTACTCTGGACAACTTTCTGTTGCTTAATCGTATTGCAAACACCCACTGATAGAAACATTATTAACAAGAAAGATCACTATAACTCAATAAATAAACAAAGACCACACATATCAGACATAAACTGAGACCAACTAATCTTTTAAGTAAAAATGGCAAATAAGTAATACCTCTACTTTTAAAGATGATTCTGAAATTCTGAAACTGATAAAAATGGTGTAATTAAATCAGGCGAGATAACGTTTAAAGGCATGGTATATTTGTCACACACACTTGCATATATTCAAAGAAATTAGTAAAACGATAAAAAGAGGTCACTTACACTGAAATTCCAATACATGCATTTCCCCTTTCAATTCTATTCAAAATTTCACATTTGTCATCCAAAGTATATGTATTAAGTTGCAACTGTATAACGATCAGCTATTTAAATATGACTGCTCTACACATGAAAACATCAAGTAAAGTCTGACGTATCATAAGGTGACGTCAGTAAGATTGTGGTTTTTGGCGTGCCCGACGGGAAATTAGTGTTGCGTCATTGAAAATGACGAAATGGGTATAAATAATTATTTTAAAGCGTTTAAACAGTAAAAACTTTGCGGTATAATACAATCGTTATCCAGTTTTCCCCAGGGTACGTGAGGATTTATTCCCTGCTGGTAAAATCATGTCTAACGGCTCGGACAACATGATTTTCCTCAGCCGGGACTTAATTCTCAACCACCCTGGGAAAAACCTGTATAACTAATAACATAATTGCAGACTTTATAAACCACTACCTTTAAACGTGCCATTTGGACATGAAATCGGTTTACTTATATCGTATGCATCGGGCTTGTTTCTATTTATAGGCTGTCTATTTCATTATAAGTTAAAACCCATTCCTGACTCTAATTTTCTGGCTTTATTATTATATTCCGTGTACATTTGATCAATTCATGTTAGTCGTCACTTTTCTATTGTTCTGTCTCGTGTTATGTTTCTTTACTTTATGTCAGATGACGGACTGCGGTGTGCAATATTCTCTGCTATACTTCTCATCTACTATTATACAAACTCTGCTTTTAAAAGTGTGTTAATAATTGCTTTCAGGGACAGATTGTTTGAATTCGAGACATGTGTGATGAGGAAGATTCCAGATGAAATAATTGGATAAATAGTCTTCATTTGAAACACATTTTATTAAACTCCATTCCAGAAATGCTGTTTTGTATCATATATTGTATCCATACCTTTACGCGTATTTAAGGCTGATGACAGCTTATAGTAGGGTTAAGAAAGATATAACTCACGTAGGAGTTTTCTCGTTCCATTCTTTCTGCCATAGCTTGTTTCAGCATGCTTAAAGCTACCACCTGCTAGGATTTAGGAAGTGTTTCTTATGGTACATGATCATGACTGTATAAATAGGAACTATTTTCTTCATTGGAGATTAAATTAAATGAGCTAAAAGTCGTTTCTATTTGGGAAAGGGTTAAAGCAACTTAAAGCGGGTGACTATTTTACGGAGTGGTCGCTAAAAAATGAAGATCGACTGTACTGAACTCTTGTGATGCGTTCAGTAAAGAAGTCGATGGCCATAGATTGCGAGTTGGCTACCGGTCTGAAAAACAGTGGAGAAAACGTAATTTTTTCGTTCAAACGCAAAGGCAGTGTACGGAAATATAGAAAATGACAACATTTTGACAATTCAAACTACCAGTTTAAATTTGATTGGCAAAAAGTTTAGAGCCTGAGCAGACGCCGGGTTACCCGGCCTCTGATCTGGCTCCAAACTGTTTGCAATGGAAATACCAGTTCAAGGGTAAACGCGTTTATTTGGAATGAAAATGTTTTCTCTACTGTACGCTGCACACGGGGCACAAACTGCTAACCTAAACAGTCAACAGTGGTAATCAAACACGTTATTGATATATGGGTTGATTGTTTACACGACGTCTTGGAAATCAATTACGCAACGAACTTTACAAATATTAATACTAACACGGTTTGATTTTGAAATTATCTTGTAGAAACATGGCAAGAAAATGAAATTTGCGTGTTTGCCTGGAACGTTAATTGCATTCCATCTCCGCTTTTGTTTACAATACGAAATATGATACAAAACTACAGTGCTCCTTCCCTACAATGACTCCCTCCCTACAATGACTCCCTCCTTACAACAACCATTGTCGTAGCTCCCTATACAGGACACGTATGTCTAACCTATTCACGGCTGCAAAATCGTCTGCTTAAAATTGTCGTCTGCTGGTTTTCTCAAAGTTACATAAATAACGTTTTGACAGGAAAACAAAAGAATGACGAGTGACAAATAGCTTGCATCCAGATCACACGCCGCGTTACGCGGCGTCTGATCTGGATTCAAGCTGTTTGAAAATGAAAGCCAATCCCCCTCCCTGTAACGACTCCCAATAAACGCACACAATCTTTGTCTCCCATTGGGTGTCGTTGTAGAGAGGGAAAGATGTAGTTAGTGAAAAGTAAAACCTCTCGATTTCAACTTGTTTTGATTAGCAGGTGTATAAGGCAGGTAATTGCTTAAAACAAGGTTAACGTTAAGCTGTCACCTTTCTTTTATACAATCAATTACCCTACTTTTTAGCAGTCGTATTATAGAATGGTTTTGACTGTTTTTTTCCACAACAGATAATGTTTTGGAAGTGAAAGGGCTCACATATATGGTGTTTTATACCCTGTTAAATAGAAATTCCTTGCACGGTTTTATATGATTCGTTGCATTATATCTATATTAACCATTTCACTGCCAAATATGTATAGATTAGATCATGGTTGAGCACAAATAAACGATATCATTCGAGAGGACGTAGCCCGGGACGTTTATTCGCGCGCAACCATTATGGTCTAACCTATATTTAGCACTGGCTTGGGCCATTCGTTTATGCTTTTTGTTTTAGACGAAAAGGTCATTTTATTTGTAATATTTTCAAGCATGTGCAGTTTACCTCTGACTTCAGCTGTTTTTAAAGACAACCTAGACATGCATATCCCGGTTTTTACATCTAAGGCTGAAACAATGTATACATCTAGATTCAGAGGGACGGGGTAGCTCTAAATATATTTGTTACTGTGAAAATTCCGTATTGCTTCAGTTTTAATCCTTGATCTGGTGTTTTGTTCGATTATTTATCGTTAAGCCTACAGTGCAAGCAAAAGGTTTTCGCGACGGCTCGCTTTGAGGATTGCTATAAGGATCAGTGTGACGTCAAATTGATTTGAGATGACAGAGGCTTGGACTAAATGAACTGTTAGTTATTCAATGGTTTTGTTGAACTTAGCGATATATTGAAAGGTTTTTTAGGCATCTGATTGGCCGAGAGCTCCAAGCCATGTGCTAAGATGTAATAAATCGTCTAACTCAGTCGCTGTCATATAGATGTGTGCTTATATTTTTCGCCTGCTGTTTTGCATTTTAAATTTTTATATTATCTAATACAGTTTTCCCTCCGTACAACGACCCTCTGAACAATGATTCCCTCCTTACAACGACGCTTGTCGCAGTTCCCTTAACAGGACTATAATGTCAAACGCTTTTACCGCTGTAATGACGTCTACTGTTTTTCTCTAATAGCAATTAGCACAATAATAAACTTCCAAATTTCTCTTTGGGTACCATCATCCGATGCTAAAAAACAGCCACTTTAGACTATGTAATTAGGCCCTGTCGGCTGAAGGGAATGCTCCCCCGACCATGGGTAAGATCTTTTATAGAGTACCCCGGGAAAGAGACGTAAAAACGAATAAAGCAAAGAAACTGTTTTTCTCAAAGTTACATATTGGACATTTTGACAGAATAAAAGTTAATGACGAGTGACAAACAGCTTGATTCCAGATCAGACGCCGCGTAACGCGGCGTCTGATCTGGATTCAAGCTGTTTGCAAATGTAAGCCAAATTCCCTCCCTATAACGACTCCCTCCGAACGAAGCACACAATTTATACTTATTGGTTTCTCCCATTGGGTGTCATTGTAGAGAGGGTAATCTTGTAGCGGTTTTAATACAGTTAAACCTCTATATTACAACTACTTAATTGTGTTAATCATCTGGTATTTAAGGGTGTATCAATGTCATGAGCCATTTTTTCAAAGTATTATACTTTTTTTCTATCATTGTTTTTTTGGAAGAGCTATTTATGATGAATAAAAAAATGAAAAAAAATATATATGGTGGTGTCCTTTTTTTTAGCTACAGCGATTTGAAAAAGGTATGTCAAATTTGGATTTTTTTCTTCAAATTTTACCCATTCAGAGTGCAAGCTTCAGTAAAATCTATTTTAAAAACAAAACAAACATGGTAATTTGGGTTTTCTTTATTTATTTCATGTCTATGGTGGTATGTTCACATATATAAACCAAATTTAGACAAAGCAGGCACCAGGTTTGAACAATATGGATCCTTGAATATCAAAAATATGCTTTATATAGGGCATGATTTTATTAGATTTTTTTATTTTATGAAAAAAAGTAAAAAAGTTTGAAAATGAAATAGTTCTAGTATTAAACTTTTTCTTATATTCTACCAGATGAAAGCCCATACTAAGGCAGTTCAAAATATGAAAAGAAATTGAAAGGTCAGTGTTGAAAATTTTGAGTTATTAAAGTAAAAAGAGTTATCGCCCCTTACAAAATTTACAAAAAGTACCATACCGATGATATTAAGAGCTTTATAAATTTCACATTTGGTGCCTTTTTTTCTTAAATTAGTTTTTGTATGAAGAAATACTACCATAGATAGGAAATAAATAACACAAAACCAAATTATCATATTTGTTTTCATTTAAAATGGGTTTTATTGAAGCGGGCTGTTTGAAAAAGACAAAATAAGAGGAAGTGGGTGGGGTAAATTTTACATGGCCGTAGAGCCAACTGTTGTTCACCAAAATGTACACTTTTTCTATTTTTTCATTCATCTTAAATAGCTCTTCAATACAAAACCATCATAGAGTGCTTTCCTATACTTTGAAAAGTTCCCAAAGTCATGACATTGATACACCCTTAAGACACGATACTGGTTAATGTTAAACAGAAAGCTCCGTTAAGAACTTTCTGTCACTAGCCTTGCTTTAAGATGCCACCTATTGTTGATAAACTCAACTAGTCTTATTTTTAGTGGGCGTAATAGAGAAGTTTTATTGAAATATACTAAAACTAATATTTCTTCGTCACCTTAATGTGATCATTAATATTTTTATGTATTTAAGGGGATGGGTGGCTTTGTGTTCATCCATTTAGAACGGTGATTAGCATCAAGTTTAATGTACGTGTGTTGTTATGGTCTTAAAAACTATTCGATATTCAATGACTGGCTTTTCTGTTTTACTGCCATCTTGCCTTAAGCTGGCATCTGTCTTTTATACAATAAGTTAGCCTTCGTTTTAGTGGTCTAACAGAGAGGGTTTACTGTAATATACATGTATATATATATATATCTATTTATCTTCCAAATAGCCAACCCCTTGCTGGGGACAACTGGGCGACAACTGTTTGGTAACTAATACTCATTGTATCTCGTTACATTAGATAACATTTACAAACCCAAACAAAAAGAGATCAAAATTGTGATCAATCAAAAAAGAAGAAGGAGAAAAAGATTACTCGGGTAGAATATGAGGAGAATGAACTCCTGGTTTAAAGTGAACCACTTTATTGGATTTTTTAGCTCGACTTTTTCGAAAAGTCGAGCTATTGTCGTCAGCGTCTGCATCGGTTAAGTTTTTTGCTTAAGGTTTTTGTAAGAGTTGATTCCTCAATAACTGTCAAAGGTATCCATTTGAAACTTGTTACAATAGTTCAGTATCAAAAGGGCAACTCATAACAACAAGGCAGGTAACCCTGGGATTTGTCATCTTAGAGTTATTGCCCTTGTTTTATTTACTTGAAAAATTGTAGATTAACATATCTAAATAACTGAGAAAGATATTAACATGAAACTTTAAATAGTTATTCAGTATCAAAAGGGCAACTCATTACAACAAGACAGGTAACCCTGAGGTTTGTGTATCCAAAGTTATTGCCCTTGTTTTATTTACTAAAAAGTTATAAATTAATATATCTAAATAACTATGAAAGATATTAACTTGAAACTTGGAATACTTGTTCAGTATCAAAAGGGCAACTCATTACAACAAGGCAGGTAACCATGGGATTTGTAATTTCAGAGTTATTGCCCTTGTTTTATTTACTTTAAAATTGTAAATTAACATATCTAAATAACAATGAAAGATATTAACTTGAAACTTGGAATAGTTATTCGTTATCAAAAGGGCAACTAATTACAACAAGGCAGGTCATTTCAGAGCTATTGCCCTTTTATTTTTATGTACTTCAAAATTGTAAGTTAACATATCTAAATAACTATGAAAGATATTAACATGAAACTTTAAATAGTTATTCAGTATCAAAAGGGCAACTAATTACAACAAGACAGGTAACCCTGAGGTTTGTGTATCTAAAGTTATTGCCCTTGTTTATGTACTAAAAAGTTATAAATTAACATATCTAAATAACTATGAAAGATATTAACTTGAAATTTTGGATACTTGTTTAGTATCAAAAGGACAACTCATTACAACTAGGTAAGTTACTCTGTGATTTGTGATTCCAGAGTAATTGCCCTTGATTTATTTACTAAAAACTTGTAAATTGAAATATCTTAATAACTGTCAAAGGTTTTAACTTGAAACTTTAAATACTTGTGTTATATCAAAAGGGCAACTCATTCAAACAAGATAACTGACCGGGGATGTGCAATTCCAGAGTTATTGCCCTTGTTTTTATTTACATAAAACTTGTAAATAAAAATTTATTTATCAATAATTATCACAGGTATTTACTTAAAGCAGGCAAAGATATTGTCCTTCTTTTGACTTATAGTTGTTTTTTTTACTTTAAATGGAATGTAGACTGTCCAAGTATGTTTAAGTTATTGTTGCTTACAAACTTCTATGAGCAATAGGGCATTAAACATTCACATTCTTTAATTTTGAAAAATGTAGCCGTCTCAATTATATGAAAGTCGAGCGTCCAGCACCCGTTTGCGGTGCTCTCGTTATAATAACCCCTTACCCAACAAATGCGCATTTCGCGATAGGAATCATTGTTCCGTAAAAAGCAGTTTCAAGGAATTACTTATCCAGATTAAGATCCCTGTGAAGCGTTTTGCCCGCATTTTGTCACATGGATATCTAGAACAAACCGAGGCAAAGCAGAGAAGTCCTTACTGAACTTTCGACCAAACGCCCCTCTGCTCAGGCGTCTATCTGTCTATTTCACCGAGAGTACACTACGTTGGAAAGGGTTAACCCATTACCCAATAAGTACGACTTTTTACGTCTTTCCTTTATTCATCCATTGAATAAAATAGTTCTTATTCATACAAATATGAATACTGTATAATAAGAAATATTTTCTATATGCTAGCTAATGGTAGCTTAAAACAGGCTGAAAGTAAAGCAGAATGTGCCTAAAGCCACATTCTGCTTTTATGTTCAACCTTCTTTAGGTAGTTACCTATATTTAATACTTGAAACAGGCTATGGTGTAATGGGTTAAGGCGATGGCACATTCTGCATATAATATATAATGTACATGTATCTAACTTAAAGTAAGGAGAAAATACAAGCATAAAATATAGACTAAGTAAAATTGTTTGACGTCAGAGTGTGGCGTATCAATTGCAGGGCAATGTTACCCTGACTTTGACCTTTGACCTTTGACCTCAATCAATGTAACTTATAAAAACAGAAGTCAACAACCTCGAGTTTTACCCATTAAGCCTTATGTCTATTTAACCCTTTCACCCTCAATGGCGCCTTAAAGCGCATTTGCAAACAGGATCACAACTGTTTCCCCTAGTTTTGAAATGACATCAGTTATATTGCCTTAAATCTAACTTTGATACGATATTGCAAACAACAATGTTAAAGTAGACAACAATATGGCGGTGAAGGGGTAACCTGACAATACATTTTACCATAAACGGGTTAAAAGATGACATTGACACATGGCAATTTTATTATGTTTTCACGCAGATATGACCTGCTATATTAAATAACTAAAAGGGTATTGACACCTGAAAATATCTGCTTAAACCTTGACAGTTTTTCCCAATCGGGTGATTCCTCATCACGCATTGGCGCACCAGTTGTTTTCATGTCTTATAAACAGGGTTCCAGATAAGGGGAGTATTTAAAAAAAGCTAAAATCTTTATTTTTGAATTAAACCCTATGGTATTACTATTCATTAGAATCGTCTCGATCAGACGATTCTAATGAGTGGTAACACCGTAGGAATGTTAGATTTTCCATCTTATCTGGAACCCTGTTATAAATGGCTCAGGTGTAAGGGAATATGTTTTACAGTCGAACTTTGAATTCTCGAACTCGGTTATGTCGAACATACCCGTTGTTCAAAGTTAAAACGTGGCTTAGCCATTTGTTTGCAAATGCTCTTAGCCACGTTTTAACTTTGAACTACGGGTATGTTCGGTTAATTCGAGTTTAGCGAGTTCGAGATATCGAAGTTCGACTGTATATACAATGTAACCGTTATCATGACAGACAAAGTAGAAACTATTTATTGACAGTCTTCGATCAGGATTCAAGCTGCTTGACACTTATTTCAAAACATGTATTACTCAATCAAAATACCTAAATGTTAAACTTTAGAAATAAATGCAGTAGGTTTGAATTGTTTAAAGCAGAATACTTCAAAATACTTAAAATTTAAAATTGATAAATAAAAGCAGTGTGTTTGAATTGTTTAAAGCAGACCACTTCAAAATACCTGAAATTTTAAATTTAGAAATAAAAGCAGTATGTTTGAATTGTTTAAAGCAGACCACGTCAAAATATCTAAAATTCTAAATTTTAGAAATAAAAGCAGTATTTTTGAATTGTTTAAAGCAGAATACTTCAAAATACTTAAAATTTAAAATTGATAAATAAAAGCAGTGTGTTTGAATTGTTTAAAGCAGACCACGTCAACATACCTGAAATTTTAAATTTAGAAATAAAAGCAGTATGTTTGAATTGTTTAAAGCAGACCACGTCAAAATACCTAAAATTCTAAATTTTAGAAATAAAAGCAGTATTTTTGAATTGTTTAAAGCAGAATACTTCAAAATACTTAAAATTTAAAATTGATAAATAAAAGCAGTGTGTTTGAATTGTTTAAAGCAGACCACGTCAAAATACCTTAAATTTTAAACTTAAGAAATAAAAGCAGTATGTTTGAATTGTTTAAACCAGCCCAAGTCAACATACCTAAAATTTAAATTTAGAAATAAAAGCAGTATGTTTGAATTGTTTAAAGCAGATCACTTCAAAACATCTAAAATTTAAACTTTAGAAATAAAACAGTATTTTTGAATTATTTAATGCAGACCACGTCAAAATACCTAAAATTTTAACTTTAGAAATAAAAGCAGTATGTTTAAATTATTTAAAGCAGACCACGTCAAAATACCTAAAATTCTAAATTTTAGAAATAAAAGCAGTATGTTTGAATTGTTTAAAGCAGAATACTTCAAAATACTTAAAATTTAAAATTGATAAATAAAAGCAGTATGTTTGAATTGTTTAAAGCAGACCACGTCAAAATACCTGAAATTTTAAATTTAGAAATAAAAGCAGTATGTTTGAATTGTTTAAAGCAGAATACGTCAAAATACCTAAAATTTAAACTTTAGAAATAAAAGCAGTGTTTTTGAATTGTTTAAAGCAAAGTAGACCATGTCAAAATACCTTAACCCTTTCCCCCATGGAAGCGCCTTTTAGCGGATTTAATTTATTCCTCCGCTGAAGAAAATAGTTCCAATTTATACAGTCATGAATGCATACCATAAGAAATATTTTCTAAATCCTAGCAGATCGTAGCTTAAAGCAGACTGAAAGTAAAGCAGAATGTGCCTTACGGCACATTCTGCTTTACTTTCAATCTGCTTTAAGTGGTCATCTGTTTTCAAAACTAGAAACAGGCTATGGGGTAAAGGGTTAAACTAAACTTTATAAATAAAAGCAGTTTATAGAAGGAGTAAGATCATTCCATGTGTGACACAATGTCAAATAAACACAACAACACCAGCGGGACAGACGCTATTATCTCCCAAATAAACGATTTTCTGACAAAACAGTAAAAATACAGAAGTACATTTCTACGACGACATCTGTTTTTCACTCGTTTGTTTACAGTTCAAACGAAACGAAACGTTAATAAAGTTCATTACAATGTACAAAAATAACAATGTTTTGATATCTCTGAGGTTTGATATTAATTTGAGAAGCCAATAGTTTGGGATCTGATCAGACGCCGGAGTAACAATCCCTGTATAAGCATAAAAGTATATATTTGGTAAAACAGTGCTCACTCACTACAACAACACCCAAAGACTAAAATTGTGGGAGACAAAAATTGTGTGCGTTGCTCGGAGGGAGTCGTTATAGGGAGGGAAATCTTAAGATTTGGCTTACATTTGCAAACAGCTTGAATCTAGATCAGACGCCACGTAACGCGATTCAAGCTGTTTGTCACTAGTCATTATTTATTCATTCTATTAAAATGTCCACTTATATTCAACTTTGAGAAAAACTGCAGACGACAAATTTAAGTAGACGGTATTGCAACCATAAAAAAGTTGGACATAAATGTTTCGTTTGGGGAACAACGGCAAGGGTCGTTGTAAGTAGGGAGTTGAACCTTTTCGTCAGTGTATCGTATTTAATAAAACGCATAAAAAATCCAACTTTAAATAAGTTTCCAGGTTTTTTTATTACATGTATATCAAAGATAGTGCAAGTTTAATTTCAACTGCACCAAAGCATACGTATATATATATGCAGAGGACAAAATATCATTTCTGTAAAAAACCGAGTTAATGATAAAACTACTACATTATAAAAGGAATAATGCGAATATTTATTGTATTCATGGAGGTGTGAAAAACCCTGGTCACACTGTATGAAACCGCTTACTAGGTTTATTTTCATACCTCTATGAATAGAATAAATGTCCGAATTATTCCTTATAATTTAATATCACTACTGAATTTAAGAAAGTACATGTAGTTAAATAGAGAATCTGCCACGTGTTCATTATTTAACACTTTTAAAACGTATGTTGTAGTCCCTCCGCCAAATATATTTTCCGCCCAAACGCGACGTTGTTTTGTAGTAACGTCGACGTCATTTGGCGTCCTGCTTCATGCAGCGCTTGTGGAGAGCAGTTGGACAATGAGAAAGTAGTCCCGACAAGGCGTGGCTTGAATATTATTTTTTCATGGGGTTAAGATATTTTACAGCCAATCACAGCTAACCAAAAGGAATGAAAACAACAATATTGAATTATTCAGTAGTGAAAACGTTATTCTTTCTCGTTTCAACGCAAAAGAAATGCATTTACGCATCGCAATAGATTGAAGAAAATTACAACTTTATGAAATTTCTAACTATTTCATTTGATTTATGGCGACATCCCTCATGTCTATACAATGTTCTCTTCGAACAACAGTTAATATTCCGTACTTACATTAATGCTTGCCACTTATCACCAAACAAGACAAATACATGTATGTCTAACGCTTTCACTACTGCGATAACATAACCGAGTTATGAACCGAGTGTGAGTCGTCTGATTGAAAATTGATTGAATATTTCTTTGTATATTTTACAGATAAATGAACCTAATGTGAGTCGTCTGATGGAATATTTCTTTCTACATTTTACTGATTAATGAACCTAATGTGAGTTGTGGTTGAATGAATATTTCTTTCTTTATTTTACTGATAAATAAACCTAATGTGAGTCGTTTGATTGGAAATGTATTTCTATATTTTACAGATGAATGACCCAAGTGTGAAAAATTAATACTTTTTTTATGATGCCTGAATTTTTATCAAGATTTAACAACGGCAATACTCGCAGTGTTTTTTCAGAATGGTAAACTGACTTTTGATTATCAAGTATTTTAGAAAAGTCTTAGATCGTTTTTAAGATTTCGATTTGTCAGATTTGAGCATTCTTCTCAACACTGACCAAACATTGACCAACTGAAAGCTTGAGAAGGATCTCAAACTTAGAGATTAACACAGGAAACCTCCCCATATAATAATCTTTATTCAAGTCTCATCATGGATACAACATAATACAGTTACATAATAATTACAAACAAAAGAATGTTCCATGTCATTCAGTTATGAATTATAAGAGACTATCATAGTGTTGTCAAAATGAACACATTCTAGGTACTATAAAAATATCCACATTATTTACAATAAAAATGGATATAGTCATCATTATAATATACAAAGTGCATCACAAATCAAATATCACAGTTTATACATTGTTATATAGCAGACCTCTACGTCTGTTTAAAATAAGATGGCAGGATTTGGCAATAGTGCGTATTAAATTTTCATTAGAAAATATAAAAACAAACTTATCTATATCATTTTTAGTGTTAAAAAGAGTGTCAACTTCATAAGCCTTGGTAAAAATCTCATTTCTTATATCATTATAAGTACAACATTTCATTATAACATGAAATTCATTTTCCACACAGTTTTCACAAAATGGACAAATCCTGTGTTCTTCGGCCAACCTTTCGAATCTTCCCGTCTCTATGCGCAATGGAGCGACACCTGAGCGAAATTTACTTAAAGCTGACCTGTGTTTTGTTGGTATTATCATTTTAACATAGTTTTCAGTTCCAAAATTTTGCTTAAAAAGTTTATAAGTTCTTAATTTGTTACCTCCATTGCCAGTTCTAGATTGTTCTGTGTTCACGGTGTCACTCCATTGGCCTTTAAAACGTTCTAGTGCCGCTCTTTTTATATCATTTACAAATACATGTTTACAAATACTATTTTCAATGAGTGTATACTTGTTTAAATTATAACTTTTTAAAATTCCAAATACTCTATGAAACCAATTTTTACATGTATGGGTAGCTTTACCAGCACAATATTTAAAAACACGCTTATTCGTTCTATTATCTTCCATATTGACACATCTTGCCCAAAAAGCACAAACAGAATTAAGCTGTCTTACTATAGCAGGATCCCATCCCATATCTCCAATGATTGCTGCATTTGGTGTATATCTACCAGTACCAAGATAAAACCTCATTGCACGGTTAAGGACCGCGTCAATACAAGAAAACGTTTTCGTACCCCAAATAGCAGCCCCATAACTAATAACTGGCCATACCATGGAATCAAATAGTTTGGTAAAAACGTTATATGGTAGACCCCCAGCATTCTTATATTTGACTATTAATAGCCCCAAAGCTCTACCAGCAGCCTGAGAAACAAATTTAGCCATTATATTATAGTCCATGTGTTCACTAAGGTGTAAACCAAGATATACATATTTATCACATATACTAACAATATCATTTCCGCAGCTGAATATAGAAGCAGTTCGGTTAATTGAATGTGGTCTAAAATGTACTACATTACTTTTCTTACAATTTATATTCATCTTATTGGCCTTACTCCAATCAGATAACGCATCCCATAGACGTTGTAAATCATGTTCATTTTCGGTTAGTAATACTACATCATCAGCGTACATTAAAATACAAAGTTTCTCTCCGCTTCCAACATCAACCCCAATTCCCAGACCCTTTGTCAACGTGGCAAGATCGTCAATAAAACAGTTAAAAATGTTCGGAGAAACACAACAACCCTGTCTTAATCCGAGTGCAACATCGAACCAATCAGTGCACATGTTATTTACCCTAACACAGGATTTTACAGAAGCATATAAAGATTTGACTGCATTCAACATTTTCCCTTTCAACCCCATGGCATAAAGTTTGTTCCATAGTATATCACGATCAATCGAGTCATAAGCTTTCTTAAAGTCGATAAAGGCCGCATAGGTAGACTGCTTCTTTTTTATTCTGGTTTCAACAATTGATGTTAAAGTAGATAGATGGTCGATAGTACTCCTCTTAGATCTAAAACCGTTCTGCTCATCGTTTAATATGCTTTCTGACTCGATCCATCGTGATATTCTATGATTCAAAACAGTGCAGTATAATTTGTACATGACAGGAGCTAAAGTGATACCTCGGTAACAAAGTGGGTCCCGGGGGTCTGTGGTTCCAGACTTGGGTATGGGGTTAATTACTCCCTTACCCCAGTCTGTCGGTAACTTTCCAGTACTAAAACAAACATTAAAAAGTATATGTAAAAAAGATATTGCTGTATCATTTTTAAAGATTTCAGCATACATTTGATCGAAACCACAGGCTTTACCCTTGTTTGCACTGTTTACCGAACGTCTCACTTCATCTATAGCTATAGCATTATTAAAATCTCTATCCTCCTCTTGGATATGCTGAGCGGCATTATACATATTATTTAAGGTATGATCCTGTTGATTCTGCTGTATAGTGTCTTGAGGATTATATAAATTATAGAAACATGATCTCCACTTCTCAAGCACAACACTTTTATCTCTGTCTATAGACCCATCATCTAAAACAACTTCTAGAGGTATATTATATTTTTTAGAATGTGAAATACCAACTTTACCTATAGTTTTCCAAAATTCTGTATTATTATTAGCTGCGTTGTCACTCAATTCTAACTGTAGTATATACCAATGTTTACGTTTTGATCTTTGCACTGCCCGACCAAAGGATTTTCTTTTAGCAACATAAACAGTCTTAAGCTTGCGTTTTTCCGATAACAGCCTACACGATAACCATGCCTTCTCAGCCACACATGCTCTGTTCTAAAGATCTGTTAACTGATCATTCCACCAAGGTTTCCCGACCCTTCGTTTCTTATTGTTTAAAACACTAAAATTGATAGTTTTGCAAGGGAGTTTACTCTTCATTTCGTTCTTAATTATCGAACATAACGACTGATAAGAGTCATCAATATCTTGCTGACTGCTCATACTCTCTTCAAGTTTAAAAACACACTCATGAACATTTCTGATAAAATTGTCATCTGCCATGAAATTTTCTGGTAGATTATCTACTTTAAATTTGTCCGAAGAGATATTTGGCATATTATCTTCGGACGAATCTATTGTAGCGTTGTAAAAAGTAAATTTCCAAGTAAGAACAGAATGGTCGGGAATACTTGAAGTACATTGGATACCAGCCATATTTATAAGATCAGAAACACGTATAACATTAAAATCAGTAAACATATTAAGACAGTCATGGCTAACTAAGCAGTAGTCTACCACAGAGCTTCCCTGAGGTCTAATACATGTAAAATCATTTTTAACAAAATTCCTTCCGTTTAAAATACAAAAATTACTATCTATTAAGAACTGTATAAACACATCACAGTAATCATTACATGTAAAATCAACCACATTTCGCAAAGGAATGCTGTCAATACCATCTATAAAATCACTCTCATTACCCAACATGCTTAGTGTTGCTTTTCTGACTAAACTCGAATGGTAAAGACGTTATTCTTTAATCTATAAACGCACTATACTAATACCGGTATCATTAACCCCTTCACTGCCTTACCCCGAGTACAATGAATGTTTGAAAACAGTTAAGATCCTGATCAGACGCTTACGCGGCGTCTGATCAGGATCCAAACTGTTCGAAACTGATTTCAATATTTCTGAAGTCAAAATGATTAAACTTTAAATTTTACAAATAAAAGCAGACGACAATTATTTGAAATTTATGACGTCATGGCAGTGAAGGGGTTAAACCCATTGTAGAATATAGTTTGGAGTCGCGTAACGCGGCGTCTGATCAGGATCCAAACTGTTTGAAACTGATTTCAATATTTCTGAAGTCAAAATGATTAAACTTTAAATTTTACCAATAAAAGCAGACGACAATTGTTTGAAATTTATGAATTCATGGCAGTGAAAGGGTTAAACCCATTGTAGAATATAGTTTGGAGTCGCGTAACGCGGCGTCTGATCAGGATCCAAACTGTTTGAAACTGATTTCAATATTTCTGAAGTCAAAATGATTAAACTTTAAATTTTACAAATAAAAGCAGACGACAATTGTTTGAAATTTATGACGTCATGGCAGTGAAGGGGTTAAACCCATTGTAAAATAGAGTTTGGAGTCGCGTAACGCGGCGTCTGATCAGGATCCAAACTGTTTGAAACTGATTTCAATATTTCTGAAGTCAAAATGATTAAACTTTAATTTTTACAAATAAAAGCAGACGACAATTGTTTGAAATTTATGACGTCATGGCAGTGAAAGGGTTAAACCCATTGTAAAATAGAGTTTGCAGTCTGGTCAGAGGCCGAAACTGTTAGCCACTCAGATTAGCTCTTTCACTGTCAATGACGTCATAATAAAGCGCATTTGCAAACAGTTTTGAAACTGATCGGACTCCACTCAATGCGGCGTCTGATCATTACGTTAGATATACTGCCTTAAATCTAACTTTGAAACGATATTGCAGACAACACTATTGAAGCAGACGACACTATGGCGGTGATATGGATGAACTCTTCATGATAAATTTGATCATGAAAGGATTAAAATGAATGGTTAGAACTGTCAGAAAATGATTTATTGATATGCGCGTAGTGTTATCTATGGTGTCTTAGTAGGGCAAAAGTTGAAATAAATATGCTTATACAGTTAACCGTCTCTTAAACGGCTACTAAATTATGTTACTCATTATGTGTTTACGACAGGTGACTGCTTAACCCATTACCTCATACGTAGCCTGATTCTAGTTTTGAAAATAGGTGACCACTTAAAGCAGTTGAAAGTAAAGCAGAATGTGCTTTAATGCACATTCTGCTTTACTTCAGCCTGCTTTAAGCTACCGTCTGCTAGGATATAGAAAGTATATATTTTTGGTACATGTTTATGACTGTATTAATTAAAACTCTTTTCTTCAGTGGAGGAATAAATTAAATGTGCTATAAGACACTTCTATAAAGACAAACATAAAGCAAACGAATATAGATGAATATTCGTTTCGGCTGTTACACATTTTCATTAAAACTTCAAACATCAGTAACGAAAGTGTCTTACATAATAATTTAGTATAATATTAAAACTATAAAAATACTATATATGTATATATAGTTTGAAGATTTTATCATTGGATTTATGATAATACTTGTATAAAAACATTGGAGAAGAAGTTTTTCTCACCCGTTTTCAAAAACGCAAAAAATACCCACAAACGAAGCTCTACAAAATGTAGATAATGTCAGTCCTTATCATTTCTAACTATTCAAGTTTATCTGAGTGGCAAACAGTTAGGAACCTGTTCAGACGCAGGGTACACTTGCGTCTATTCGGGTTCAGAAAATGTTTGCATTGGTTAAAATTGTTTAAGCATAAACACGTTTACAGTGTTCACTCTCTACAACGGCCCTTCCAACAACGACTCACTCCTTACAACGACCCTTGCCGCAATTCCCTAAACTGTACACTTATGACTAGGCTAACGCTTTTACTGCTGCAATATCGTCTGCTTACAATTGTAGTCTGTCGTTTTTTCTCAAAGTTACATATAAGTGGAGATTTCAATGACGAGTGACAAACAGCTTGAGTCCAGATCAGACGCCGCGTTACGCGGCGTCTGATATGGATTCAAGTTGTTTGCAAATGTAAGTCATGATTTAGTTTTCCCTCTCTATAACGACTCCCTCCGATCTACACACACAATCTGTGTCTCCCATTGGATGTCTTTGTAGAGAGGGAGCCATGTATTAAGAAAGCATGACGTATTTTCAATTCTATTCGTACTGAAACATTTAAAATTTTGTCAATGTCAGAGGTAACAAAAATGCAACGACAGTAAAACCTCTCTATTACGAGCACTTAAAAGAGGGCTTATTGATTGCAAAACATACAGGTGACAGCTTAAAGCAAGGTGGCAGTAAAAACAGAAAGCTTATACGGGAGCTTTGTGTGTGTTTATTGTAATCTTGGTTTAAGAAATCACCTGGCGTATACACATTATAATTAAAACAATTCAGATGGTTGTAATATATATGTTTTACTGTAGGTTATTTTTCATACTTTAGACATGGCTTTTAGATTTTTATGCATCATTTGTACTCAAAGCCCAGTGACAATGAACCAAGCCTAAAAAAGATATAAATGTTCATTTATTACCTAGTACTTTGACACCTTCTAGTCTAAACTATAGTTCGACGAGGCCCTGTTTCGTTCTGTCATTTTAGGAGGGTGTACAAGTTGGCGGAAACTACCGATAACAAATCAGTTTTTAAAGGTTCTATGATGACTTTATATCATTAGCAAAGGCAATGAAAATAAATGGTAATGGTATTCAATCAATCAATGGCAATCTGAAATATAAATGGTAAACAATCATAAGTAAGTGTATATGTATATAATCTATGAACTTTCAGTTCATAGTCGGCTGTAAGTGGAGAAGCTTATCATGAATACACATACGTAAACACAGTGTGAGCCACGTTATTAGTGTTTTCTTCTGACTTGTTTGAGTTATTTTTATATTGGAATATTCTAAACCTTTAAAAGGGATGAGTACCATACTCGATGGTTTCCGTACAGTCAGCTAGAGATACGGATACAGTGGAGAATCTGTTATTCTTTCCCAATAAACGCGTTTACGCTAAAACTATTATTTGCAGTACAAACAGTTTGGAGCCAGATCAGACGCCGGGTAACCCGGCGTCTGATCAGGCTCCAAACTGTTTGCCACCAAGATAAACATGAATTATCAGAATTGTCCAAAAGTTGCACTTTTCTACGTTTTAGTGCTTTGCGTTTGCGTTTAAACGGGAAAGAATAACAGATTCTCCACTGTATGACGTCACCAATGACGTGAGAATAACAGATTCTCCACTGTACATGTATTTATCTGCGTAATGTACAATAGAGAAGACATTTTTCTTTCCCAATTAAATGCAAACGTAATGCACTAAATTGTGGAAATTTCTTTTGAGAAATTTTAACTATATTTTTAATCGGAGAAGCAAACAGGTTTGAGCCTGATCAGACGCCGGGTTACCCGGCGTTTGATCTGACTCAAACCTGTTTGCAATGGAAATACTAGTTTTAGTATATAAATGCGTTTATTGGGAAATAATAAAGTATCAGTAAAGTTTGCGCAGCGATCTCGTGCTGTACGAGGATCATACTTATCTCAGTAGAAATGTGTATGATTATTATATTCGATGTTACATTGCTTACCTATTTACCATTGTTAACTAATCTATTTTAAAAATAACTCGGACAAGTCTGAAATATCTGATAATACAACTACAGTGTAATGACTAACTTATAGTAGTGCTAGAATGGATAAATGTTACAAAAAGTGATGGTGTCGATGATAATGATGATGATGTATGATATCAAAAATGAATGAATACATTGAAATACAGGGTTCTCTCTCTACAACGACCATTCCCAACAGCGACTACCTCCACACAACGACCATTGTCGCTGCTCCCCAAACAAGACATTTATGTATAACCTATGCACGACTACAATGTTGTCTACAGAGTTAAAGTAACATATTGGACATTTTGACAGAAAACCTTACTAACGAGTGACAAACAGCTTGAATCCACATCAGTCTCCGCGTAACGCGGCGTCAGATATGGATTCAAGCTGTTTGCAAATGAAAGCCGAGTTCTCTCCCTATAACGACTCCCTCTGTACAACTCGCATATTTTGTGTCTCCCATTTGATGTCATTGTAGAAAGGGGGCGCTGTAATGGATATCCAAGAGTAAGATATAAGCCAAGCGGCAACCGTTTCTCGTGCGTGTTCAATATACAAAGTTCGTCACGTGATGTTAGTAGTAACGTGACTCTGGGTGTAAGTAATAAAGTTAACTTGTTCATATTCTTTTTGAATGTTTTAAAGGACGAGCTTTGATAAAAGGATAAGGTAATATGATAAGTGGATGTTCGGATAATAAATGGGACTAAGGATGAAAATCAACATATCCTGACATTTCATTAAATCGTATGATAATAACACCCTATAACATACACAATACTACTGTAAAGTTGCATTTATTTCTATTTTAAGTTTAGTTAAGCTGTGTTACAGTCAGCCATGATACAATGGAGAAAGCGTTAATCTTTCCCAATAAACGCGTTTACGCTAAAACTATTATTTGCATTGCAAACAGTTTGGTAACCCGGCGTCTGATCAGGCTCCAAACTGTTTGCCACCAATATAAACAAGAATTATCAGAATTGTCCAAAAGTTGTTCTTTTCTACGTTTTAGTGCTTTGCGTTTGCGTTTAAACGGGAAAGAATAACATTCTCCACTGTATCCAAGCTGTTTACGAATAAAAAACGGCAGAATTTCATGATTTATTGCATTGATTTTCTTTAACTACGCCATACCACCCTTTCGTACGTTCTTTGTGCGTTTTGTTGTAGTGTTTTGTTACGAACCCAACACGATTCTTATGAAGATCTGCCACGACTATCATCACGACCTATCAACCTCTGGTATGGTTATCCAGATATGCTATAATGTTTAGAAGTATTTTCTTTTATTGATACTAAGATTTGATGACTTTTGTTGAGGATGTTTTTAGACTGATCAGATATTTTAATGCTAGATAATGCCACACATTTGCTTTTATTTGAGTAATGTCTTTTAATTTTTGTTTATTTTTAAAAATACACCATTTGGTTGCGAGTCGCTTTAAGCACATTCAACCTAAGACGATCTTAAGCTCATACAATTTAAGTCATGTCCGACAAAGGTCAATGTTATTTAGAGGTCAAACAGGGCCAAGTTCACATTGACCATACACTGTTCATTAACCCCATCACAGCATTAACCCGAGTACAATAGTTATTTGCAAACCGTTTGAATCCTGATCAGACGCCGCGTAAGGCGGCGTCTGATCAGGATCCAAACTGTTTGACACTCATTTCAATATTTTTTAGTCATAATACCTAACATTTAAATTTGAGAAATAAAAGCAGACGACATATGCTTCAAATTGATGACGTCATGTGAAACTACATGTATATGTGATAGAGACTTCATACTGAGACTGGCACGTGCATACAAATGAAACAGTCTTTAACGCAGTTCACGTTTGGTCGTCAGTTCGAATTTTAGGGCATTTAGAGAACATCGTAGAGGGGCATATTGTTTCACGATACACATCTTGATATACTACTACTACTAATTACATAAATTATACATGTAATAACAATATTTCTTAATAAAATTAGTAGATCTATTACCACTTTTATTTGTATTGTTATCATTTTATTTCTCTGTTAAAGCCGCATTGTGTTTTTGGGAAACCTGCATAAAACGGTTGATTGGGATCCCATTAGAACTACATGGAACGTGATTCTTTCACATAAAGCGGCTTTATCTAAGAAATTCGCTTTTTAATTTATGGTTATAACTTCCATTTAAGTTGACCTTGTGAACGGAAGGAAGGAAAACTCTGTAAATACAGGGCCCCCAGATAAGGGGAGTATTTCGAAAACTAAACTCTTTATTTCTGCTTTTAAACCCAATTGTGTCATACTCATAAGAATTGTCTCGAAGAGACGGTTTAATCAGTAGTAACACCATAGCATTCGGTGTCAAACAGGTTAGAGTGTGATCATATACCCGATCACTCGACGTCTAACATAGCTCAAAATGTCTTGCAATGTATGTGCGCTTTTATTTGGAAGAGAATATACTAGAAACCACTATGCTTGTTGATGTAGGATAGGAATTTTCTCCCCCGATTTAAATGGGAGAAAAAAACCCACCTTGAGTGTTGATGTAGGATAGGAATTTTCTCCCCCGATTTAAATGGGAGAAAAAACCCACCATGAGTGTTGATGTAGGATAGGAATTGTTTCCTCCGAGGGAAATAATTGCAGTTTCTATGCATTTTGTACGCCAAAACATAACGTTGTTTATAGTAACCTAATAAGAAACGATGTCATTTCGTTATCCGCGTCATGCAGCGCTTGTTGTTTAGCTGTGCAAACAATAAACGACGTCACGTGGAATGGAGGATAGAGTGATTCCACATAGGGAACATCTCTATCCCACATGGGCGACAATGGGAGAACAGTGTCGCCCCCTGTCCGTACCTACCTATGTTGTTCCAGCAGTCACTAACCTTACACCTACATAAAATGTACCATATACTGTTACATTAACTTTTATACTATTTCATGATATGAATCTTTATAAAAAAAACTCTCCAGACTTTGGAAATAGAGTCATATAAATGTTGACGATTTTATTACGCCACATACCTCAATATAGCGGAGAAACGTTAATTCTTTCCCGTTTAAACGCAAACGAAACACTTAGCAATAAAATGTAGAAAATGACAATTTTCTGACAAATCGGACTATTAGTTTTAATACGAGTGGCAAACAGTTTGGAGCCTGATCAGACGCCGGGTTATCCTGCGTCTGATCTGGCTCCAAACTATTTGCAATTGAAAAAGTAGTTTTAACATAAACGCGTTTATTGAGAAAGAATAACGTTTTCTCCACTGTACACCCGATCCTCGATAGCTCGAACTAGCTTATGTCGTAATTATCCGTATTTCATCGGATGATATTCAATAACTCAATCTCGCTTGAGAATATCAGTTTATGACAGTAAAAAAATGACCTAGCCCAGCTATTTATATTGTGATACGGGTACGTATGTCTAAATCTAGCTCGAGCGATTGGGGTTCTATTGTGTTTGAAACAATACCCCACACATTTGATATACCTTACAACATTTAAAACATTATTTAAAGTTAGTGTATATATCATGATATAACATTCTCTGCCGCGTGCCTAGCAAGGTAAGTGGAAATTAATCAGCAGAATGTCGGTTAAAGCTTTATGCATTACTTTCCTATTAATTTAACCCATTACCCCACAGCGTGTTACTAGTTTTGAAGACAGGTGACCACTTAAAGCAGGTTGAAAGTAAATCAGAATGCGCCTTAAACCTGCTTTAAGATAGTATCTGCTAGAATATATACAACATTTCTCATGATTTTTATTTGACAGTATAAATTGGAACTGTTTTCTTCAGTGAAGGAATTAATTAAATGCGTAAAAAGGGGTGTTTATGGAGTAATGGGTTAAGCATTCATATATTAGATAACACAGTGAGGAAGACGTTACTGGTGTTCTTCTTTCCTGTTTAAACGCATATGCATTTCAAATTTTCTTTTCTCGGAAAACTACATTAAAAACAGTTATGTCAATTTATTTTAATCTGGGTGGCAAACGGTACAGTGGCGAAAACGTTATTCTTTCCCAATAAACGCGTTTACGCTAAAACTATTATTTGCAGTGCAAACAGTTTGGAGCCAGATCAGACGCCGGGTAACCCGGCATCTGATCAGGCTCCAAACTGTTTGCCACCAAGATAAAGATGAATTATCAGAAGTGTCAAAAAGTTGTACTTTTCTACGTTTTAGTATTTTGTGTTTGCGTTTAAACGGGAAAGAGTAACAGATTCTCCACTGTATGTAGACTGATCAGGCGCCGGTGAACCGGCGTCTGATCAGACTCAAACCGTTTCTCAGTTGGAATTATATTTTTTAGCATTAATGCATTTATTTGGAAAGAACAACGTTTTCACCACTGCAATACCAGAGAAGAACAGTGCATTACTGTACATAGAGAATATGTTATTATTATCCATAAAACGAAAATGCAATGCAAGAAAAAAGAGAAACTAACAGGTTCTCAACAGTACTGAGCATTTACTTATTAGGAGGGGGGATATTAGAGTCTGATCTTGTTCCAAACTGTTTGCAATGGATACAGTGTTTTGTAGAATAATGTTATCGTTATGTTATTTTGAATGCATAACGTGTATTGTTAAAGAACTTCGTATATACAGATTGTTTACAGAACAATCGCAATGTTGTTTCGACGTTTAAGCGAAATAAACGGCATCAAATTTAATTATCGGCAAATTTAACATAAATCGCTAGTGCAATTAATGGATTTTGCCGATCACTTCTGTCGTTTATTTCGCTTTTACAAACGCTGAAAGAGTTCTGTTCATTTCTGAACTATTTGGGATTGTTCTCCGCGAATAATTGTAAAATGAAAACATAATAGGCCTGATCTAAGGGCTCCTGTAGGAGATTTCTGATCAGGGTCTACTCTATTTGCATAGGACAAGTGCATTCTGCACAGGGGCACTGATTGTAAATGACGAGTATAATCGTCGCTAGGGTTAAATGTGTTAACCAGTTTGCCAGTTGCGCAAAAAGGAAAGGCCACGTGGCAAACAGTATAGATCTAGATCAGCTGCTTTGTTGTGCGGACACATGGTCAGGATCCAAACTGTTTAACATTGTTTTCGATATCTTTTTTGTCAAAGTGCTCTACAAATAACTTGATAAAGTATTACAGACAACATTATCAATGCAGACGATAAAACATGGAAAGATTTGATACATTACACTTAACGAATCTTCTAACTGTGCACTTATATATGGTATCAAATCTCCGGCGCTAATGACCAGATCGTGCTACAACTTTGCAGAAATCAAGAAGACATATTTCTGATGGTAATATGTTTTAATTTATTTAATACAAAACAAAAAATATATAAATTTGATCGAAAAATAGGAGTAAGTTAAAAAAAAGTTGGTTTCTCAAAAAGAGAGAGGAGACGTAAACAAAAACCTCAGGTGCGATTCCCTACTCTTATTCGCTGGTTATTGTAGATACCCATTGTAAAGAAGTGATCAAAACATTGGGCTTCGGTTTTTATACAGTCTTACCCGAAGGAATTTGTCGGGCGGGGGATCGATCTCACAACCCCTGGTATCGTAGTCGAGCGCGTTACTCTTCTACCACGTCCGACGGTGAGTGTAACAAAAAGTCATTAAAACAGTATTTTTTGTCAATTTGCCAAAAACAAACGATTTTAATTCAGTAACGCCTTTGTCCAGCGTCGTTTATATAATGTAACAGCCTGACGTCGACGTCATATCGACGTTATGCATAGTTGAACGGCTATTCAACGTCGCTCGATCAAGATATTAATCCAAGAACATGTTTTCCTAATATGCGGCTTGATAGCGAATACAAGAGAAAATACCAGAACAATTTCTCAACAGTTCATGATTTTCTCGTGAAAATTAAGTATTTTGTCGTTTCAAGGTTCACTGGGTCTTCAAACATTTTTTTTAAAATTTGATATCGATATGACATTTCAATGTCCGTCAATAGCCAACACGCAAAAAAGTCTGTAAAAATTCTTATAAACAACAGATATATAGCGAAAAGAAAAGAGCACAATTAGAAGATTCGTTAAGTGTATATTGGTCATATTAAGGACCATAGCGACAGATTAGGTTCTTACGATCAAGTGAGACAATTCGTGCAAAACATTTGCATGAGTCACCTCCCTTTCTTAAATACTCAATGAATATTTATTTGATGTGTTCCCTTTTTGGCGGATATGTTATTTTCTTTGTTTTTGGTGCTACTTGCTCACGTATTTTTCCATTTTATGACAAAATATGTATAACCCAAAAAGTACATGTAGGTAAAGTACAAAGCTGAAAAGGGTTATTCTGAGATTTTAGGACCAAAAGCACATGTCCCTGAATAATTAGGGGTATATCCAAAAACAAGCTATTAAGAAACAAATCCAGTTCTGGGACCCCCTATTTTTATTCCATATTATTGAATAACAGGATATAATATATACTACCAGCATGCAAATATTTTTGAAAATATGAATGTTATGAAAATTCGAAGAAACTGGCAAAATTGTCTTTAAGTAGTTAAGTGCCTTCAATCTCACATATAGGAGAGCCTTAAAGTGCATTTGACGTTTTCCTCCACCGAAGAAAAACAGTTTCAATTTAACAGTTATTAACATGTACGAATTAAGGTCACAACACTTTACTTTAAACATATTTTATTACTCATATATACATGTAATACAGTTGACATATTTACAAAACGTGTAACACCACAAAGTATGAATATAACACGTAACGTCAAGTCAATGCGCTCGAAAGTTCTTGATTTGATCCTTAGAAGAGGAGGACGTAACATATACCGATTTAAATCCATTTTTCTTGCAAAACATTAAGGAACCAATACCGATTTGCAACTTTTACTTTAAATCCCTACTTTATTCAAGCATTGGCAGTGCGTTTGTGTTTGCACGGATTTGGTTAAAAATAAAGAATCGTGTTAAAAAATATTTAAAAAAGAAATTGCACAGTTTCATTTTGGTGTTAGTATAGAATCAGACTACGAAATAAAGGGTTAACTCATTGAGCCCTAGTGACGCATATTTGCGTCCTTTACTAAATGTGTACCTGTGAAGAGTATACTTGTCCTATGCAAACAGTGAAGTCCCTGATCAGAGGGCTCTTGCGGGAGCCCTCTGATCAGAGACTTCACTGTTTGTCATTTTGCAACTTAAACCAAAAAACAACCCTAAATAGTCTAAAAAGGACCAGCCTTTATTGCAAACTGGAATTGTAAATTGGAAGTTTCAGAGAGGAAAGGGTTAAGAGATATCAAAGCTTCTCAAAAAAGCGGTCTCTAAATAGTAATTGTTTGTGATTCTTTTTTTAAATGTCTCTGAGTAAATTGTTTTAGTTTTATTTTCAAAACTTCCGTTGCCGACGTTTTATTATATTCTAGCAGGAAGATGCCCGTGGGAACACTGGGTTATTTCCAAACATATAAGCACATACTAGTAACCAGTTGACAGTGCGATACAGGGTGATATATTCGGCTCGAGACGTTTTTTGCTGAAAAAGTCGAACGCCTTGGCGTGAGTCTGATCTGGGTTTTTTCGATCAAAAACGTCGGAAACTGAATACAACACCCTGTAGCGTACTGCCAACTGATGATGTAAAAAGTTGCTTAAATCATGTTATATCCAGAAACATAAGTTATTAGAAGCAGAACAAGTATTCTTGTATGTCATAAAGAATAACGTGGAACTTGTACATGTACGTAAATGACGACACGCTAAATCGAAAACGTGGTTGGAGTGTACACTTAACGAATCTTTAACTGTGCACTTTTCTTTTCGCTATATATCTTTTATTTATAAGAATTTCCACACGAATTTTTGAAATGTCATATCGTTATCAAATTTAAAAAAAATGTATTTGAAGACCCAATGAACCATGAAACGACAAAATACTCAATTTTCACGAGAAAATCGTGAAGTAGTGGAATGATTTTTCGATATTTTGCTCGTGCATTCGCTATCTAGCCGCACATTCGGAAAACATATTGTTGGACGAATATCTTGATCACGCGACGTTGAATAGCCGTTCAATTATACGTCACGTCGATATGACGTCGACGTCAGGCTGTTATAAAAGATGCTGGACAAAGGCGTTACTAATTTAACACCGTTTGTTTATCTAAATTGACATAAAAATTCTGTGTTAATGATTTTTGTTACACTCACCGTGGACGTGGTCGAGGAGTAGTGCACTGGACTTCGCTACCAGGGGTCGACCAATTCCTTCGGATAAGACTTATAAAGACAGAAGCCCTAGTAGTAGTAGTAGTATAATCTTTATTTAAGTCTCTTCATGGTTACACAGTTTAAAACATCATCATATACATATATATACAAGAACCATGCCATTCATTATTGAATTACAAGAGACTATGGTATTTTTTTTCATGAAAACAATTAAACAAACAAATCACAGATAAGTTCATATGTGAGTATTTTATCAAATACTTACACGTATATTGTCCAATGGCTTGAACACATATTAAATATATACTTTTGGTGTCTTGTGTGTAGAATGGCGGTGGATGTCCCGGCACATTCAAGCATTCACTTCCATCGCCATTGTACACTTAGACAGTTTATTGAACCAGCATCATAATTATAATGTCAGACACTTTTTTCAGTAAACCGGGTTTTATAAATCACAGCCTGATCATTGTTTTACAATCACATTGCACATATCCTTATCAATGAATAAGATCAATTTATTAGCATTTATGATTTAACTCATTCACCCTGAGACTTATATTTGGGCACCTCCATTTTCTAAAACCAGCCTAATCAGTTTATAGCTGTGCTTTGCAAACTGTCTATTGGTACACAATGGCAGACAGTGAAGACCCTGGTTGGATGGCTCTTTTGAGAGCCCTCCGATCTTGGTCTACACTGCCTGAAAAGATATGCCATGGTGCACTCTTTACCGGTACACTGACTGTTAACACGGAGTACATCTGTCATAGCGCTAGATGTTCAATTGTACAATGGTAAACAGTGTATAGTTCCTGGTCAGATGGCTCCTGCAGGAGCCCTCTGATCTGGGTCCGCACTGCCTACATAGGACAAGTGCACTCTTCACAGGTACACTGACTGTTAATTTCAAATGGCATTGGCGCTAGATGTTGTACAATGACAAACAGTGTAGTTCCTGGTCAGATGGCTCCTGCAGGAGCCCTCTGATCTGGGCCTACACTGCCTACATAGGACAAGTGCACTCTTCACAGGTATACTGACTGTTAATGACAAGTGCCATTGGCACTAGATGTTGTAAAATGACAAACAGTCTAGTATCTGGTCAGATGGCTCCTGCAGGAGTCCTTTGATCTGGGTCTACACTGCCTACATAGGACAAGTGCACTCTCCCCAGGTACATTGTTATGGACGGGCACACTAGTCTTTAGCGACAGATATTGCGCTATAACTAACAGGGTAGCTCCTGGTCAGAAGGCTCCTGTAGGAGTCCTCTGATCTGGGTCCACACTGCCTACACAGGACAGGTGCATTTTTCACAGGTAAATTGACTGTTATGGAGAGTACACTTGCTGTTAGGATTGAATGAGTCAAATGCATGGTAAACAGCGATGGATACTACATGTGTACACTGTGTCATATTCAGTATTCTTCTTTTCAACATGGTCATAAGGACCACACTCAATGAGACATGTTACATGTTTTGGCTTCTCTCATGTGTATCCATCGCTGTGCTTCAGACAATATCACACAAATAGTTAAGATGCATACAGCCATCATTAATCTACAAACTATGCAACATGTATGACCCATGTTACATTGTTTGTTTAAAATTTTATTAAAAAGTTATCAACGGCTTGTTGTTAAGACCTGATATTGAAAATCCAGCCAAATAAGCTCTTTTAAAAAACATTTTAAAGAATCCATTATCACCTCGAATCAGATTCAGAGTGAACTGATTAATAATTGCTGTATACCTTGGATAAAATCTTAACTTTACACTTAAGAATTATGTTTACATTATTAACTATAAAAGTCTACTATATTCTAAAAATACTATGCATAACATGACCAGTATGACTAGACTATGTCACTAATAGTAATGTAGTATCATTTATGATATATTACATCCACTGTCATGTGAATGTCATTAATTCAGCTTATCAAGCATATAAAAATGAATTTCTAGTTTTAATAATGTTGTAGCAGGTTTTGGCAAGATCCCTGACAAGAACATCTGTGGAGAATAGAAAAAATAACTTTTCTTCAGCATGCATTAGCATGAAGGAGTTATCTAGGTTTTGGGCTTTATCAAAAAGTGACATTCTCTCTATGGCATACAATGGGCAGTTTATCATAGCATGTATTTCATCTTCTATTGAATCTTCACAGTAAGGACATACTCTATGCTCTAACGCCTGTTGTTGATATCTTCTAGTTTCGATTTTCAAGGGTGCAACACCACATCGGAATTTAGCTAATGATGACCTATGAGAGAATGACATGTTTACCTTGCAATAATACTCAGTCTCATAAAATCTTTTGAAATGCCTGTAGGTTCTTAGCTTATTTCGACCGTTTCCATTTCTGGCACTTTCCTCTTTATCTATTTTCATCTGCCATTCATACATGTGACGACAAGTCAGTTTCTCTTCCAGATCTGAGACCAGTCGCTTTGAGCTTGTAGTATTATTGCATTGCAAACTGTATTCTAAATCATTTTCTTTTAACATATGAGTAACATTATAATTCCAATTTTTACATTTTACACTAGCTTTACTGTTACACCAATCATATAAACAGCGGTTCACTCTATGCCTTTGCATTGACTTGAAACGATGCCATTGTCGTCCAATAGCTTTCCATTGACGTGTTAGGGGAGGTAACCAAGCCATATCACCTGAGACAGCTGCATTTGGAGTATATTTTCCAGTTCCGAGAAAAAATCTCATAGCCCTATTATGGACTGCCTCAATACATGAAAATGTTCTATACCCCCAAACAGCTGCCCCATATGATATGACTGACCAAACCATTGCATCGTACAATTTTGTAAATACATTATATGGCATACCACCAAGAGTTTTGCATTTAGCTATCAAGAGTCCCAGGGCCCGACTGGCACTTTGGGATATCATTTTTACTGTGCCATTCATATCTAAAAACTCATTTATTAATAAACCTAGGTATTTATAACTGTCTACTATTTCTATGGCAGCATTGTTGTACATAAAATGGAAACATGTTTTTTGCATTGACACAGGTCTGAAATGGACTATCTTACTCTTATTAATATTTACTTCCATGTCATTTGAGTTACACCAATTTGACAAAGAGTTTAACATGTCCTGTAGATCTTGTTCATTCTCTGCCATTAGCACAATGTCATCAGCATACAATAAGATGCCCACAATATCTTCATCAATCTTAATGCCTTTGTTAAGAGCTTTGATCTTAATAGCCAAGTCGTTTATGAACAGATTGAACATTACCGAAGAAATTGGACAGCCCTGGCGTAAACCGGAGGACACATGGAACCACTCGGTGAAACTTTGGTTCACACGAACACATGATGATACAGACGAGTACAGTGACTTGACTGCATCAAGAAATTTGCCTGCAATTCCAAGTCCCTCCAATTTACACCAGAGAAGTTCCCTATTTACAGAGTCATATGCCTTCTTTAGGTCTATAAATGCACAAAAAGTGGATTTTTTAAGCTTTTTTCTTGTATCAATTAGACTAGTAAAAGAGGCCAAATGATCTATTGTGCTGCGTTTTTGTCTAAAACCATTCTGTTCATCTACTACTTTGTCATTCGTCTCAGCCCATTTACTTAAGCGTTCGTTCAATAAACATGCATACATTTTATACATGGTGTTAGCAAGAGTTATTCCCCTGTATGATAGAGGGTCCCTAGCATCTGTTAAATTTGACTTTAAAATAGGATGAATTATCCCTTTGCCCCATTCAGCAGGAATTAATCCTGTTCTAAAACAGACATTAAACAGAGAATGAAGAAACATGATTGAAGCATCATTTTGAAATACCTCAGATGGTAAGCCATCAGTACCAGTAGCTTTACCCCTTCTGGCACTTAATACAGCCTTTTTAACCTCTAAAATAGTAAAATTATCATTAAGATATGAAAATGCAGGCAAGCTACTGTTATCCTCACTTACATATTCATTTAAAGAGACTGAAGTTCTATTATATAGGGCGCTAAACTCTTCCTTCCATTTATCTAAAACAAGTGCTTTGTCTGATGTAATAGAACCATCATTCAAGATAGCTTCACATGGTATTGACTTAGCTCTACTTTGTCCAACACCAACCTTACCTATTTCCCTCCAAAATGTATGGGGGTCAGAGTTAAGATTGCTCAAGAGATCATTTTGAATCTGGCACCAATGTCGTCGCTTGGCCTGTTGTACTGATCTATCAAACTTTTTACGGCTTTCTACAAATCGCTGCTTAAAATGTGATCTTGACGTTGGACATTTAGAGGCTAACCTATCACTTTCATATTCACATACATTATTCCATAAGATAGTCAACTCATCATTCCACCAAGCCTTCCCTATGCGACGTCGCTTGTCTGATACACCGTGATTAGCATGAATTTTGCGCTTTGATAGTTTATGGGACATTTCATCCCTAACAAGAGAACTAAAATCAGAATATGCCTTGTTTATATCGCTTTGGAGCCGAAAGCCAGTCTCCAGATTCTGTATAACTAAGCCTATATCTGACGTAACCTGTTCCTCGCCTAAAAACGACTCTGGTAAAACAGAATAATTATACTTGTAACTAATCGCGTCACTTATATCCCAGTTATTAATAACCACACTTTCGTTACACTCGTAAACGATGTCCCATGTTAGACATGAATGGTCGGGTATGGAGGGTGGAATGATGACTTGCCCATCCTGGTGAGACTGGTTAATAATGTCTGTGGCCTTCAGGACCTGAAAATTCTGAAACATGCTTAAATCTTCATGATTTACAATGCAAAAATCAACAACAGAACAACCCTTGTTAGATATAGAGGTAAAATTATTTGACACAGAGTTTCTACCATTTAATATGCACATACTACTATTCACCAGAAAATCAATTAATATGTGACCATATTTGTTTGTTTTAAAGTCTATAACTTGTCTTTCAACAACTTCGTCTACACCTGCAATAAAAACATGCTCATCTCCACATCGGCTATTGAAATCTCCACATATAAATACTTTGCCGAGACTCTGATAGCTATATAGACCTGTAAGTAAATTATCAAAGAATACATATGGGTCTACTTGTCTTGAAGAGTTTTCTGGGGCTAGATAGCACACACAACCTATAATAGTAACATTACTCTGCTTGTGTTCTAATTTCAGCCATAATATATCATCTGTAGAATCGTCGAGCACAGATACTTTAAAATTTGTAAGCAGATCCTCTTGCACTAGGAAGCCTACACCACCAGACCCAGTACGGGCCCTCACATGTTGTTCACTACGATTTCTGCCAAACCACTTGATAAATACGAAAGAAGACTCAAGCAGGAAACGCAACACAAACAATACACCCATCTCTAAAGCAGAACACACACACACAGCCATACAATAACAAACACATACACACACACACACACACAACCACACACACGCAATACCATTCCTTCATCTACACACTAAATAGAAAACAACACGCAAGACAAACATAAAGCTAAGTGAATATAGGAGCCCGCCTTGGTACGGTCAGTAGCAATCAATAATCAATTATAAATTAATTAATTATTAACAACCACTGGGGGGTTAAACCTGGGTTTAGGGGCGCCCAACCTCACACTTATCTCCTATCACCTATAAAGACGAACAGTGTACATAAAATATAAACCCTGGTCCACAACCTTACAATCAAAATGACCGCCAGCACAGTAAGTAAATACATGTAAAACATCTAACCAAATTCTCTGACAGGATTATTAGTAACACGGGAAAGAATTAAACATTCAAGCCCGTGCTAAAAATAACCCACTATGGCAACGGTCAAATTGTACTCAAGCGAATAGTCTGTAGTCACGAGTAACTGTAAGACATGGGAGGGTTTAGGGTACGACAGAGAGGGAGAGAAAAAACAAAGCACGAAAATCCGACATAACTCTCCCGGTTAAGGACGGCTTTAGAGATGCATCATCATGTAGTGCTAAGCCCTGTCTGTCGTCGCACAACCAAAGAGGAAAGCATAGTTATCAATTGTAGATTGATCGATAACCAAACGTGAAGTGCGCAGCAATATAGTTGGATCATAATCTTTTTTGAGGAAAAATCTAATACGTTTCACAAATAGGTTTTGAAAATGCATATGTCCAAGAATCTTACGAAGTCTGTAAATCACATCACCATAAAACTCCGGATGTGAAATACCTTGCCGCAGAAAAGACTTTAAGTTACATTTATACTTGTTAATGAGAGGAAGATTTCTATAAAAGAATTTAGAAAATGTTTTACGAAGTTTATGAAATCTGTACCCCTGTTTAAGAAGCTTTTCAGTAATAGTTGAACCCATTTAATTGAATACATTGGTCACCACTGAGATGAGATTCAACTATGCCAATAATATCTAAATTTAAAGAATTAACACAATTTGCCCTCACTGAATAGTTGTCTGAATTCTCATTGCAACTCCACCCGTTGACATTCCAACAACCTGTTGTCACCTATCTCCACTGATTGTTGCCCCTACCCCTGGCACTTCCCGGCTGCCTGTGGTTGTTAAATAAGCTGTGGTTGTTGTTACCCCTTCCCCGTTCTGTTCCCTGTTGCCTATCGTTGGATCGCCCTTGCTGCCAGTTGCCATGGTTACCATTATTTCCCTGGTGATTTCTCTGTTGAAAATTCGAGCCCTGTTTTGGCGCATTGTCCTGTCTTGTGCCATCTGACCTACCCGGCCGCTGTTGTTGCACTACTCTTGAGCCGCGCACTGTAATTGATGTTTCCCCTTTGTTAATCGCATTAACAATAGCACGAAGATAAGAGTTCTGAAGACGCTCTGCTCTTGATTGGTCATTGTGGATAAACACTTTGTTGTAGGCTGTGTTCCTGAGTGCACTCTTTGCAGTCATCACCTTATTCTTGTCCTCTACTGACTCAAATGTAACTATAACAACCCCAGGCTTGGGGCCGCTGCTCTCTTTACGCACTGCAGAGAGGGCTTTCACATTGCTTACTTTCATTTTGTCTCTGAACATGTTGTTCACTTTTGCCAGGGTATTTTCTCCATGATGTTCTGGAAGGTCGCGTATCACAGCATTCAGCATCAGATTTTGCCGCTCAGAATCAGAATGATCGCCACTATGCATACCAGCATTTTCTTTCACCTCCTCCATCTTGTCACTGAGCTCCTTAATGTCTTTATCTATCTCCTGTTTATAGTCACCTAGTTGGCCTACCACTTCAGCTTTCATGCGTTTTGTTTCTGTGCTGATCCTCTTGTCAATTAGGTGCGTCATTTTGTCGTGTAACTTTTCTCAAGACGTGCTTCCATTTGGTCCAATCGATCACTGAGGTATTCATGTTTCGATTCTATTGTTGTTTCTATAGTGTCTAATCTACCAGTTAACCGTTTCAAGTCTCCTGAGATACGCGTCAGCATTTCGACGATACAGCCATT
Organism: Gari tellinella; assembly: GCA_922989275.2. Classification (NCBI taxonomy): domain Eukaryota; kingdom Metazoa; phylum Mollusca; class Bivalvia; order Cardiida; family Psammobiidae; genus Gari; species Gari tellinella. Next base: position 4,357,605 of record OV277869.1, on the reverse strand, counting down.
CTGGTTTTCACTCAATGCATTTTCCACAACAGTAGGTGCACTCAAACTGTCTTTACTGTTAGCTGTATTTCCCTTTCCGGTCGGCGTCTTACCATACAGAGACCGCCTCGCTTGCGCTAGGACACGATCAGAAGCCACATTGCCCTCCGTTTCAGTATCATTTCTAGTCTTTTTATTCGACACACTGTCATAGTCACCTGGCACAGATAGATGCCGCTTTCTTCTGTTGGGAGTCTTGTTATCACTCACTGTCATTATAGGCTGTGAACATGGTTTCATTATTGCATCGACATATTCTCCTGCTTCATCACCTTGGTTCGCCATAACAAACAGTTTTTAATACTTTTTCGCAGGATAAATTAGGATTCCGTAGTTAACTGATAGTTCGTTGTCTGTCAGGGGGTTGCAAATCGTTATAGTTTGTTATTGCTCAAAATTACCCCACCCACGACTGCCACGTGATACAAATGATATAGCACACAGTTCGTCAAATTATACAATTTCTACACCCTGTCTCAAGCTATCACTTGTTACAATGTTCAAATGTATATCTTAATCAATGTCCTATGTATTGATCACTTCTTTACACTGGGTATCTGAAATAACCAGAGAATACGAGTAGGGAATCGCACCTGAGTTTTCTGTATACGTCCCCTCTCTCTCTTGAGAAACCAACCTTTTTACTCACTCTTATTTTTCGTTCAAATTTATATATTTTTTGTTTCGTACTAAATAAAGTAAATGTATTACCACCAGAAGTATTTCGTCTTGATTTCTGGAAAGTTTTAACACGATCTGGTCATTAGCGCCGGAGATATTATACCATATATAAATGCACACATAGAAGATTCGTTAATAAGGTATGGTTGACGATATAATTTAAGGTGGACGATGCATGGTGGCTGATACAGACTCTTGTATTTTACTGTGCAGATACACGCGGAAACGCTCGGTACATTTATCATCAGAATGGATATAATAATATATAACATTCAAATAGTCATCCCGAGAAACAAAATGTCATTCGAGGCGAAGCCTCGGGTGACATTCTTGTTTTGAAGGGGTTGACAATTTGAAAGTCACGCAAACTGCCATCGAATATTTATTTTATTACACCGAGATTAACAACCCTGGCTGTGGAATCGTCTCGCTCGTATTTTATAAAATATGTTATGAATACCAATTAAGAGACGCAGTGCTAATAACGCGAGAAACGACGTAGACGTCAACGACTTCACATTGTTTATGTCTTTACAAAAAAAGAAAGGAAAAATAGAGAAAATAATATCATATAGAGTGAAAAAAATGATATCATATAGTATACCTTACCCATGTACACTCCTACTTTATCTTTGTACAAGCTAGCGGTCATCATAGTGCCCGGAAATAGTGACCACTGCTAAGCGGTTGTGTCATATGATGACTGCGTAATGGAATTTGAAAATTAAAATGCTTTAGAAAGTGTTACCGTGACTTTAAAGACATTTTCCTTCTTTCGGTGTTAACACCATACCAGGTATAAAAGCATGTATCCCTGTTCAAGTTGTGCAATTACTGTTATATTTTCTAGGGATATACTCATGGAAGCGTCTCATATGAGGCCTATACCTTGATTTTGTTGGTTAGAAAAACCCATTGAAGTACGGGCCGTAAACTAATTTGGGACTGGCTGGTCTGTCACTATAGTGCAAGGAGGTTCTCAGCGGGCTGTACTATTTGTTATATAGAGTGACAGTATTTTTTGGATAGATGTAAAAGACATGCAAACTGTTTCATTTTGGTTTATGGGAAATTAACACTGTAACACAAAGCGATGTGTTATAATGGATATTGTTATGCGCCGCGACTAGGACCCTAACTGTTAGACACGCAGTGTGATATTACGTCATCCGTATGCATGCTGGGTATTTTTTGGTTCGCAACTTATGTCGCCTGCTGATGTTCAAAAATTTTCTTGTCAAAACTTTCAGAGCAGGGCTGCCATAAGTTGACATGAAAATTCCTAAGATTTCCGAATTTGCATTTTTCATGTGCGATTTTCCGAATCGTTCTTTAACCCCATCGCCTGTTTCTAGTTTTGTTGACACGTGTCTACCTAAAGCAGGTTGGAAGTAAAGCAGGATGCGCCTTTAGGCGCATTCTGCTTTACTTTCAGCCTGCTTTAAGCTATCATGTACTAGAAACAAATCCGATTTAGGAAAAATCCGGAGAAATGGAAGCCCTGTCAGAGTGTCAAAAAGTTTTGATCCTTACGCGTTACGCGGCGCCTCATCGGGATTCAAACCATTTGCAAAGGTAATCACGGTGGCGAAAATATATATCCGCGGCTAGCATGCAAAGAGTCAATCAATTCACATAATATTTGAAGATTTTAATTTTAGAAATATAATCAGACGACAATTGTTCAGAGCAGATGGCGTTTTGGACATGAGAGGGCTCACATAATTTGTGTTTTATACCCTGTTAAATGGAAATTCCTTGCAAGTTTTTATATGATTCGTTGCATAATATCTAAATTAACCATTTCACTGCCATTATGATGTAATAAATCGTCTAACACATTCGCTGCCATATTCCCCTGTGCTTTTATCTTTACCCGCTGTTTACCTAAACGATTGAAGTTTATAGAAATATTCATAACCGTGCGAACAGTTTTAATCCTGATCAGACGCCACGACAGGATCCAAACTGTTTGCAGCTGTAAGTGATATCGGCCTTAGTAGTAAAAGGATTAATTTTCGGTCCGTCTGAAGACACCAAACCACCCCTCTTAGCTTTCCAAACTTCCCCAAATCACTTTCAAAAACATGTTTTTAATATTCTAGCGCAGCTGGTAGCTTAAAGTAGTCTGAAAGTAAAGCAGAATGCGCCTAAAGGCGCATTCTGCTTTACTTTCAGCCTGCTTTAAATGGATACTTGTCTTCAAAACCAGAAACAGTCTATTGGAAAATGGGTAAATATTGTATATAATGTATACACTATATAGCTATCTTAAGTTTTGTTCGATTTGCTCCCCTTGAAACTAAAAAAATATCGTAGATTTAATTTTAATTCTACATTGTTTCATTATTCTAGCCTAAATTTGCCATTAATAAGCTTTTTCTGATTACATAATAAGGAATTAAAGTAGTTTGGTTTGTTTATTAAGTGGTTTGGTGAAGTTTGTGTCTTTAAACGGACCCCTTAATTTTGTAATTTTCATAAATTTAATAATAAAGTTTATACGTACATGTAGTTGGTTTCAAAGATAGTAAAATTAATCTTGTTTTAATTTGATGCACCTTGTTAACAGTAATATTAATCTTTCTTCGCTATCCTTATATTCTCATTAATATTATGTTATTAATATTTGTTGGATGGGTTGCTTTGTGTTCATCCATTCCGAACACTGATTAGAATCAACGTTTGCTAATTGATGTGCGTGTGTTGTCATGGTCTTAAACACATGTATGACATGACTATTCTATTCTATCCTTTTAGTTGTTAATATTTCATATTTATCCAAATGTACTGGAAAGCTATATTATGTACAGTGGAAAATACGCTATTCCTATCCACTTTACGCGTTTCTTAAGCGTTTCTTACGCGTTTTTTACAGTGGCGAAAACGTTATTCTTTCCCGTTTAAACGCAAACGAAACGCAAACGCATCGCAATTAAACTAAGAAAATAACAACTTATTGACAATCCTGACAGTTTATTTTACTGAGTGGTTACCCGGCGTCTGATCTGGCTCCTAACTGTTTGCAATGAAAATAATAGTTTTAACGTAAACGCGTTTATTGGGAAAGAATAGCGTTTGCTTCTTTGTATTCGTTTCGTTAAGAACAGGCGTCCACTAGGGCGCGGACAAGACGCGAGATGCAAATTTAGTAAATCCGCAATCCTTCCGCATGCTCTTGAAATAATATTTTTCTTGTCCTAATCATTCCTGAACACGTATGATTCGGCACCTTTGGGAGAGGCAAATTTGTCCGCGTTGAAATTTTGGTCGAGAGCAAAATTTGGACGCGGAAATGAACTTGCTGACACCTTCCGCATCTTGTCCGCTTTGTCGTGCTGTCATCGTCAGGACATCCGGGCTTTCTTTAAGCCTTCCGTACGCGCTCCTGAAAGCTTCCGCGATACGGACAGCTTCAGGAAACCGATCGGAAGTCATGCGGAAGGTACCCCGACTGATTCAGGAAAGTACAGAGCCGACGCGGATCTGAATAAGTCAGCACCAGGAACCGGTGCGGACAAAGTATCACGTGACATTTATCCAATCCGTGAACCATAATTGCCTATGCCTTGAAGAGACCAGCTGCTTAAAGCAAGATGAAAGAAAGCAGAAAGCTCCTTTCTTTTTCACTTCCATCTCGCTTAAAGCTGTCACTTTTCTTTGATAACATTAATTAGTCTCATTCATACAGTGGAGAATCTGTTATTCTTTCCCAATAAACGCGTTTACGCTAAAACTATTATTTGCAGTGCAAACTGTTTGGAGCCAGATCAGACGCCGGGTAACCCGGTGTCTGATCAGGCTCCAAACTGTTTGCCACCAAGTTAAACATGAATTATCAGAATTGTCAAAAAGTTGTACTTTTCTACGTTTTAGTGTTTTGCGTTTGCGTACGTTTGCGTTTAAACGGGAAAGAATAACAGATTCTCCACTGTAGTGGTAGTAATAAAGAGGTCTTACTGTAGTAAAAACTCTCTACTACAAGCACTAAAACAAAGGCCATTTGATTGTATAAAAGACAGGTTCAAGCAAGGTGGCATGCAAACGGAAAACACTTGGAAGATATTTTTGCTTGACTGTCATCTTACTTTAAGCAGTCACTTGTCGTAAATTCCACTGTTAACTAATAGTTAACACAATGTTGTGGTTTCAATAGAAAGCCTTTACTGTACTTAGATTTTTAAATTGTTTGTAATTGTTTGTTTTGTTCTGTTTATATTTCAGTATTAAACAATTTTGATTGGTTTTATATTTTGTTGTTGTTGTTTGATTTGATACCAAATTTATTTATGGTTTGTACCAAAACGTTCCTCAAACTAAATGTACATTTTCTTTATTGCGTGAGTATATATAAAAGATTTAGTCCCGAACGAGGTCTGGGGTCCATGCTTAGAAAGCATTTGAATTGAGTCCGTACAACCGTTGTAGGATATGCCCACCCATAGGAGCACTGACCCCTTTCTGAGTCCGTCATGCTCTACCACATACAGTCGAAGAAACACTCGTTTCGCTGTCTTTACATTCGTCTGCAGTCGTCATTTAAATCCAAAATAAAATTTGATGCACTAGTCCACAATACGTTGCGAAAACGTAAACGTTCAAATGGCATGATTTCTGGCAAAACGCTAGATGACGTTTTCGGTCAAGGCTGGTCACAGGACGGCTAGCGCTAAATGTCAGTATTCTCATGTCTGACGTCACAATTTTTTGCGCTTCTGTTGACGTCACGCTTTCGTGTGTAAACACTGAACTCGTCGTCTACACCTTTTTAGCCACTGAATCATAGGTAAGTTATCGGTTGTCTGAATATTACAATGACACTTGCTGTAATATATGTCCTTATAGATGTATGATAAATTCCTGGGTATCATGTCATGACCCACGAGGAAGTCTTATTAGTTTAATAAGCGACTCTAACAACAGATGTAGGATGAAATACGCTCGTATGAGGTTGTTCTCATAAGACACTGTTCATAGTGAATGTCCATAAATCAGACCCTGATGAGACGCTGCAACTACGGTGTCTGATTAGAATATTCCCTGTTTGCTTATGTATTCTCTTCTTGACGAATTGGGTTAATTCTTAATCCATTAATTTAGGGCTTAAATTAATGAAAATGAAAGTGAAAGTAGAGACGAGGACGAGATTTTGTGATATAAATGTATTGATACATTGTTTTGGATTTTAATTTGGCAGATAACCTTTATATCACAGTATGTATAGGTTATTTTCACTTACAAGTACGACCTTCAGCCCTTGCTGTACAATAGTGTTTTATGGCGACGTGGTAGAGTGTATGACTGCGAACATGGCGGCCCGGGTTTGATCCCAGGTCTGAGGGGATATGTTTCTTTCTATGAACACCAAGTTACATTTGACGACCAACGTAAGGTAGTATGAAACTCACAGAGAGTACACATATAAATATATAATAAAAAGATAAACTCTTGGAGTGTTCATTAATTAAGAATTCGGGACCAATTCTGTGTAGAGAATGATGTGTAGCCGGGTTGAGTTTTATGTCAGCGGCCTGAATAGCTCAGAACGGAGAGCCCTCGATCCGTAAGGTTTGAGCCATGGTCGGGATGTACATTGTTTCTCACCAGATCTATGTTACATTTGCACAGTGCGGGAGGTTGCGTGTTCAAACCAAATACAGCGATCCCTCTCTACAACGACATCCAGTTGGCGACACAGAATGGGTCCGTTGTTCGGAGGGATTCGTTATAGGGAGGAACATTTGTTTCGTTACGCGGCGTCTGATCTGGATTCAATCTGTTTGTCACTCGTTATGAATGTTTTTTCTGTCGAATTGTTCTTTTATGTAAATTTGAGAAAAACAACAGACGACAATTTTAAGCAGACGACATTGCAGCCGTTAATAGGTTGGACATAATTGTCCTGTTTAGGGAACAGCAGCAGTTGTCGTTGAAAGGAGGGAGTCATTGTTAGGAGGGTCATTGTAGGGAGGGAGTTCTGTACTTATCAATTGGTAGTAATGACTTCCCTCCTTGGCGCTCAGGATTTCGGGTTAGCATTATGACTGGTTCGTCGGTGTCGGGATATAGTCACCAGCCGGGTTCAGTCTCTTATGTACCCCATAAGTGACTCTGCCAGTAATACTCAAAAGAGGTGTAAAGCAGTATCAAAAGACAAACAAACATGGTGAGACAAATATGCAGCCAGACATGGACTCTAACCCGGGACCCCTAAATTACAAGGGAGTACTCTCCCATCTGAAATATCCGTGCATTACAAAAATCTCTTACAATTTAACTATAAACACTACCCGGCTACACGTACCTTAGTATTCAAAGATGATCTAATCATGGAATAATTATCTTTTATGCCCACAAAATATGTGCTTTGGGTACATACATTTGTTCCCTATCTGCATGTCTGTTTATCTGTCTGTCTGGCGTGGTGCAGTTGTAACCCGATCGACAACGATACCTGAAATCGTGAGTTCGATATCCGCTTGACTGACCAAGTATTTCGGATGAGACTTTCTAAGCCTATGTTCAATGTATAGATCTTAGCTTTGCACTGGTCATCTAAAATGAACCAGAGAACCCTGATAATAAGCGTATGGCATCACGCCCGGGTTTTCTGTATCCGCCCCTCTGTCTTTGGGGTCCAATTAGCCCATAGATAGCAGAATCTGATCTTAACAAACAACAACCTGTCTGCCTTTGTCCCAAAACCATAACAGTGCTTATAACTTTTGCACTGCTGAACTCGTGGCTTTAATAGTTGGTGTGTGCCATGTATGTGTCAAGACCAAAAATATGAAAATCCTTGCATGTTGAAAAAATCTCATGTCACTTCAGTGTACATAGTATACTACGGAGACATAAAAATCCTAATATTATAACATGAATTTAATTTATGGCACGGGACTTAGACCTTGATGCATTTAAAATCATTGTCATTGTCATTGTCATATATACTTACATGGAAATCCTTGCAATATGAAATAATTCTCATTTCAAGGGAACAAAGTATAAAATACTTTCGTAACATAGAAATTGCATATATAATGACAGGAAACTCATAGGAGCAAAGGGAACATGGTATAGAATACTATAGTAACATAGAAATTCTTGCAATATGACAGGAATCTCATGCCACCTCAGTCTTGATAGAATAGAATACAATGATTACATGCAACATCACAGTAATCTAATGGCAGTTCAATGAACATAGTCGAGAATACTTTATGGAAATTGGCATCCTTGCATTATGACAGGAATCTCATGTCACCTTCAGCAGTGTATATTGTAAAGAATTCTTTAATGGCATGGACATCCTTGTATTTTTACAGTAATCAAATGTCAACTCAGTGTATATAGTAAAGAATACTATAATGGCTTAGATATCTTGCATTATAACAGGCATTTGATGTCACCTCAGTCAACATGGTATAGGAAACAACAGTGACATAGAAATCCTTACATTATGACAGGAATCTCATGTCACCTAAATAATAATGGTATAGAATCCTATAGCGACATGGAAATAAACGCATTATGACATGAATTTCATGTCACCACAGTGTATATAGTATAGAATACTATAGTGAGACGGAAATGTATGCATTAAGAGAGATTTAATGTCACGTCAGTGAACTTACTATAGAGAACTATAGTGATATGGAAATACGTGCATTGTAACAGGAATTTGATGTCAACTCGGTGTACATGGTATAGAATTCAAGAGGGATATTAAAATCCTTACAATATGACAGGAATCTCATGTAACATTAATGAACATGGTATAGAATACTATAATGACATGAACAGCCATGCATTATAACAGTAATCTCATGCCACCTCAGTGTACATAGCTTAGAATACTATAGTGGCATGGAAAAACAGGCAATATGACAGGAATATCATGTCACCTCGGTGTACATAGTATAGAATATTATAGGCACATGTACATACAGGCATTTTGACAGGAATCTCATGTCACCTCAGTGTACATATACTCGCATACTATAGCGACATGGAAACACAGGCATTATGAAAAGAATCTTATGTCACCTCAGTGTACATAGTATAGAACACTATAGTGACATTGAAATACTTGTATAATGACAGGAATCTCATGTCACCTCAGTGTACATAGTATAGAACACTATAGTGACATTTAAATACTTGTATAATGACAGGAATCTCATGTCACCTCAGTGTACATAGTATAGAACACTATAGTGACATGGACATACAGGTATTGTGACAGGAATCTCATGTCAGCCCCGTGTACATAGTATAGAATACTATAGTGATATGGAATTACTTGTATAATGACAGAAATCTCATGTCACCTCGTTGAACATAGTATAGAATACTATAGTGACATGGAAATACAGACATTATGACAGGAATTTCATGTCACCTCAGTGAACATTGTATAGAATACTAGAGTGACATGGAAATACTTGTATAATGACAGGAATCTCTTGTCACCTCAGTGTATATAGTATAGAATACTCTAGTGACATGGAAATACATACATTATGACAGGAACCTCGTGTCACCTCAGTGTACATAGTAGAAAATACTGTAGTGACATGGAAATACATACATTATGACAGGAACCTCATGTCACCTCGGTGTACATAGCTTAGAATACTATAGTGGCATGGAAAAACAGGCAATATGACAGGACTATCATGTCACCTCGGTGTACATAGTATAGAATATTATAGGCACATGTACATACAGGCATTTTGACAGGAATCTCATGTCACCTCAGTGTACATAGACTCGCATACTATAACGACATGGAAACACAGGCTTTTTAAAAAGAATCTTATGTCACCTCAGTGTACATAGTATAGAACACTATAGTGACATTGAAATACTTGTATAATGACAGGAATCTCATGTCACCTCAGTGTACATAGTATAGAACACTATAGTGACATTTAAATACTTGTATAATGACAGGAATCTCATGTCACCTCAGTGTACATAGTATAGAACACTATAGTGACATGGAAATACAGGTATTGTGACAGGAATCTCATGTCAGCCCTGTGTACATAGTATAGAATACTATAGTGATATGGAATTACTTGTATAATGACAGAAATCTCATGTCACCTCATTGAACATAGTATAGAATACTATAGTGACATGGAAATACAGACATTATGACAGGAATTGCATGTCACCTCAGTGAACATTGTATAGAATACTAGAGTGACATGGAAATACTTGTATAATGACAGGAATCTCATGTCACCTCAGTGTATATAGTATAGAATACTCTAGTGACATGGAAATACATACATTATGACAGGAACCTCGTGTCACCTCAGTGTACATAGTAGAAAATACTGTAGTGACATGGAAATACATACATTATGACAGGAACCTCATGTCACCTCAGTGTACATAGTAGAAAATACTGTAGTGAGTCTGACAATGAAATACAGGCATTTTGACAGGAATCTCATGTCACCTCAGTGTACATAGTATAGAATACTAAAGTGACATGGAAATACAGGCATTATGACAGGGCACTCATGTCACCTCAGTGTACATAGTATAGCATACTATAGTGACAAGGAAATCAAGGCATTATGACAGAAATCTCATGTCACCTCAGTATACATAGTATGGACCACTATAGTGACATTAAAATACAGACAATATGACAGGAATCTCATGTCACCTCAGTGTACATAGTATAGAATACTAGAGTGACATAGAAATACAGGCAGTATGACAGGAATCTCATGTCACCTCAGTGTACATAGTATAGAATACTATAGTGACATGGAAATACAGACATTATGACAGGAATCTCATGTCACCTCAGTGTGCATAGTACAGGGTACTATAGTGACATGGAAATACAGGCATTGTGACAGGAATCTCGTGTTACCTCCGTGTACATAGAATAGAAAATTATAGTGACATGGAAATACTTGTATAATGACAGGAATCTCATGTCACCTCAGTGTATATAGTATAGAATACTATAGTGACATGGAAATACAGACATTATGACAGGAACCTCATGTCACCTCAGTGTACATAGTAGAAAATACTATAGTGACATGGAAATACATACATTATTACAGGAACCTCATGTCACCTCAGTGTACATAGTAGAAAATACTGTAGTGAGTCTGACAATGAAATACAGGCATTTTGACAGGAATCTCATTCCACCTCAGTGTATATAGTATAGAATACTATAGTGACATGGAAATACATACATTATGACAGGAACCTCATGTCACCTCAGTGTACATAGTAGAAAATACTATAGTGACATGGAAAAACATACATTATGACAGGAACCTCATGTCACCTCAGTGTAAATAGTATAGAATACTATAGTGACATGGAAATACAGGCATTAAGACAGGGCACTCATGTCACCTCAGTGTACATAGTATAGCATACTACAGTGACAAGGAAATGAAGGCATTATGACAGAAATTTTATGTCACCTCAGTATACATAGTATGGACCACTATAGTGACATGAAAATACAGACAATATGACAGGACTCTCATGTCACCTCAGTATGCATAGTATATAATACAATAGTGACATTGAAATACAGACATTGTGACAGGAATCTCATGTTACCTCCGTGTACATAGTATAGAATACTATAGTGACATGGAAATACTTGTATAATGACAGGAATCTCATGTCACTTCAGTGTACATAGTATAAGACACTATAGTGACATGGAAATACAGGTATTGTGACAGGAATCTCATTTCACCCCGTGTACATAGTATAGAATTCTATAGTGATATGGAATTACTTGAATAATGACAGAAATCTCATGTCACCTCATTGAACATAGTATAGAATACTAAAGTGACATGGAAATACAGACATTATGACAGGAATCTCATGTCACCTCAGTGAACATAGTATAGAATACTAGAGTGACATAGAAATACAGGCAGTATGACAGGAATCTCATGTCACCTCAGTGTACATAGTATAGAATACTATAGTGACATGGAAATACAGACATTATGACAGGAATCTCATGTCACCTCAGTGTGCATAGTACAGGGTACTATAGTGACATGGAAATACAGGCATTGTGACAGGAATCTCGTGTTACCTCCGTGTACATAGAATAGAAAATTATAGTGACATGGAAATACTTGTATAATGACAGGAATCTCATGTCACCTCAGTGTATATAGTATAGAATACTATAGTGACATGGAAATACAGACATTATGACAGGAACCTCATGTCACCTCAGTGTACATAGTAGAAAATACTATAGTGACATGGAAATACATACATTATGACAGGAACCTCATGTCACCTCAGTGTACATAGTAGAAAATACTGTAGTGAGTCTGACAATGAAATACAGGCATTTTGACAGGAATCTCATTCCACCTCAGTGTATATAGTATAGAATACTATAGTGACATGGAAATACATACATTATGACAGGAACCTCATGTCACCTCAGTGTACATAGTAGAAAATACTATAGTGACATGGAAAAACATACATTATGACAGGAACCTCATGTCACCTCAGTGTAAATAGTATAGAATACTATAGTGACATGGAAATACAGGCATTAAGACAGGGCACTCATGTCACCTCAGTGTACATAGTATAGCATACTACAGTGACAAGGAAATGAAGGCATTATGACAGAAATTTTATGTCACCTCAGTATACATAGTATGGACCACTATAGTGACATGAAAATACAGACAATATGACAGGACTCTCATGTCACCTCAGTATGCATAGTATAGAATACAATAGTGACATTGAAATACAGACATTGTGACAGGAATCTCATGTTACCTCCGTGTACATAGTATAGAATACTATAGTGACATGGAAATACTTGTATAATGACAGGAATCTCATGTCACTTCAGTGTACATAGTATAAGACACTATAGTGACATGGAAATACAGGTATTGTGACAGGAATCTCATTTCACCCCGTGTACATAGTATAGAATTCTATAGTGATATGGAATTACTTGAATAATGACAGAAATCTCATGTCACCTCATTGAACATAGTATAGAATACTAAAGTGACATGGAAATACAGACATTATGACAGGAATCTCATGTCACCTCAGTGAACATTGTATAGAATACTAGAGTGACATAGAAATACAGGCAGTATGACAGGAATCTCATGTCACCTCAGTGTACATAGTATAGAATACTATAGTGACATGGAAATACAGACATTATGACAGGAATCTCATGTCACCTCAGTGTGCATAGTACAGGGTACTATAGTGACATGGAAATACAGGCATTGTGACAGGAATCTCGTGTTACCTCCGTGTACATAGAATAGAAAATTATAGTGACATGGAAATACTTGTATAATGACAGGAATCTCATGTCACCTCAGTGTATATAGTATAGAATACTATAGTGACATGGAAATACAGACATTATGACAGGAACCTCATGTCACCTCAGTGTACATAGTAGAAAATACTATAGTGACATGGAAATACATACATTATGACAGGAACCTCATGTCACCTCAGTGTACATAGTAGAAAATACTGTAGTGAGTCTGACAATGAAATACAGGCATTTTGACAGGAATCTCATTCCACCTCAGTGAATATAGTATAGAATACTATAGTGACATGGAAATACATACATTATGACAGGAACCTCATGTCACCTCAGTGTACATAGTAGAAAATACTATAGTGACATGGAAAAACATACATTATGACAGGAACCTCATGTCACCTCAGTGTAAATAGTATAGAATACTATAGTGACATGGAAATACAGGCATTAAGACAGGGCACTCATGTCACCTCAGTGTACATAGTATAGCATACTACAGTGACAAGGAAATGAAGGCATTATGACAGAAATTTTATGTCACCTCAGTATACATAGTATGGACCACTATAGTGACATGAAAATACAGACAATATGACAGGACTCTCATGTCACCTCAGTATGCATAGTATAGAATACAATAGTGACATTGAAATACAGACATTGTGACAGGAATCTCATGTTACCTCCGTGTACATAGTATAGAATACTATAGTGACATGGAAATACTTGTATAATGACAGGAATCTCATGTCACTTCAGTGTACATAGTATAAGACACTATAGTGACATGGAAATACAGGTATTGTGACAGGAATCTCATTTCACCCCGTGTACATAGTATAGAATTCTATAGTGATATGGAATTACTTGAATAATGACAGAAATCTCATGTCACCTCATTGAACATAGTATAGAATACTAAAGTGACATGGAAATACAGACATTATGACAGGAATCTCATGTCACCTCAGTGAACATTGTATAGAATACTAGAGTGACATAGAAATACAGGCAGTATGACAGGAATCTCATGTCACCTCAGTGTACATAGTATAGAATACTATAGTGACATGGAAATACAGACATTATGACAGGAATCTCATGTCACCTCAGTGTGCATAGTACAGGGTACTATAGTGACATGGAAATACAGGCATTGTGACAGGAATCTCGTGTTACCTCCGTGTACATAGAATAGAAAATTATAGTGACATGGAAATACTTGTATAATGACAGGAATCTCATGTCACCTCAGTGTATATAGTATAGAATACTATAGTGACATGGAAATACATACATTATGACAGGAACCTCATGTCACCTCAGTGTACATAGTAGAAAATACTATAGTGACATGGAAAAACATACATTATGACAGGAACCTCATGTCACCTCAGTGTAAATAGTATAGAATACTATAGTGACATGGAAATACAGGCATTAAGACAGGGCACTCATGTCACCTCAGTGTACATAGTATAGCATACTACAGTGACAAGGAAATGAAGGCATTATGACAGAAATTTTATGTCACCTCAGTATACATAGTATGGACCACTATAGTGACATGAAAATACAGACAATATGACAGGAATATCATGTCACCTCAGTATGCATAGTATAGAACACTATAGTGACATAGAAATACAGACATTGTGACAGGAATCTCATGTCACCCCCGTGTACATAGTATAGAATACTATAGTGATATGGAATTACTTGTATAATGATAGAAATCTCATGTCACCTCATTGAACATAGTGTAGAATACTAAGGTGACATGGAAATACAGACATTATGACAGGGCACTCATGTCACCTCAGTGTGCATAGTACAGGGTATTATAGTGACATGGAAATACAGGCATTGTGAAAAGAATCTCATGTCACCTCAGTGTGCATAGTTCAGGGTACTATAGTGACATGGAAATACAGGCATTGTGACAGGAATCTCATGTCACCTCAGTATACATAGTATGGACTAATATAGTGACATGAAAATACAGACAATATGACAGGAATCTCATGTCACCTCAGTACACATAGTAAGGACTACTATAGTGACATTCAAATACAGACAATATGACAGGAATATCATGTCACCTCAGTATGCATAGTATAGAATACTATAGTGACATTGAAATACAGACATTGTGACAGGAATCTCATGTCACCTCCGTGTACATAGTATAGAATACTATAGTGACATGGAAATACTTGTATAATGACAGTAATATTGTGTCGCCTCCGTGTACATAGTACAGAATACTATAGTGACATGGAAATACAGGCATTATGACAGGAATCTCATGTCACTTCAGTATACATAGTATATAATACTATAGTGACATGAAAATACAGACATTATGAGAGGAATCTCATGTCACCTCTTAATGCATAGTATAGAAAACTATAGTGACATGGAAATACAGAAAATTTGACAGGAATCTCATGTCACCTCAGTAAACATAGTATAGAATACTATAGTGACATGAAAATACAGACATTATGACAGGAACCTCATGTCACCTCAGTATATATAGTATAGAATATTATAGTGACATTGAAATACAGACAATTTGACAGAAATCGCATGTCACCTCAGTATGCATAGTATAGAATACTATAGTGACATTGAAATACAGACATTTTGCCAGGAATTTCATGTCACCTCCGTGTACATAGTATAGAATACTATAGTGACATGGAAATACTTGTATAATGAGAGGAATATCGTGTAGCCTCTGTGTACATAGTACAGAATACTATAGTGACATGGAAATACAGGCATTATGACAGGACTCTCATGTCACATCAGGGTACATTGTATAGCATACTATAGTGACATAGAAATACAGGCATTATGACAGGAATCTCATGTCACCTCAGTAAACATAGTATAGCATACTATAGTGACATTGAAATACAGGCATTATGACAGTGATATTAGATCACCTCAGTGAAAATAATAAAGATTACTATAGTGACATTTAAATACAGACATTATGACAGGAATCTCATTCATGTTACCTCAGTTTGCATAGCACAGGGTACTATAGTGACATGGAAATACAGACATTATGACAGAAATCTCATGTCACCTCAGTGTACATAATATAGAATACTATAGTGAATGGAATTGTTTGTTTTATAATAGGAATCCGATTTCACCTCTGTGTACATAATATAGAATACTAGAGTGACATGGAAATACAGGCATTATGACAGGAATTTCATGTCACCTCCGTGTAAATAATATCAAATACTATAGTGTCACGGAAATACATGCATTATGACACTAACTTCATGTCACCTCAGTGTACATAGTAAATAATAGTATAGTGACATGGACATATAGGCATCATTACAGGAATCTTATGTTACATCCTTGTACATAGTATAGGCTTCTACAGGTACATGGACCAACTTGTTTAATGACTTTAATCTCCTGTCACATCAGTATCATAATATAGAACTCTATAGTGACATTAACTATTTGCATTATGACAGTAATCTCATGTTACATCAGTGTACATAGTATAGACTACTAAAATGACATGAAAATTCAGACATTATGACAGTTATCCCATGTCACCTCAGTGAACATAGTATAGAATACTACAGTGACATGGACATACAGGCATTACGACAGGAATTTCGTTTCATCTGAGTAAATATAGTATAGAATACTATAGTGACATGGAAAAATACAGGCATTATGACAGGAATACAATGTCATCTCCGTTTACTATCTATAGATTACTAAAGTAACATGGACATACAGACGTTATGACAGGAATATCATGTCACATCATTTTACGTGGTATAGAATACTATAGTGACTTGTAAATACTTGTTTTACGACAGTAATCTAATGTCATATCATTGTACATATCATAGAATACTATAGTGACATGAAAGACAGACATTATGACAGTAATATCATGTCACCTCAGTGTACATACATGTAATATAGAATACTATAGTGTACATGGAACTACATGCATTTTCAAAAGAATCTGATGTCACCTTAGTGTACGTGGTATAGAATGCTATAGTGACATAAAAATGCTTTGTATTATGACAGTAATCTCATGTCACTACAGTGTGCATAGTACAGGGTACTATATTGACATTGAAATACAGGCATTATGGCAGTAATATCATGTCACTTTAGTGTACATACATGTAATATAGAATACTATAGTGTACATGGAACTACATGCATTTTGAAAAGAATCTGATGTCACATCAGTGTACGTGGTATATAATGCTTTAGTGACATAAAATGCTTTGTATTATGACAGTAATCTCATGTCAGTACAGTGTGCATAGTACAGGGTACTATATTGACATTAAAATACAGGCATTATGGCAGGAATCTCATGTCACCTCAGTGTATATAATATAGATTACTATGGTGGCATGGAAATATAGACATTATTTCAGGAATCTCATGTCACCTCAATGTGACATAAAAATACTTACATTATGAATGGAAGCTCGTGTTACCTCAGTGTATATATTATAAAATACTAAAGTGACATGGAAATACAGGCATTATGACAGTTATCTTATGCAATCTCAGTATACATAGTATAAAATACTATAGTGATATTAAAATAGTTGTATTATGACAGTAATCTCATGTCATCTTAGTATAAATAGTATATAATACTACAGTGACATGGAAATACAGGCATTATGACAAGAATCTCATGTCACCTCAATGTACGTGGTATAGAATACTATAGTGACATGGAAATACAGGCATTATGACTGGGATCTCATGTCACCTCATAGTACATTGTATAGAATAATACAATGACATGCAAATAAAAACATTATAACAGAAATATCATGTCACCTCAGTGTACGTGGTATTGAATAATATAATGACATGGACATCCATGCATTTTGACACTAATCTCATGTCTATATTATGTGTAACTAGATGACATGAATGTCCAGTCATTATGCAAGGATTTTAAGTTATCGTAGTACTCTAGCATGTTCATTGAAAATACTTTAAACTGTTATCCATAGATTGTACACTTATGTGCCATTAACTTCAAGAAATGAAAGTTGTCATGTTTAGGAAATAGTTATGTATTGTCAAAGTTTTTCATATCTAAATTGTAATGTAATAATTTTAGGAAAATGGGGACCAGCACACCATCAAAAGGGAACGGTTTCATGTACAGGAGACACGGAAAGTCGGGTGCATGGCAAGACTACATATCCGTCACACAACAAGGTACATATATTCAGGGATTACTGATATGATTGAACATTCTTTCAAAAGAAGTTAAGATTATTTTCTATATTTTCAACGTTAGGAGTTTAATTGATTCTTCAAAGTCTCACAGGGTTTTAATGTCATTTCAATCGTTTTAGTGGACTTTACTTTTTTATAAACCCACCTCTAAAGGTGGTCGTACAAGTATATTAGCGTTGCATTGTCCGTCCGTCCGTGAATACGATCGTCCATTCGTTCGTTCGTCCATCCGAGCGCACGAAAGGTCCTTTGTTGGGTAGGGAGAACAATAGATTCCATTCATTCCGTGATTTCCCTATTGTTATTGTTGGGTATTTTAGTGTACTGTTGGGTACTTTTAAACAAAAAATATACCCAGCAAATGTCCAACTGTGAGAACGTCCGTTCGTTCGTCCGTCAACATTTTGTCTGTCCGGAGTTTTTCCAAAACACTATCCAAAGGAAATTAATGAAACTTCACACAAATCTTATATGCATCAACAAATCGGAAACTGAGTTGAGTTTGAGATTCATTTAAATTTTCGTTACAGAGTAATCTGCCCTTGGTGTACTCAAATATGCTATAAACGCTTGTCCGGAGTTTTTCTGAAAAACTATCCAAAGGATATTAATGAAATTTCACAAAAATGTTATACGCATCAAGATCTGAAGCTGAGTCAAGTTCGAGGTTCATTAGAATTTTCGATACAGAGTTATGTGCCTTTGATGTACTTAAGTATGCTTAAAAAAGCTTGTCCGGTTTTTCCTGGAAAACAATACAAAGGATATTAATGAAACTTCACACAAATGTTAAATGCATGGAGATCTGAAGCTGAGTCCAGTTTGAAATTCATTCAAGTTTACGTTACCGGGCCTTTTTCTTTTACAAAATGTATAATATCTGGTTTTCGTGGTTGTTTTCAGGTACGAGAAATACTATGTTCCGGACGATACTTGAAGAAAGAAAAGACACTTAGATACACTGTGGCAGGATTTAAAGACAAGGAATGTGAAAGCAAAGGATATCATTTTTGTCCGACTGCCGATGAAAGAATGCCATAACTGATAAAAGTGCCTTTTCCAACAGAATGCATCAAAAATTCAGGGGGCAGATTTTCTCCCTAGTAAGAATGGGAATAACATATGTCCCGTACATTAAAAAGGTATTAGACAGCTTTGTAGAAAAAAACTGGACCACAGAATTTAATATCAAGCCATCAACGTATGAAAGGGCATATCACCCAGCCAACCGCGACATACGAAATGCTGTCCACAAAGCTCTTGTAGCAGGCTATTACTCAGGGCTCGATCATGAAAATCTTAAGTTCAAGACATATGAGTGGAAGAAGGCTCATCCGTATGACAATTTCTTTATAATAAAATGTACCGGTGATACGGTAAGGGGAGCGCACAACTTAAAGAAAGCAGAAAAAGTTTATATATCAGAAGAAGACGATAACGAAGACGATGAAAATGATGAAGACGTTGAGTATGATAAAACAAGTTTTTTGTGGGTGCATCAAATTGGAGAACAGTCATTATTACCTTGATTTTTTCAAAAGAGTTAAGTGGTAACTGGTGTCAAAATATGCCATCATAGACGAAATCTTTTATTTTCTAATTTTGATTCTGTGAATAAGAAAACAAAGTTCTGTTAGTTTATGTTGTGATTATGACTCCTTCTAAAAAAGGAGGTCGGTCTATCGCAACCAAAGGTTTCAGACCAATAGATCACTCTTATTTCAACCTACAAATCTTATATTTGGTACTGAGGTTAGTCATGATTATTCAATGCTCCATATTTATTTGGATTTTAAAGGTCATGGTCACTCAGTAATGAAACATGACTGATTTAAACCCGATCGTTTCAGATTAATAACTTACCCTTCTTTCAACCTAGAGTTTGTTATCATATTTGTATGGAAGACATGTCATGACATGTAGAGGACTTATTTCTTTTGATGCCATAGTGCTATGATCTATTCCCCAAAATTCAAGTATGGGTTTTTATAGATCTTTAGGCAGATTACCAGGATAAAGGTTATGCACTAAGCTTTTTTTATTCAGTTTTTTGTGCTGCTTTTGACCTGCATGGCATGCCTATATGACTGCTCAATCCATGATAAAAATTATGCAGAAGGTTGTTTTTTTCAGGAACTTTCTGTGTTGCTTTTGACGCGTTTGACCTGCATTGACTAAATTTATATGTATAATTATGTTCTGCATGTTAATCTGTGTAAGGTGGCATGATCTCTTACCCACATTTTATTTATGGCTTTAATAGATCCTTATGCAGATTACCAGGATAAAGTTATGCAGAAGGCTATTTTTTTATCATCTGTGTTGCTTTTTACCTGCATGATCTTCCTAGATAATCAATCCAGGATGAAAGTTATGCAGAAGGCTTTTCTATGAGCTTTCTGTGTTGCTTTTGACCTGCATGAACTAAATTCACCTGAATAATATTGTTCTGCATGTTAATTCATGTATAGTGGTTAGATATATTTCCCAAATTTCAAGTATGGCTTTAATAGATCTTAAGGCAGATTGCCAGGATAAAAGTTATGCAGAACGTTTTTTCATCAGCTTTCTGTGTTGCTCTTGATCTCTTATTCCAAACTGTTTGAAAAGGAAATAACTATTTTAGCAAACAAGACAAACGTCTTCTCCATTGCAGCATACGCTACTAATACATAAGTATGATTTTGAGTGCGTTCTCTTAATCCTTGCTGTAACGACTAATGCTGGAACCCTTTTCATATGAAAAACCTGTTTTCCCTTCTTGATTTGTATTTTATTGTTATTAACATCAATAACCGTTAATTATGAATTAATAAATTGACAAGGCTTAAGGTTGAGTTAATACGCGTAAAGAAGTAAACTTTTGCCAATAGTGTTGCTATTCAAAACTATTTGTGCAAGACGTCAGTACATAGATACTTTTCCAACAGTGTAGACATAGATATGAAGATCATAGAGTAGCCCCCCCCCCCCCTGACAAGGGTCTGTATCGTATGCTATAAATTTTACAGGCCTTTTAAATATTGGCAGAGAACAATATTGACACAGATGTAATTGCTGTATACGTGTATCGGTATTTGGATAAAGCCTTTTCCATAGCCATTCGACAGACATGCACATTGACATGTATGACAACTGATTATTCTTAATGAATCGTGAGTGACATTTAACCCATGGTAAGCGCGACTAACAGTTAAGATTAAGATCACACGCTGCATACAACAAAGACTGGTCCAGATCAAACTGTTTGTCATATATGTTCAGATTTTCCTCAGTTCACAATCTTTAAAACTGTTGATTATTATCGCAGATGGTATATTTGAAGCAGACACATTTAATTATGATAAAGGTTCAGACAGTGAAAGCATAATGCAAGACAAATGGGGAATAGTATCAGTTGAATACTGTTTTAAAAATTAAAGCTGAAATTAAAGGAACCATGATTAAACAGTCACCGTATTACAGTATAACCCTTTCTTGTAATACGACCACTATATGTGGTGCTTTCTGCTTTACTTTCATCTTGCTTTAAGCAACCACCTGCCTAAAGTAGCCACCATTTAGCACCATCTGGTGGTTATAATAGAATGGTGTTATTGTAAGTACTTTCAGAATTCAATATCTGGAACTAGCTAAATTTAAACATACCCTCTTTAAAGTTAAAACGTGGGTTAAAAATGAGTATTCCATAAAAAGGCCTTATTCAATGCAATTCATATAAGATGTTTATGATGACTGATAATGATGTATTTGTTTTATATGCCAAAATAGAAGTAAATTCAAAAATATACTGCACTTGTTATTCTTTCAATTTCATATCGGCTTATTTAGGTAATGGAATGTATAAAAAATTAAAGACTTTTCCTCAGTCCATTGATGGACTACCCCCAATTGTTCTCGATAGGCCAGGAACAGCATGCAGCTAATGCTGCAAATGGGTATACCAATCTCAGTTTACCTGGTGAGGCCAAGATTATACTTGTGCTCGAGTGCTTTTAAATGGTTATTTCTAACCAAACTATCTAAAATAAAGGTCGCGTCTCATATAAGACGCTTCAATGGTTCAATATGCAGAAGACCCATGCTTTTCGCGAAGAAATTGTCTGGCATGGCGTTATGACCAAAAGGTCGTCAGAAGATGTCTTTAAGCGCACCTGAGCCAAAGACTCAAGGTGAGCTATTGTGACCGCCCTGTGTCCGCCGTCCGTCGTATTCTATACTATTTTCACTGAATTACAGGAGATAACCGTCATTATGCCTGTATGTCCATGCCACCATAGTATTCTAAACTATGTTCACTGAGGTTACATGTGATTCCTATCATTAGTCCTGTATTATTATGACACTATAGGATTCTATACTATGTTCACTAAAGTGACATGAGATTACCGCCATAATGCCTGTTTTTCCATGCCACTATAGTATTCTATTCTATGTACACTGTAGTGACATGAGATTCCTGTCATAATTCCTGTATTATTATGCCACTATAGTATTCTATACTATGTTTACTGAGACGACATGAGATTCCTGTCATAATTCCCGTATTTCAATGCCACTATGGTGTTCTATATTAGGTACACTGATGTGACAGTGAGATGACATGAGATTCCCGCCATAATGTCTGTATTTCAATGCCACTATAGTGTTCCATATTAGGTACACTGAGGTCACAGTGAGGTGACAAGAGATTCTGTCATAATTCCTGTATTTCAATACCACTATGGTGTTCTATATTAGGTACACTGAGGTCACAGTGAAATGACATGAGATTCCTGCCATAATTCCTGTATTTCAATGCCACTATAGTGTTCTATATTAGGTACACCGAGGTCACAGTGAGATGACATTAGATTCCTGTCATAATTCCTGTATTTCAATGCCACTATAGTGTTCTATATTAGGTACACTGAGGTCACAGTGAGACGACATGATATTCCTGTCATACTTCCTGTATTTCAATGCCACTATAGTGTTCTATATTAGGTACACTGAGGTCACAGTGAGGTGACAAGATATTCCTGTCATAATTCCTGTAGTTCAATGCCACTATAGTGTTCTATATTAGGTACACTGAGGTCAAAGTGAGATGACATGAGATTCCCGCCATAATGGCTGTATTTCAATACCACTATAGTGTTCTATATTAGGTACACTGAGGTCACAGTGAGATGACATGAGATTTTTGTCATAATTCCTGTATTTCAATGCCACTATAGTGTTCTATATTAGGTACACTGAGGTCACAGTGAGATGACAAGATATTCCTGTCATAATTCCTGTATTTCAATGCCACTATAGTGTTCTATATTAGGTACACTGAGGTCACAGTGAGGTCACAATGATATGACTGTCATAATTCCTGTATTTCAATGCCACTATAGTGTTCTATATTAGGTACACTGAGGTTACAGTGAGATGACATGAAATTCCTGTCATAATTCCTGTATTTCAATGCCACTTTAGTGTTCTATATTAGGTACACCGAGGTCACAGTGAGATGACATGATATTCCTGTCATAATTCCTGTATTTCAATGCCACTATAGTGTTCTTTATTAGGTACACTGAGGTCACAGTGAGGTGACAAGAAATTCGTGTCATAATTCCCGTATTTCAATGCCACTATAGTGTTCTATATTAGGTACACTGAGGTCACAGTGAGATGACATGAGATTCCCGCCATAATGCCTGTATTTCAATGCCACTATAGTGTTCTATATTATGTACACTGAGGTTACAGTGAGATGACATGCGATTCCCGCCATAATGCCTGTATTTCAATGCCACTATAGTATTCTATACTATGTACACTGAGGTGACATGAGATTTCTGTCCTAATGCCTGCATTTCCATGTCACTATAGTATTCTATACTATGTACACTGAGTTGACATGAGATTTTACTCCTAATGCCTGTATTTCCATGTCACTATAGTATTCTATACTATGTACCCTGAGGTGACGTGAGATTTCTGTCATAATGCCTGTATATCCATGTCACTATAGTATTCCATACTATGTATACTGAGGTGACATGGAATTCCTGTCATAATTCCTGTATTTCCATGCCACTATATTATTCTATACTATGTACCCTGAGGAGACATGAGATTCCTTACATAATGTAAGGATTTGTATGTCACTTTTTAATTCTATACTATGTACACTGAGTTGACATCAAATGCCTGTTATAATTCCTGTGTTTCCATGTCACTATAGTATTCAACAGTAAGAACATCGAGGTGACATCAAATTCCTTTCAAAATGCCTGTATTTCCATGTCACTGTAGTATTCTATACTATGTACACTGAGGTGACATGAGATTCCTGTAAAAATGCATGTATTCCCATGTCACTATAGTATTCAATACTATGAACAATAAAGTGATATGATATTCCTGTAATAATGCAGGTATTTCCATGTCACTGTAGTATTCTATACTATGTTCCCTGAGGTGACATGAGATTCCTGTCATAATGCCTGTATTTCCATGTCACTGTAGTATTCTATACTATGTACACCGAGGTGACATGAGATTCCTGTCATAATGCATGTATTCCCATGTCACTATCGTATTCTATACTATGAACAATAAAGTGATATGAGATCCCTGTAATAATGCAGGTATTTCCATGTCACAATAGTATTCTATAAGTTATGAACACTGATATATCATGAGATTACTGTCATAATGCCTGTATGGCCATGTCGCAATAGTATTCTATATTATGTAGAATGAGGTGACATGAGAATCCTGTCATAATGCAAGTATTTCCATGAACTATAGTATTATATAGTAATTACACTGAGATGACATGAGATTCCTGTCATGATGCCTGTATTTCCATGTCACTATAGTATTCTATACTATGTACACCGAGGTGACATGCGATTTCTGTCGTAATGCCTGTATTTTCATGTCACTATAGTATTCTATACTATGTACACTGAGGTGACATGAGATGTCTGTTCTAATGCCTGTATGTCCATGTTCCAATAATATTCTATACTATGTACACTGAGTTGACATGAGATTTCTGTCCTAATGCCTGTATTTCTATGTAACTATAGTATTCTATACTATGTTCCCTGAGGTGACATGAGATTTCTGTCCTAATGCCTGTATTTCCATGTCATTATAGTATTCAATACTATGTACCCTGAGGTGACGTGAGATTTCTGTCCTAATGCCTGTATTTCCATGTCACTATATTATTCTATACTATGTACCCTGAGGAGACATGAGATTCCTTACATAATGTAAGGATTTGTATGTCACTATTTAATTCTATACTATGTACACTGAGTTGACATCAAATGCCTGTTATAATTCCTGTATTTCCATGTCACTATAATATTCAACAGTAAGAACATCGAGATGACATCAAATTCCTTTCAAAATTCCTGTATTTCCATGTCACTGTAGTATTCTATACTATGTACACTGAGGTGACATGAGATTACTGTCATAATGCCTGTATTTCCATGTCGCTATAGTATTCTATATTATGTACACTGAGGTGACATGAGATTCCTGTCATAATGCATGTATATCCATGTCACTATAATATTTTATAGTAAGTACACTGAGATGACATGAGATTCCTGTCCTAAGGCCTGTATTTCCATATCATTATAGTATTCTTTACCACGTACATTGAGGTGACATGATATTCTTGTCATAACGCATGGAGTTCCATGTCTCCAAGTCATTGAGGTGACAGGGCTGCCATATCTCCGGATTTTTTCGAAATCTTAGGATTTCTTTCTAGTACATTGTAGCTGAGAGCAGGCTGACAGTAAAGCAGAATGCGTCTTAAGGCGTGTTCTGCTTTACTTCCAGTCTGCTTTAAGCAGCCACGTGTCAACAAAACTAGAAACAGGCGATGGGGAAAAGGTACGATTCGTAAAATCGCACTTGAAAAATGCAAATTTGGAAATCTTAGGACCTTTTTATGTCACTTTATGGCAGTCCTGGGGTGACATGAGATCCCTGCCACGTGTTCCGTAACCCTCAAAAAGACTTTATTAAAAATTCAAAATGATTTTAGCCTTAATGTCGTATAATTTCAGATGAATGAAATGTCTAGTTGCGATTTTTTATTTTATTTTAACCAGTGTCGATGAATGCATTAGATTTCGTCAGTTACTAGTCTCGACAAGATAATTTTCGACTGGTGCCGTCCGAGGACAGAGCCTGAAGGCTGTCTCGTACTGTACACATAGTGGACTAGTCAGTTAGATAATTTTACTACAAGAAATTAGGAAATATTTAAAGTAGATCTTTGCAATTTCTTTTAAGAAAATTCACCCCAAACATACACCTTACTGTACCCTCGAATCAAACAATTCCCGAGCGAGCATACCGACGGATGCCTATTTGCCTCTGCGTTTTTAAGTCTATGTAAAGTCATACGGTTCTTTAGTACTACGATGACATGGAAATACTTGCACAAATACAGGAGTTTCATGTTACCACAAAACCTCTGACGTCACGTTACCTCAAACTTTGTGACGTCAGACATGAGAATACAGACATTTAGCGATAGCCGTCACATGACAGGTCTTCTAGCCCATAGGTTTGCAGCACGAAGTCTATTCCCGACGATCTGAACAGAAATTATTTAACCACACGTCTGTTTATAAACACTATTAAGCGTAACGAGGGAATTGAGCCGCTGACGTCATGCCATAAGTGACAACATCGGTCCTTTACTTCAAATATGACCTGCAAACGACCTTGACCTGATCTCCAATTAACCATCCCAGTGTCCAGGTACAACTACCACAACCTGTCGACGACACCCTTGCTAACGTTAAACTCCGCCGCAACATGACGTTGGAAAACGGCAAATGACGTCTTTAGGGGCATAGTTTTCAAATATTGTACCATTATGCAATCTTTTTTTGCTTAAGATACAAATATGCACTCGATATAATGAAAACAGCTATAAAACTAATCGTTGAAGAAGAGACAGGCACATCGTGCAAAAATCCAAAGGACCTTAAAAAGCGTGTGTTTGATACGTGTCCGCTTCAATTCATTCAACCATGACCATTTTTGCACATAGTGACGTTTGTTTCTTAATTTTTCTATTCTCAAGCATCTAAACACGCATTCACTCATTTAACTTGAAAATGTTTGCATTTTTGAAAAAGATATGTGAACTTATACCTTTGCCCCTTTAATTATTTTGTTGAGTATATTTGTCCAAGTCAATGGCAACAAAAACAACCAGTTTTTATCAAATGTTCGACATGGTTATTAAATTTATATGCACAATTTGTAGAGCATGCACTAAGCCAAAAAACAAGTACATATATGTTCATTTATTACCACTTTGAAATCCTTTATCCTAAAATCTAGCTCGATGAGGCCCTGTTTTCTTCAGTTATTTTAGAAGGGTGTTTATAATACTAACGCAAACTTGCATTAATTTCTTTTTGAAATCAAGTTTATATATTTCGAAGTCCTATAGTATATACAATGCTCATTCCCTCCAGCGGCCCTCCCAAGAACGACTCCCTCCTTACAACGACACTTGCTCCAGTTCCCTCAACAGTCCAATTATGTCTTACGTTTTCACTGCTGTAATATCGTAATATCTAAAGTTGTCGTCTGCTGTTTTTCTCAAAGGTACATAATGAACAACTTGACATCAATAACGAGTGAGAAACAGCTTGAATCCAGATCAGACGCCGCGTTACGCGGTGTCTGATCTGGATTCAAGCTGTTTGCAAATGACAGCCAATTTTCTCTCCCTAAAACGACTCCCTCCAAACAACGAACACAATATTTGTCTCCCATTGAGTGTCTTTTTAGAGAGGGAACGTTGTACTGGTAAAATGTGTCCAGTTTACTTGACAGAATGGGGCTGTTATACTGGTACGAGCGTGTAAAAATATACTACAGAATGGTCATTATTATCATTATTATTATCATTATTATTTTACGGTTTTTCACACTGTAACATTGGCCTTAACTTCGGAACTATATGTGATAGAGACTTCATGTTTGGCACGTGTTCTCCATTTTAGAAGCTTATGTAGAGTATAGTACACTTTTGGTTCATGTCGAAGAGTCGTAGAAAGGTCAATGCCATTCAGAGGTCAACTAGGATTTACATTTGCCATGGCTCTTGGTCCAAGGTTATAAAGCGTTTGAGCTGAGTCTGAGTGTTCTCAAGCATTTGATTGGTCAGATTTGAGCCTAGGCTCAAATCTGACCAATCAAATGCTTGAAAACGACTTTAGACTCAACTGAAAAGCTTTATAACCTTGGACCCTGGACTTGATAATTGGCACGATGAGTTTAAGCTTATACAACTTAGGTAATGTCCGACAAAAGTCAAGGTCATTTAGAGGTCCGTTAAACATTGGCAACTGAGGAACTACATTGATTTCAGATTCAGCTTTATTAGCATATCGGCAACAAAATTGCCTTTGGCTAATTGCATACAGACAAAGAACAATAAATATGCTTACACAAACACATATATCAAATACACTATACATACACTTCATCCAACAAGATAGATGTTCAATCAGAATTACGAAACAGTTAAAATATCTAGGTGTTTTTTGGCGTAAAATATTTGCCTTCTTGACATAAATTGAAAGCTTATTTATTACATTTCTATTTTTATAACTAATCAAAACATTGAATTTTACTATAGATGGACAAGCCATATTTTCTAAGTACTGTTGACTGTCGATAGAGTCTTTCAATTCAAACGCAACGCGTTCCATAAAATATAGAAAATGACAAGTTTTTGACTACTTATTTTAATCTGAATTACAAATAGTTTGGGGCCTGATCAGAACACGGATTACCTGAAGTCTGATCTTGCTCACACCTAGTTTAAACGGAAACAATAGTAGCACCGTAGACGCGTTTTTCACTTAATTTGCGGTCTGTGAGTTGCAAAATCCATTCTATAAATATCGTAATCCACTAGACTAAAAGTGAAATATCGTTTTTTTGTTTCCGGCCAAACCTGATCGTCAGCAAAGGCTACATGAAGCGGGACAGCAAATGACGTCATTTGCGACGACGTTACCGTAAACGAAGTCACGTTTTGGCGGAAAATCTTTGCGAGAGGGGCTTCAATTAACTAATTATGTTTTAAAAATGTTTATGTGATAAATAAAATCTCACACTCGTGGTCATTATTTATCATTTTTAATAAACTCGTTGATTAAAATAAATATGACGCGAGCCAAGGCTCCCGTCATATTATTTTAGTCAACGAGTTTATTAAAAAAGATAAATAAAGAATTTTAAATAAACTCGTTGAGTAAAATAAATATGACGCGAGCCAAGGCTCGCGTCATATTATTTTAGTCAACGAGTTTATTAAAATGATAAATAATGAGCACTCATGTAACATCCTCTATTTATTGGGAAAGACGTATAGGTTAGACCATGGTTGAGCGCGAATAAACGATATAGTTCGAGGGAGGGCGTAGCCCCCGAGAACTATGACGTTTATTCGCGCGCAACCATGGTCTTACCTATTTAGCACTGGCTTGGGCTCGAGGCAAATAAGAAGACCATGTGTTTCTGCTTTTTTCAGACGAAAAGGTCATTGTATTTGTAATATTTTACTAACTTGAAAGGTTATTTCAATGTGAAGTTTGAGACATTAAGCATGCTTTAACACCAACATAAATAACGATCATTGAAGCTCTATGTGTTATCACAATTCATTAGTAATTGCCTTTAAAGTCTAGGTTTCGCTGTACATAATATAAGGTCATCAAACATGTGCAGTTCCCTTCTGATCTCGGCTGTGTTTTTTTTAAACAATCTAGACATGCATATCCCGGTTTTGAAACAATGCATATATCTAGGTTCAAAGGGACGGGGTAGATATAGTTCTAGTATAGGTTAGAACATGGTTGAGCGCGAATAAACGATATAGTTCGAGGGAGGGCGTAGCCCCCGAGAACTATTACGTTTATTCGCGCGCAACCATGGTCTTACCTATTTAGCAATGGCTTGGGCTCGAGGCAAATAAGAAGACCCTGCGTTTCTGCTTTTTCAGACGAAAAGGTCATTGTATTTGTAATATTTTACTAAACTTGAGAGGTTATTTCAATGTGATGTTTGAGACATTAAGCATGCTTTAACACCAACATAAATAACGATCATTGAAGCTCTATGTGTAATCACAATTCATTAGTAATTGCCTTTAAAATCTAGGTTTCACTGTACGTAATATAACGTCATCAAGCGTGTGCAGTTTCCCTCTGATCTAAGCTGGTTTTTTAAAGACAATCTAGACATGCGTATGACGGTTTTTACATCTACAGCTGAAACACTGCATATATCTAGGTCAAAAGGGACGAGGTAGATCTAGTTCTAGTATAGGTTAGAACATGGTTGAGCGCGAATAAACGATATAGTTCGAAAGGGCGTAGCCCCCGATAACTATGACGATTATTCGCGCGCAACCATGGTCTAACCTATTTAGCACTGGCTTGGGCTAGAGGAAAATGAGAAGACCCCTCGTTTCTGCTTTTTGTTTCAGACGAAAAAGCCATTAATTTGTAATATTTTACTAAAATTGAAAGGTTATTTCAATGAGAAGTTTGATCTGGTATTTATTCCGATTATTTATCATTAAGCCTACAGTGCAAGCAAAGAGTTTCACGGTGGCTCGCTCGGAGGATTGCTAGGATTGTGACGTCAAATTCCCTTGAGATGACGGAAGCGTCAACTAAATGAACAGTGTGTTTGTTATAGTTTCATGGTTATGTTCAACTAAACGATATAGTCACTTTTGAGGCATCTGAATGGTCGAGAGATCCAATCCATGTTCTAATAACGTCTTATCCACTGTATACAAGATCACTCGACATCTAATCTGGCTCAAAACGTCTTGCAATTTATATTATGTACATGTACGTGCGCTTTTATTGGAAGAGAAATTGTAACCCCTGTACGTACCTACGTACGATGTTCCATCATGCAGACACTTGCCTTTCGTCTGTATTTGATGTACCATATAGCATTAGACTTTTATTGCTTAATGATATTAATCTTTATAGAGTAGAGAAAGCGCTTTTCTTTTACAGTAAACGCGTTTACACTAAAACTATTATTTCAGTTGCAAACAGTTTGGAGCCAGATCAGACGCCGGGCAACCCGGCGTCTGATCAGGCTCTAAACTGTTTGCCCCTCAGATTAAACCAGTAGTCTTAATTGTCAAAAAACGTAGCCATTTTCGATATTTCATTGCAATGCGTTTGCGTTTCGTTTGCGTTTAAACGGGAAAGAATAACTGTTTCTCCATTGTGGAAAGCTTCGAGACATAAGATGAAATAAAGTCACATAGTTTTGATATAATGTGATTGTACATGTACTGCTCATATCCCAATGCACCCGATCCTCGAAACTTTAACTCGCCTGTGCCGAAACTACCCGTATCTTGTCAATCAAATTCCAATAACTCAAACTCGCCTTAATCTAAAACATCTGTATTTTAAGTTAAAACGTTGCTTAACTACGTTAACACATTGAAAAACGTATAATTTCGGCTAAAATTCGAGTTATGTAGGTACTAATGTATTCGAAAAGCTCATGCAATTGAAACTCGATATTTCGAACTCGCTTTTAAAAATCGATCGTATCAGTACTACATTAGTTTAATTTCGATAACTCGATCTCGCTTAAGACGAACATATTCGCATTTCAAATTTAAACGTGGCTAATGCTCGGACTAAAGCGAGGTACAATGGAGAATCTGTTATTCTTTCCCAATAAACGCGTTTACGCTAAAACTATTATTTGCAGTGCAAACAGTTTGGAGCCAGATCAGACGCCGGGTAACCCGGCGTCTGATCAGGCTCCAAACTGTTTGCCACTAAGATAAACAAGAATTATCAGAATTGTCCCAAAGTTGTTCTTTTCTACGTTTTAGTGCTTTGCGTTTGCGTACGTTTGCGTTTAAACGGGAACGAATAACAGATTCTCCACTGTAGAATTATAGCGTTTTGCCTGGAAACCCGATACTTCGAACTCGATTCAATCGATTTAACCATTCTTTCATAATTTGAAATTTGATAAATCGATCTTGGGTTAGTCGACATACCCGTTTTTTAAAATCAAACCCTGGCTTTGCCACGTTTTAACTTCGAAATGTGTGTAATTCGAACTAACGCAAGTTAGAAGTATCGAGTTGCGACTGTTTTTGATTAACATATTTGATTCACAATACATTTCAAAACGTATATTAAGTCGGCGAATATGTAATAGTATAATATTCTCTGGTGTACGCCTGACAAGGTAAGTGGTAACTTAACGCTTTACCTGATAGCCTATTTCTAGAATTGAAGATGGGTGACTACTTAAAGCAGGTAAAGGCGCATTCTGCTTTACGTTCCGCCTGCTTTAAGCTATTATGTGTTAGAATAAGGAAATATTCAATATAATATATATTCATGACTAATTAAATTAGAACTATTTTCTTCAGCGGAGGAATATATCATATTTTCTAAAAGGCGCTTCTATATGGGAAAGGTTTAAGAGCTTTATGACAGTTCCGACTTTCTGCTTACATTTTTGTTCTGATTTAAACAGCCATCTGTGTTATTAGATAACACATTTGGGAATACTTAACAGACGTTGTTAAACGCAAACGTATTGCAAAAAAAGAAATTAGGAAAATTACATTTAAAAAAATTCTATCATTTCTTTTGTCTGGATAACAAACAGTATGTAACCCTGAGTAGTCTCCAACGTTTTTACAATGGAAACAATATTTTGAGCACAAACGGGTATAAACTTCAGGATGTAACTCAGCCATACAATACTAAAAAACAACAACACGGAGAGTATTGTTTTAAACATTCTTTTTTTACGATTTATAAACTACTCTCCGGCTCAACAGTGAAACAACAAAAAACATCAAAACAAAACAAAACAAAAAAACCCACTAGTTTTAATCATGCCATTGATCTTTTAATTATTTGACTCATTTTAATGTTAATTTTACAAACTAACTTTAACAATTTTATAATCTTGGTAATAATATTGAAATAATTTCCATGTTTCCATGTAACTCCATAATGTATCATGTTTATTGTGAATGTAGTTATTTGTATTTTTTCTCGCTTTGTAGGTACATTTATATAATTTCATGTGAAGAGCTTTTGAACGCACAACTCTTGTGTGAAACGAGCGCTATATAAATCGGGTATAATAAATAAATAAATAAATAATGTATTGGGAAATAATAACCTTTTCTTCTACTGTAGTTTCAGAGAACATATTAACAGAACGTAAATGCAATAACCAAAAAATAAAGAAATGACAGGTTATCAAATTAGTGAAATTTTATTAATTATACAGTGGAGAAAACGTTATTCTTACTCGTTTAAATGCAAACGGAACGCAAACGCATTACACTGAATGTAGAAAATATAATTTTTTTGACAATGCTGACTATTGATATTAGGCTGAGTGGCAAACAGTTTGGAGGCTGATCAGACGCCGGGTTACCCGGCGTCTGATCTGGCTCCAAACCGTTTGCACTAGAAATAATAGTTTTAGCGTATACGCGTTTATTAGGAAAGAATAACGTTTTCTCCACTGTAACGTTAGGTTATGTTGAATGCAAAACGTCTTCTCTAGGGTATTGTAAAAGAACTTCGTATACAGTAAAACCTCTCTATTACGGCCACTAAATAATGTTTATTATTAGGTGTTTAAGGCAGGTGACTGTTTCACTGACATCTTGCTTTAAGCTGTTACCTGTCTTTTATTCAATCAATTATCCATCGTTTTAGTGGTCGTAATAGAGAGGTTTTACTGTATATGGATTGTTAACTGATCTTTTGCAATGCGTATTGTCTTATAAAAAAATGTGAAACCTGCATTGAAGAATTTTCCGTTGTATCAGGTACAGTTGGATGGGTTCTGTTTGATTCCATTTTAACCGAAACTAACTACAAATGTCATGCACACGAGGTAAAAATGACACTGTAATACATGTAAGACATTGAAAAGCTCAACGTTTTAAAAATGCTGAGAGTTTTGAAAAGCACATATCAATTAGCCTCGGATTTGATCCAAAACTATTTGTAATAGACACGCTCAATTCAATTCAACTCAACTCAATGTTATTACATGTACTGCTGGGGTTCATAAATTACAACAACAGCCAAAGCATCAAGTAATATACATACATGTACATAAGTTATAAATAATATCAAAAGAGGATGTGTCAATGAGGTCTTATTTAGATTGAAAGTACTAGGAAACTACCACTATAAATATTATCATTTACAATTAGAGAAAATTCTATCCATCAGTTTAAATCTTCCTGTTTCTGAATGACTGTTCTAGATTCAAACGGTATTTCCGTTTTCATATTTTTGAAAAAAAGGCTTATACATGTTTATTATTATTATTTTTTGTGTTATGCTAAACATTCAAATATAATGATCAATAATCTAAAGGTAGATAGGAAGCATATGAGAATTATACTGCTTATTATTATACACGATATTTCAGAACAAATGTGTTTGATTTTGAAGAACAGTTTCATCGGTCGCATAGAATCTGCTTATCGCTTTTAGCGCCAAATTAAACATGAGGTTTATACCCCCTTTACCGCGATAGTGTCGTTAAAACTATTATTTCCATTGCAAACCGATTGGAGCTAGATCAGACGCCGGGTAACCCGGCGTCTGACCAGGCTCCAAACTGTTTGCCACTCAGACTAAATTCAATAATCAGGATGGTCAATAAGATGTCATTTTCTTCATTTTAATGCAATGAGTTCGCGTTTCGTTTGCGTTTAAACGGGAAAGAATAGCGCTTTCTCCACTGTACAGGTTTAACAAAATAATATGCGTTTTTTTGCCTCAACTTCGTTCAGCGTCTTGCTTTCGAAACATAAAGATTATATCTCGTGTTTAATCGATCATTCCAGAGTAGGCACACAGGTGGATTTTTTTATACAGTGGAACGCCAATAAACCGGAACCTCTTAATACCGGAATTCTCTATAAACCGGACAAAAACTTTGGTCCCGTTTCCAAACCCTTTTTTCCCCTCATGACACCATTAATACGCATTTTTCGCCTTTGAATTATTCCTTCACTTAAGAAATATAATTATGAATAAAGCTCTATATTCTAGTAGATAATATCCTAAAGCAGGTTGAAAGTAAAGCATAATGCGCCTTAAGGTGCATTCTGCTTTACTGTCAACCTACTTTAAGTGTCCGCTACCTTCCATACTAGAAACAAGCTATTGGGTTATCGGTTAAATATTATAGTCAATTAAAATATTGCTTTCGTTTAGTAATACAAAGAGGAACGTACCGTAACTCTTGGAACTAAAAGACATGGTATTCTTATTCGCGTAATTATATAAAGTTCTTTGTGGAATGAAGTAAAATATGTCATTTATAAATACATTGAACAGAGGGGTCCAAGAATAGACCCCTTGGGAACTCCCTGTATTATATCAGCCAAGGTACTAACATTATTTCCTAGTTGAATTTGCTGTTTTCTGTTAAAAAGATAGGAATAAAGTATTTGACTGTATGTATTTTATTTACAGAGTTGTTTATCATGATTTACTTTTGTCTTCTATCAAATGCTTTTGTTTTACTTATTTTCATTTTACTTTTAGGAGAGATACATTAGTATTTACAGTTTAAAACACTACTAACGATAGTGCCAAACAGTTTGGATCTAAATCAGACTCCGAGTCACCTGGAATCTGATCCGAAACTTGATTATTTGAGAAAAATTTATGTTTAATGTTGCCATGTGTGCTTTATGTGTTGAATAAATATTTTAAGAATATGCCTAGGCGAGTTTAGCAATTTATATACAAAGTTAAATGGTCATAATACAGTGGAGAATCTGTTATTCTTTCTCGTTTAAACGCAAACGTACGCAAACGCAAAGCACTAAAACGTAGAGAAGAACAACTTTTGGACAATTCTGATAATTCTTGTTTATCTTGGTGGCAAACAGTTTGGAGCCTGATCAGACGCCGGGTTACCCGGCGTCTGATCTGGCTCCAAACTGTTTGCACTGCAA
Organism: Gari tellinella; assembly: GCA_922989275.2. Classification (NCBI taxonomy): domain Eukaryota; kingdom Metazoa; phylum Mollusca; class Bivalvia; order Cardiida; family Psammobiidae; genus Gari; species Gari tellinella. The sequence goes on along the minus strand of OV277869.1, from coordinate 4,321,189 downwards.
ATAATAGTTTTAGCGTAAACGCGTTTATTGGGAAAGAATAACACATTCTCCACTGTAGGTAGACATATATGGTACATGTATTCCAGCCGTTTCATTGCCTTACATGGGTAAATGGTAATACAGTGGAACCCATCTAAACCGGAACCTCTAAATACCGGAATTCTCTCTAATCCGGACGAAAGCTTTGGTCCCGTTTCCAGCCCTTCTTTATTCTAATCCATTGCACCATAAAAATATGCATTTTTACGCGTTTGATTTATTCCTACACTGAAGAAAATACATTCATGAATATGTATCATCAGAAACATTTTCTATACTCTAGCAGATGATAGCTTAAAGCAGGTTGAAAGTAAAGCAGAATGCGCCTTGAGGCGCATTCTGCTTTACTCTTAACCTGCTTTAAGTGAACAGCTATATTCTATACTAGAAATAAGCTATGGATTAAAACCCCTCTACAACGGAAACCCCTATGTTGTCCCCAAACTGCATTGGAGAATCTGTTATTCTTTCCCGTTTAAACGCAAACGTACGCAAACGCAAAGCGCTAAAATGTAGAGAAGAACAACTTTTGGACAATTCTGATATTTCATGTTTATCTTGGTGGCAAACAGTTTGGAGCCTGATCAGACGCCGGGTTACCCGGCGTCTGATCTGGCTCCAAACTGTTTGCACTGCAAATAATAGTTTTAGCGTAAACGCGTTTATTGGGAAAGAATAACAGATTCTCCACTGTAAACCTATATAATACATAGAGTGCTCATTAATTATCATTTTTAATAAATAAGTTAACTAAAATAATATGACGCGAGTCTTGGCGAGCGTTATATTTCTTTAAGTCAACGAGTTTACTAAAAATGTTAAATAATGAGTACGAATGTGATATTCTATTTATCACATAAACATTTTAAAACCCTTATGAGTCAACTTAATTCGTACTTTGTGGCCTCTCCGCCATATGTATTTTACGCCAAAACCTGACGTTGTTTACGGTAACGTCATGACAAATGACGTCATTTGGCGTCCCGCGTCATGCAGCGCTTGTGGACGAACTGGTTGGGCCGGAGCCTAAAAATTGATATTTTACTATATTTATTGAAGGGCTTGATTACACAGCCAGAGGCGGATTTATGTAATAAAAATACAAACTATACAGGTATTTGATGCTGAATATCTCGATGTCTTATTATTATTCAGATGACGTTGATATCGGTGAATGCCTTGTTGGTACTCCTTGCACTGCCCTGCATACAGTGTGGTGGGCTGGTGGGGGATATAAACAGTTTTGTGGCGACTCTTGACCAAGTGATTGTAGAGGCGAAGGAGGAATTAATGCAAACCGGAAACATGATCGATCCAGACCATGGTATGCAGCACAGTATCATGATGTTTTAACACATTATCCCATAGCCTGTTTCTATTTTCTTAAGATAGTTGACCACTTAAAGCAGGTTCAAAGTCTAGTTTCAGCCTGCTTTAAGCTATTATTTGCTCGATTATAGAAAATATATCTGATAATTCTTACTTGTAACAGTATAAATTGGAACTATTTTCTTCAATGGATTAAAGGCGTAAAAAGGCGTATTTATTGGGTAATGGGTTAACCTTTCCATGGCCACGATGATATCATACTGTCGAAAAGACGATATTCTTTCCCGTTCATCGAACTGCAAACGCATTGCAATAACTTGTTGAAAATGACAATTTTTTTACATTTCTGATTATTTAGTTTAATCTGAGTGGCAAATAATTTGGAGCCTGATCAGACGCCGGGTTGCCCGGCGTCTGACCAGGTTCCAAACCCTTTGACACTTAGATGAAAATAAATAGTTTTGAAAATTTTCTTTAGATATATTTTTTTGCAATGCGTTTGGGTTTCGTTTGCGGTTAAACAGGAAACAATAACGGTGTCACAGCAAGTGACACATATCCCCAGGTGTTATGTTACTGAAATGTATTAATTTGGCTGCAAAATACAATCAAACAGCAGGTATGGTAATATGTACTGCTGGTTTGAAGAAAATGTACAAAAACATGTAGCCGGGTTGAGTTTTTATGATTAAGTGGTGATATATTTGTGTTAGCGGTCCGGTGGTTCAGTCGGTAGAACACTTGCCCTATAAGCAAGAGGTCCCGGGTTCGAATCCCGGCCTGGCTGCATATTTTTCCCACCATGTTAGAGACACAAGCTTGATTTTGAATTTGGCCCATTTGACCTCTTAATGACCTTGACCTTTGTCGGGCATGACCCAAGTTGTTCTACGCTAAAGAGCTTCTTGAGTTGAGCACACATGCCAATTAAGAAGGCTCTTTCACACATAGTTTCAAAGTTCTGGCCAAATTCAAAATCAGCCAATCTGAACTCTAAATAAAATTGACCTTTGTCGAGGATGACATAAGTTGATCTAAATTGAAGAGCTTTTATGGGTTGAGTACATATTCCAAATATGAAGTTTCTATTATATGTAAATCTGAAGTTATGGCCAAGGTTAAAGTAATGGACAGACGGCCGGACATACATACACACAGACAAACAAACAATGACACAGACCAAAAACAATATGTCTCAAGTCTAGCAGGGGCATACAATGTATGTTCTACTGTATATCTAGTTTGTAAAGAAGTAAGAAAGTTGGTACATTGCTTCCTCTCTACAACGACCCTCCCAAAAAACAACTCCCTCCTTACAACGACCCTTGTTGCAGTTCCCTAAACGGGAAAATCATGTCTAAATCTTTTACTGCTGCAATGTCGTCTACTTAAAATTGTTGTCTGCCGTTTTTTCTCAAAAGATACATATAAGTAGACGTTTCGATAGAATAAATATATGAAGACTTACAAACGGTTTGAATCCAGATCAGACGCCGCGTTATGGCGATCTGGATTTAAACTGTTTGCAAATGTAAGTCAAGTCTTTATTTTCCCTCCCTATAACGACTCCCTCCGAACAACGCACATCATAAGTCTGTGTCTCCCTCTGGGTGCCGTTGAAGAAAGGAACACTGTATTTGAAATACCAACCTGAACGTGTAACTCTGCTATTGTTTCAAAGAATCTTAAGTTATTTTGTTTAGATTTCCACCAAAGCGTTAGTACGTTTGTTACTATGCTATTTGTTGAGACAGAAAACCTTGTCTATGTACAGTGGAGAAAACGTTATGCTGTCCAAATAAACGCGTTTACGTCTAAGCTATTATTTGCAGTGCAAACAATTTGGAGCCAGATCAGACACCGGTTAACCCGGCGTCTGATCAGGCTCAAAATTCTTTGTCACTCAGATAAAAATGAAAAGTCAGAATTGTCAAAAAAATGTCCTTTTCTACATTTAAGTGGTTTGCGTTTGCGTTTCGTTTGCGTTTAAACGGGAATGAATAGCGTTGTCTCCACTGTATATGTTATGTTTCCTCATATATATTCGTGTAATTCATGAACTGTGCGTAATAAAGGAATTTGAATTTGAAGTTTACGTCTAATAAAGGTTAAGGCTATTATGTTCTGTTCAGGTACCAATCAGATGCCTGATGGGGGTAACAACGACCCGCAAAGTATGGCATACTCAGCTCTGGACCACAACTATACCTTACAGGCAGATATCGCCCTGACTGCATTAAAAAAGCTAATAGACACGTAAGTACTACAATAAAACCTCCCTATTACGACCACCCGTCTATAACGACTACCTCTCTATTACGACCACCCGTCTATAACGACCACCTCTCTATTACGACCACCCGTCTATAACGACCCACTCCCTATTACGACCACCCGTCTAAAACAACTACCTCTCTATTACGATCACTAAATTGTTTTAATTATTAAGTGTTTAGGAGCTTTCTGTTTACTGTCACATTGCTTTGAGCTGTGTTTTTTACGATCAATTAGCCTTGTCACTTGAGCACGGCATCACTTTTGCAGGGCTGCGATTTCCCAGATTTTTCCCAAATATTCGGATTTTTTCTAATACATGGTAGCTTAAAGAAGGCTGAAAGTAAAGCAGAATGCGCCTTAAGGTGCATTCTACTTAACTTCCAGCCTGCTTTAAGAAGTCACGTGCCAACAACTAGAAACAGGCGATAGGGTACAGGTACGATTCGTAAAATCGCACTTGAAAATGCTTATTTGAAAATCTTAGGATTTTTCATGTCAACTTATGGCAATCTTGCTTTTGCAAACTTTCCTGTAGTTCTGGAAATATGATATTATTTCGATGTTCAGAGACTTGTAGTTTTGAGAAGTCCGGTTTTGTCGATGGATAAGACGTTATTCTTTCCCAATAAACAGGTTTACGCTATCACTATTATTTCAAATGCAAACGGTTTAGAACGGGCGTCTGACCAAGCTCAAAACCGTTTACTACTCAGACTAAAATTGATTGTCAGTTAACGGTCATTCTCTACATTTCATTGCAATGCGTTTGTGTTTCGTTTTCGTTTAAACGGGAAAGAAAAACGTCTTTCCACTGTAAGTGACACTGTATATCATTCAGTTGACAAACGCTTGTACCGACTGGATTCTGATCGTGCACTGTTTTACTTATTCTAATAATGTACTAGTACAAATAGTTTGCAATTGCATAGATATAACTCCATCGGCACCGTGAAAGTTGCATAAGGAAAACTGACTACAGGACACGGGAATCAGAGAAGACCCAGAGCAGCTACCACCTTGAAAACATAGCTTCTGAACAAGACCCTCTCGCATGATTTAGCTGATTAAGATAGAAAAAAACTAATACGCATATAAACATTGATCATGACCGTTATACAATAAACTGTCGCGATGGTCCTTAATTTTTTTATTTTTTTTTACATTTTTCAGTGGCATTGTCAGTTTAGCAGATCTTACATCTAATAACATCCTACAGGAAATATGGAGACAACGATTCAGTGGACTGTGTCCTTCAACTGCCCAGGTAAACTGGCTGGCAAACAGTTTGGAGCCTGATCAGACGCCGGGTAACCCGGCGTCTGATCTGGCTCCTTACTTATTGCATTGGTAATTATAAATGTAGCGTATATGCGTTTATTGGGAAAGAATAATGTCAGATAGTAAGTACAAGGACTCCGAATAGGTAAGATTAACCAAACGTTTGTCAATGTATGCTCCTCATCTATACCAACCCTATGATATGCTTACTCGTTAGGTTCGTCTCTAAGAGACAATTTTAATGATTGGTAATATCATGGCGTTTTGTGCAGACATAAGGGTTTTAGTTTTAGAGATACCGGTACTCATTATCTTGAACTATGTTATTAATACTATAATTTAGTGTTACGTGTGATTTGTTTAACTCTTGCTGCAACACCTAAACGTTAATTGTTTCTATTTTAAGTGACAGTTTTGACGAGAGTTTTACCTCATTTAACCCTTAAACTTTCAATTAAGTCTAATCAGTTGTCTACACTTAGGTTTTATTTAAACAATACATTGCAAACCGACATCCCGGCGTCTGATCAGGTTCCACACCGTTTGACATTCATTTTAAAATAAATAGTGAGAATTGTGAATAAGTTGTCATTTTCTCTATTTCTTTGCTTGTAAACGGGAAAGAAGAACTCTACATACAGTAAAGAAAAAGATTATTCTTTCCGCACAAACGCATTTACGCTAAACTGTTATTTCCAAAGCAAACAGTTCGGAGCCAGATCAGACGCCGGGTAACCCGGCGTCTGATCAGGCTCCAAACTGTTTGCCGCTCAGATTAAAACGAATACTCAGAATTATTAAAAGATTGTCATTTTATACATTTAAGTGTTTTGCGTTTGCGTTTGAATGGGAAAGAATAACGTTTTCTCCACTGTAACATTGAGTGCATCAGTTGTTCATAACGATATTTACTCATTCAATATGTGATGTTACTACATGTATGTGTTTTGTAGGTGGAGCTATGTGACCCTGAAAGCCCCTACCGCACATCTAGCGGGTATTGCAACAATGTAGCGAATCCCTCATGGGGAGCAGCACTAATCCCTCAGCTTAGGGAGTTGCTCCCTGTTTATGGAGATGGTAACAATAATTATTTGGTTTACTTAGCGGGTTCAAATTGCTTGAACCCATTACCCAATAAATACGCATTTTTACGCCGTAAATGTAATATTCCACTTAAGCAAATAGTTCCAATTTAAACAGCCAGTAGTATGTACCATAAACAATAGTTCCTGTATTATACCAAAAGGTAGATGAAAGCAAGCTGACAATATTTTGATATCAAAACTATTTATCTCTTATATTAAAATTTATCGTTTAAAACTTCCGTTTTCACGATCTATTTATGGCTCAAAACTTTAAGCATTTAAATAGTATTACATTTAATGAGAATGCAAAGCGTATAATCAAGCACAGTATTGAATGTTTTAGCTGTTATCCAAACTTAGAATGCTCCTGAAACTGTTTCATATTTAGTATTTTGTTAGTGGCGAGTTTCATCAATTATTGTCACCACATAATCGGGATTTCATCAACCATTGCCATTTCCGTATCGAAATCGGGATTTCATCAACAATTGCCATCTTACAATCGGGATGTCACCAACCATTTTCATCACACAATCGGGATTTCATCAACCATTTCCATCTCACAATCGGGATGTCACCAACCATTATCATCACACAATCGGGATTTTAAAACTGTTTCATATATCATTATAATTCCAAGCAGTTTACTTTATGTATTGAAAATAGTATGTATCATTTCATTTGAATGATTTCTTGCACATGTATCATTCAGGTATTAGTAAACCAAGTTATCTTGGCAAAAATGGCAAACCATTGCCAGGGACCCGCGTGATTAGCAACAAGCTGTTTGATTGCCCCGAAAAATCGCCAAGAAACCCGAAGTTGACTGTTATGGTAATGCAATGGGGACAGTTCATTGACCACGACTTCGTTCAAACACCAGTGATGAAAGGTAGGGGCAATGGTGTCATTTACAGTCGAACTTCGATATCTCAAACTCGGTTAAATCGAACGTATCCGTATTTCAAATTTAAAACGTGGCCTAGCCACGTTTTAACTTTGAAATATGGATATGTTCGACTTAACCGAGCATGAAATAATGTAGTTCATATGTCGAACTATCGGATAGCCCGAGTTAAGCGAGTTCGAGATATCGAAATTCGACTGTATATTTATATATCTAATACCGAAATATGACGTTTTACAGTGAATAAGATGTTATTCCTTCCCGTTCCAGCGCAAACACAAACGTAACTCATGGTAAAAATATAACAAAGAACAATGACGTCTTTAAACATATGATAATTATTCCCACGCAGCTGTTGATTTACATTGTCCCCGCATTAAAAGGTTACATATAATTATATCTAAAATAAATAAAACGTTTTAAAAATTCTAACCGGGCTTCAGATTGTTTACCACTCATATTACAGTAAATCACAAAAAAACACGATTTAAGTTTCATGACTAATTCTAGATAAGGTAAATACTTACTTGATATTTTGGCTTGCAACAATTAGTTAATTATACTTTATACTTGTAAGTAATTTGCATACGTCCCGTCCTCTGATCGCACTTCTCTTCACGACAATAACACAAGGTTACATTTAGTTTGAATGTACAGCGATCCGTCTCTACAACGGCCCTCCTAACAACGACTCCCTCCTTACAACGACCCTTGCTGCTGTTCACAAAACAAGACAACTATATGCGAAATACTTTCATTTCTGCAATATCTTCTGCTTAAAAATGTCTCTGCTGTTTTTTCAAAGTAAATAGATCTAATAGACATTTTCACAGAAAAAAAAACTTAATAACGAGTGACAAACCAAACAGCTTGAATCCAGATCAGACGCCGCGTCACGCGGCGTCTGATCTGGATTCAAGCTGTTTGCAAATGTAAGCCAAATTCGCTCTTTGTAACGACTCCCTCCGAACAACGCACATATTTTTTTTGTCTCCCATTGGGTGTCGTTGAAGAGAGGGAGCGCTGCATCTCCTTCTTATTTTTCCTTTTCTTCTTCTTTCTTTCCTTCTTTCTCTGCTAACAACTTACCACCTATCAATGTTCTCTCCTTCCGTATAACACTTGTTATACCATTGTCATTCATTATTATTTTGCCATGCTACATTTTGTGTTAGTATTTTTGTAGGGGGAGGACCGTCTCTATAATTGAAATAATTTGTGGCTCGACCTGATTGAATCAAATATGTTTAACCCTTTCACTCTCAATGACGCTTTCAGGCGCGTTTGCAAACAGTTTGGGTCCTGATCAGACGCCGCAAAACGCGGCGTCTGATCAGGACCCAAACTGTTTGCCACTCAGATTAACATGAACAGTCAGCATTGTTTAAATGTTGTCTTTTTTTACGTTTTATTGGTTTGCGTTTCGTTTGCGTTTAAACATGCAAGAATAACGTTTTCTCCACTGTACGTGTTTATTTGTCTCATATTAAATACTCGCGTAATACAAGATTGAATGTGTATCTCTCATCACTCAAAACTATTCAATATTGTAGAGACAGATGGTGGGAAAATACCCTGCTGTGAAGAAAACAACAGAAAAAGGTTTGTTATATTTACAATCATTTGGACCGTTTACCAAAATGGCTCGTTTGCGTTGTTTTAACCCATAACCATATACATGTAGACTACTTCTACACTACCTTTGAAGACAGTTGACCACTTAAACCTTAAATAAAGCAGAATGCGCATTAAGGCGCTTTCGGCTTTACATTAACTCCGTCATTCTGCTTTACATTAAAACCGCTATCTGCTAGTTTTTGCGAAATGTTTATTATGCTTATTCTTTACTGTATAAGATAAAGCTCTTTCGTCAGCGGAAGGATGAATTAAACGCTTGAAATGCGTATTTAAAACGCAAACGAAACGTATTCGCATTGCAGTAAAACGTAAAAAAGGACAAGCTTTTGACAATTCTGACAAGTCATGTTAATCTGAGTGACAAACAGTTTGGTCAGGCTCCAAAATATGTGTGATGGAAGTTTAAGTGTTAGCGTAAACGCGTGTATTTGCGTTTACAGTGTTTTCTCCCTACAACGGCTCCCTCCTTACCACGACCCTTGTCGCAGTTCCCTAAATACGACAATTATGCCCAATATTGTCACGACTGCAATGTCATCTGCCTAAAATTTTCGTCTGCTGTATTTTCTCAAAGTCACATATTTGACATTTAGACATAAAAAAAACTTAATGACGAGCGACAAACAGCTTGAATCCAGACCAGACGCCGCGTTACTCGGCGTCTTGTCTGGATTCAAGCTGTTTGCAAATGTAAATTAGTGTCCCTCCTTATAACGACTCCCTCCGAACAACGCACATAATTTGTGTCTCCCATTGGGTGGCGTTGTAGAGAGGTACAGTGGAGAATCTGTTATTCTTTCCCGTTTAAATGCAAACGTACGCAAACGCAAAGCACTAAAACGTAGAAAAGAACAACTTTTGGACAATTCTGATAATTCTTGTTTATCTTGGTGGCAAACAGTTTGGATCCTGATCAGACGCCGGGTTATCCGGCGTCTAATCTGGCTCCAAACTGTTTGCACTGCAAATAATAGTTTTAGCGTAAACGCGTTTATTGGGAAAGAATAACAGATTCTCCACTGTAGCGCTGTAGTTGTAAAACATTCGTTGCAATAGCGTTTTCATCTCGTAAGCTTTGATTTTTGAAGTTTAGTAGACAAGGCAGTTTGACTTCAAAACATTATATAATACCCATGTTCGGAGGGAGTCGTTATAGGGAGGGACACTAGTTTACATTTGCAAACAGTTGAATCCAGACCAGTCTGGTCTGGATTCAAGCTGTTTGTCGCTCGTCATTAAGTTTTTTTTACGACATTGCAATCGTGAAAGTTTTGGGCATTATTGTCGTGTTAAGGGAATGCGACAAGGGTCGTTTTAAGGAGGGGAGTCGTTGTTGTGAGGGCCGATGTAGGGAGGGAACACTGTCTATATTTCAGGCGTGAGTGCCACCCTATACACGTTCCAGAGAACGATACATACTTTCGAGAACAGGACTGTATCAACATGGTTCGTTCAGCACCATCTTTGGACATAGCGTGTTCACCAGGTATGTCTATAACAGTTAAATCTCTCTATTACGACCACTTAAACGAAGGCTAATTGAGTGTACAAAAGACAAGTCACAGCTTAACGCAAAGTGCTTTTTGTTTAACTTTCACATTGCTTCAACTCATTATCCCCTGAAACTTATAATGGACAATTCCAGTTTACAATAAAGGCTGGTCCATTTAAGACTATTTAGGGTTGCTTTTTATAAAATATTGCAAAATGACAAACAGTGAAGTCCCTGATCAGAGGGCTCCTGATCAGGGACTTCACTGTTTGCATAGGACAGGTGTACTATTCACAGGAACACGTTTGGTAAAGGACGCATATATGCGTCACTAGGGCTCAATGAGTTAATAAGCTGATAATTATCAAACATTATTGGCTGTAATATTTCGGGAGGTTTAACTGTATACATGTAAACAATAGCGCCCATTGCAAACAGATGGCCTGAAGCAGATGCCGACAGCCTCCGATTCTTCGCAGCACGTATTGCTTTATTTCACGTCTTGGGCCCGTTTTATAAAACGTCGTACGACAAATGTTTTCGTAAGACAGATTCTAAAATTCTCAATTTTCATTTATTTCTCCATCTAATCTTGTCTTGTGACATCTCTTTTGAATCGTCTTTTCAAGACGATTCAAAAGAAATGTCACAAAACAGGATTAAATGGAGAAAACAGCTATTGGATGTTTTTTAAAGTTTTGACTTACGACCTTTTTTGTCGTTCGACGTTCCGTAAAATGGGCCACAGTCGCAGATGCCTATAGACTCAGATCTTCTCCTCATTATATATGGTTTTATTTCTTTTCTTGTTCATTTAGGCCCCCGAGAACAAGTCAATAAGATTACATCGTTCCTGGATGGTTCAGCCATTTACGGATCAAGCCTAAAACAGACAAACCACCTACGATCAATGATATCAGGTAACACAGTTCTTATCATTACGTTGCTGATGGGGATGCCTTTTGATGATTGTTTGCGACGATGTTAACCCTCACGTGATCAAATTGTTCGTGATGCTTGGACCCTGTCACCGCTATAGTGTCGTCTGCTTCAATATTATTGACGAGATTTCAAAACAAGTGGCAAACAGTTACGCGGCGTCTCATTATTCAATTTTGTGAGGACTATTTTGGCGATGGTGATAATATTACCTTATACCCCTTAGATGAGTTTTTAACGCTTTTAATTTATTCTTCCACTGAAGAAAATAGTTCCCCTTAAAAAATGTCTACATGTATATAATTATACAAGCAAATTGTAGCTAAAAGCAGGTTGAAAATAAAGCAGAACACATGCGCTACAGTGGAGAATCTGTTATTCTTTCCCGTTTAAACGCAAACGTACGCAAACGCAAAGCACTAAAACGTAGAAAAGAACAACTTCTGGACAATTCTGTTAATTCTTGTTTATCTTGGTAGCAAACAGTTTGGAGCCTGATCAGACGCCGGGTTACCCGGCGTCTGATCTGGCTCCAAACTGTTTGCACTGCAAATAATAGTTTGAGCGTAAACGCGTTTATTGGGAAAGAATAACAGATTCTCCACTGTAATAGGCGCATTCTGCTTTCCTTTTAACATGCTTTACGTAGCAACTTGTTTTTTAAAAACAGAAACAGGCTATGGGGTTTAGGGTTTAAAGCCAAACACAAATCATAATTATTTATTGTTCTTTTCGCAGACGACATATTTTAAGCAGACGACAATTCAGCATGCTTCTATAAAGTGAATGCAGATAAGTCAACAATGGTCATTGTAACAGACGATATAGATTTATCAGACGACAATTCATAATGTACTAAAGACTAACTTGCATAGAACCGATATTTCAGACATAAACATGTTTCCCCATTAATCATTTTACTCATTCAATCCTAGCTACGAGTATACTCGTCATTTACAAACAGATTACCTGTAAAGAGTACATTTTGCCTATGCAAACAGTGTAGACCCTGATCAGAGAGCTCCTGCAGGAGTGTTTATGATTTTGTAATATGACAGTTGCGAATGAGTTCGAACCTTTAGTCAGGCAAAATTGCGACCGAGGCATGCGCATTAAGGTCGGCAAAGGAACACCGTTTGTCGAACCAATGGAAACTGAGAATGGTCCGTCTGCAGTTAGGTTTACAGGTCAAATGACGTCACTTTAGTCAAACCAACCGGTATTCAGTTGGATCCATAGTCATTATAGACGACTACAGATCGAACTTTAGTTCCAAGTGAAGTCGCTCAATGTGTTACTGACTGTTCTGTTGTAGGTCTGTTGAAGACAACAACGGGTAACCTTCTCCCGCATGATGTACCAAGCACCTGTACACTCACAGATAGGAAGGAGAGCTGTCAGATGGCCGGTAATTAACCCATTTATACCCAGTGGAGTCTTCCATGTATATATCTTGGATTAGTCCATTTTTTATCAAAGAGATGCCTGGTCAAAATTTTCATTTTTCATTTTGTTTTATATTGAAATTCCTATCTGCAAACAGTGTAGACTCTGATTAGACGCCGCACCATGTGGCGTCTGATCAGAGTCTACACTGTTTGCCTATGTCCCATATTAGATGGGATCGTGGGGACAACTGGGTTAACTACTTAATGCAATTGTGGAGATGCTATTACAGTGGATAATCTGTTATTCTTTCCCGTTTAAACGCAAACGTACGCAAACGCAAAGCACTAAAACGTAGAAAAGAACAACTTTTGGACAATTCTGATAAGTCTTGTTTATCTTGGTGGCAAACAGTTTGGAGCCTGATCAGACGCCGGGTTACCCGGCGTCTGATCTGGCTCCAAACTGTTTGCACTGCAAATAATAGTTTAAGCGTAAACGGGTTTATTGGGAAAGAATAACACATTCTCCACTGTATTTTTCTATTCTAATGTATCGACCTCTAAGGGCCTTTTCAAGGAAAATTCTTTTAAGAAAGGCCCCTAGATATCGAAATATGAGATAAAAGCAATTTTATAATTTAAATTTATTTTAATTTCTCATTTTCAATACTATTCTCTGTATTGTTTCATTTTACGTTTATACGATATTAAATGCACACTCAAAGAAAAACAATATAGAAGCGTGTAATATTAAACCATTTATGCCTAGCGTGGAAAACCTTTTACAGTCTTAATGTCATTTGTCATATTCAATCAGAAATTTTCAAACTCGCTAAAATCTATGTTTATTTCACCTTTGTGCGTTATATCTGCCTTGCATACAACAAAAACCTATACCCTCGTACATATTCAGTCGAACTTCGATTTCTCGAACTCGATTAACTCAAACTATCCGATAGTTCGAGATATGAACTGCATTATTTCATGATTGGTTAAGTTGAACATACCCATATTTCAAAGTTAAAACGTGGCTTAGACACGTTTTAACTTTGAAATACGAGTATGTTCAATAAAACTGACTTCGAGATATCGAAAGTCGACTGTACATGTATGTTACTTTTTGTGTTTGTAGGTGACAGTCGAGTGAATGTTGTGCCAAGTCTTGGGTTGAGCCATCTGACGTTCGTCAGAGAACACAATCGTATTGCAGAGGTTCTACATGAACTTAATCCCAATTGGAGCGACGAAACCATCTTCCAGGAGGCGAGGCGTATTGTCGTGGCCATCCAACAAGTACGTGAAGTGTTTGGTAGTCTCAGATTGTGTACATTGTAGATGCTTCTACAGTCGAACTTCGATATCTCGAACTCGCTTAACTCAAACTATGGGATATGTCGACACATAAACGAACATACCTGTTTTTCAAAGTTAAAACGTGGCTAAGCCACGTTTTAACTTTGAAATACGGGTATGTTCTACTTAACCGAGTTCGAGATATCGAAGTTCGACTTTACTTTTGAAAAATGACATATTCCATTAAAGTCAAAAATAAAAATAGTGCAATGTATAGTGCTTCTATCTCAAACTCGTATTTCTATGTTAACATTAAAACATTCTCTGTATATGATTAACATTAAAACTTACATGTCCTACCTTTTGAATGTATAACATCTGTACTGGCTATAATTATGCCATTGTGCATTTTAATGACAAATAAAACTTATGTTATGTTATGTTATGTATACATCTTTAAGCATTTTAACAATATAAATTACGGTTTATCTAATCTGAGAAATAAACAGTTTATATTTTGATCGGCGTATGATCTTCATTTAACCTATTATCCCATAAATACGCCTTTTTACGACTTTTATTTGTTCCACCACTGACGAAAAGGGTTCATATGGAACCAGACAAATCCATGTAGATATAGCCAATTATTTTCATTCGCAGCAAATCCACTACGACGAATATCTTCCCGCGATCCTTAACGAAGCCACTATGAGGGAGTACAAGCTGACATTAGGCAACTCCTATAGTAACGTGTACAAAGACACCGTCAATCCGGGTATAACCAATGTGTTTGGAGTTGCAGCCTTCAGGTGAGTATCAAAACAGTCAAACTACGAGTGCAAAGCGCTCCCGCTCTACAACTACACCCAATGGGAGACAACGACTATGTGCGTTGTTCGGAGGAAGTCGTTAAAGGGAGGGAGATTGGCTTATATAAGCAAACAGCTTGAATCCAGATCAGACGCCGCGTAACGCGGTGTCTGATCTAGATTCAAGCTGATTGCCACTCTTAATTATGTTTCTTCTATCAAATTGTCCAATATGTATCTTTGAGAAAAACAGCAGACGACAATTTTAAGCAGACGACAATTTTAAGCAGACGACTTCACAGCAGTAAAAACGTTAGACATAATTGTCTTATTTGGGGAACATCGGCAAGGGTCGTTGTAAGGAGGGAGTCGTTGTAGAGAGGGAACACTGTATTAACCTTTTTCAGCAGCAAATTCGCCAGAAGTCGACTTTACAAACAGTTTAGGTCCGGTTCAGAAGCCGCGTCACGCGGCTTTTGATCAGGATTCAAAATACTTAACCTTGGTTTCGCTGCAACCTAAGTCACACTACCTTAAATATAACTATGAAACGATATTGAAGATGACGACAATATTGCGGTTGAGGGGTAATGTTGCAAAATTAATGTGGTGTTGAAAGGGTTAAGCGACTATTCATGAGTTTATTCACTGGCTTCCTTTACACACCACCAACAACAACAACAACAACTACTACTACTACTACTACTTCTACTACTACGACTACTACTACTACTACTACTTCTACTACTACGACTACTACTACTACTACTACTTCCCCTACTACTTCTACTTCTACTTCTACTACTACTAATGCTACTACTACTACTTCCACTACTACTACTACTTTTACTACTACTATTACTACTACTACTACCACTTCTACTACTACTGCTACTACTACTACTACTATTACTACTACTACTACCACTTCTACTACTACTGCTACTACTACTACTAATGCTACTACTACTACTTCCACTACTACTACTACTTTTACTACTACTATTACTACTACTACTACCACTTCTACTACTACTACTACTACTACTACTACTGCTACTACTACTACTACTACTACTACTACTACTACTACTACTACTGCTACTACTACTACTACTGCTACTACTACTACTACTACTACTACTACTACTACATATGTACTACTACTACTACTACTAGTAGTAGTGCCTTTACAGCAAGTGGTAGCTAAATTATTACTAAACTATTATTAAATAGTACTTAGTCTTAGACATGTATATATTCATTTGTATTTTCATGCTTCTTGAAATCAAATCTATTTTGGATAACCATAATAATAAAACATACTAATACTCATATATGGATGTCAGATAGTCCTTGCAATGACCAATATCGCATCATGAGCTACAAAACATAGCATTGCCTGAAACCAAAGTTACATGTAATGAAGAACGGCTTTAACTCTTTCACTCTCAATGACGTCATTAAGCGCATTTGCAAACGGTTTTGATCCTGATCAGGCGCCGCGTAAAATAAAATCTGTTTGCAACTTGTTTTGAAATAACGTCGGTTATACTGCCTTAAATCTACCTTTGAAACCAGATTGCAGATGACAATATATAAGCAGACGACAATATGGCGATGAAGGGATAAAAACCTCACGATATACATGTATGTAGTCATGAAATGGTTTTGTTTGGGGAGCAGCGGCATTCATTTTTGTAATGAAGGAACCAATGTTCGGAGTCCCGTTGTACGGTCGGAACAATGAGTACATTTGTAGCCTGTTTTTATTATTATTATTATTATTATTATTATACATGTACCTGATTTATATCAAGTGTTCAAGTACCGTATCGGAGACCAACAACGTTAACCGATGCAAACAACCCTTATAGTACAGTGGAGAATCTGTTATTCTTTCCCGTTTAAACGCAAACGTACGCAAACGCAAAGCACTAAAACGTAGAAAAGAACAACTTTTGGACAATTCTGATAATTCTTGTTTATCTCGGTGGCAAACAGTTTTGAGCCTGATCAGACGCCGGGTTACCCGGCGTCTGATCTGGCTCCAAACTGTTTGCACTGCAAATAATAGTTTTAGCGTAAACACGTTTATTGGGAAAGAATAACAGATTCTCCACTGTACGACATCTAACGTTCGTCAATACGCTCCAATAATAGTTCATTGCGCCGCCCCATGTTTATTTACTTTTCAAGGGTACGAATGAATTATTTACGAATTGGAATAACACACGCAAAAGTGTTCAAATCAGCTGAAATGCATAAATTTTACCGCATCCAAAATAAGGTCTAGCTGCTTAGATGTAAGCTGCTTTGTTTGATTCATTAAATGTCGGTAAAGGTTGGTTTATTGAAGAGAAATTAACTCGGGACTGTTCCCTGTTGCTTGTGAACTAATTTAGACGCCATATTGGAATTCCCATTCGTCTAGGCACACTACCTCGGGGGTCGTTCGTGTCGTTGGCAATCGATATCGTGCAAACAGTTCGTTTAAATTGTTACGTTTGGAGGCCATCGATGGCCACCGATACGGTAACTGAACGCGCTACTGGTGGTGGTATTAGATGGGCTATACAGAACAGCATATTTTAAACAGGTTCGGTCATTCCCAAATACCATCCTACCAGGCTACTATGTCGACAGACAAGAAGTTTACACAGTTTGTGAATATTGAAAACACTTACCACAATCCTCATATGCTGGTCTATGGTCAAGGGCTGGCCACAGGTGCTATGGCGAAATGGTTGGCGTATGACACGGCCCCCGTGGCTGACAGGTGAGTACTGCAAGCCTTACATAACCTATTTGTGCATAGTGGGTTATTCCATTCTTATATAATGGATTAGTCTTTTTTTTTATAAGGGGTGCCTGGTCTAAATTTTCATTTTCATTTTGTTTTTTATATTGAAATCCCAATCAGCAAACAGTGTATACTCTGATCAGACGCCGCATAATGCGGCGTCTGAGCTGAGTCTACACTGTATGCCTTTGTCCCATATATGGCATCGTGGGCACAATGGGCCAAGAAATAATAAATTCATACCAGTGTTTTATCGTGGCAAAAACACGGGTAGGAGTTAAGATGCGTAGTAATTAAATATCGAGTGATATAACTACCAGCATCTCAACGACTACTCGTGTTTTATTGCACAATAAAACACTGGTTTTTAATTTATTATTTCGATTCTAACACTTCAATTTACCACAATTTGCACCGAAGCAAAGGCGCTTCATTTCTTGGCGTACGCATTTTCGAAGCCATATGACGTCATGCGCGTGCGTGTTTTGTTGAGAATTAAAACACAGATACGTCCCTTCTTTGTTTATATAGGGGCGTTAGTGAGGTGTGTTAGGATATAGGATTTAACGAAACAGTTTGACAATTGAAAGTATGTTTCGTTATAAAGTAAAACCTCTCTATTACGACCACTACTAAGAATGCTAATTGACTGCATAAAAGTGAGGTGACAGCTTAAAGCAATGTGACGGTAAAACAAAAAGCTCCTAAAGGAGCTTTCTGTTAGCGTTCACGTAGTTTAAGCAGTCACCTACTTTAAACACCTGATTACTAACACAGATTAGTAATATATTAGTTTAACTGTACTTGTACAGTGGAGAATCTGTTATTCTTTCCCAATAAACGCGTTTACGCTAAAACTATTATTTGCAGTGCAAACAGTTTGCCACCAAGATAAACATGAATTATCAGAATTGTCCAACAGTTGTTCTTTTCTACGTTTTAGTGCTTTGCGTTTGCGTACGTTTGCGTTTAAACGGGAAAGAATAACAGATTATCCACTGTAGTGAGGTTTTAGCAGATCAATGGCGGCGTTTCGGCCATTAATGTTGCTACGGCACAAAAAGATGACACTTTAATAATGCCATATGATATGGTGTTCATGTGTAGAATAACGTTTGACAAAAGAAAGTTATTTATTTGAATAGTTGGTAAAAGCGCATTTTTTATACCAGCGATTGTACTGTCAACATAATTATGTCTTTTTGTCAGCAATATAGTGATGTTATCGCATACCAAAGCCGAACTGTGTTCAGGGCTGCCATAAGTTGATATGAAAATTCCTAAGATTTCCAAATTTGCATTTTTCAAGTGCGATTTTACGGATCGTACCTTTACCCACTAGCCTGTTTCTAGTACTGTTGACATGCGACTACTTAAAGCAGACTGTAAGTAAAGCAGAATGCGCCCTAAAGGCGCATTCTGCTTTACTTTCAGTCTGCTTTAAGCTACTATAAACTGGAAAAAAAATCCGAAGATTTAGGAAAATTCCGGAGAAATGGCAGCCCTGTGTGTTTGATTTCAGTAAATTCGAGAACGGGACAAGGAACCTTCTGTTTCGCAATGCTAAAAACCACAGTCTGGATCTGGCGGCTATAAACGTTGAGAGAGCCCGTGACCATGGTATCCCACCGTACACTCACTGGAGGAAACTATGTAACCTAGGTAACAAATAACATTAAAACGTAGTATCCAATTATACACTCTCTTGGTGCAATTATTTTATCCAAGGTAACACACGCCATTATAACATGGTATCCCATCGTACACTCACTGGAGAAAACAATGTAACCTAGGTAATATAATTATGACATTATTACGTGGTATTCCATCGTACACTCACATGATGAATCATTGTAACCTAGGCAATATATGACATTATTACGTGGTATTCCATCGTACACTCACTGGAGAAAACAATGTAACCTAGGTAATACATGACATTATTACGTGGTAACTATCGTACACTCCCTGGAGAAAACATTGTAACCTAGGTAACACATGATAATATTACGTTGTATCCCATCGTACACTCACTGTAGAAAACAGTGTTTCCTACGTAACACATGACATTATCGCAATGGTATCCCATCGTGCACTCACTGGAGGAAACATTGTAAACTAGGTAACACATGGCATTATTATGTGGTATACCATCGTACACTCCTTTGAGAAAACATTGTAACCTAGGTAACATATGACACTTTTACGTGGTATACGATCGCACACTCCCTGGAGAAAACATTGTTACCATGGTAACACATAACATTATTACGTGATATACCATCATACACTCACTTGATGAAACATAATTGTAACCTAGGTAACACATGACATTACTACGTGGTATTCCATCGTTCACTTACTGGAGGAAACAGTGTAACCTAGGTAACACATGACATTATTACGTGGTATCCCATCGTACACTCCCTGGAAAAAACATTGTAACCTAGGTAACACATAACATAACTACGTGGTATTCAGTCGTACAGTCACTTGGTGAAACATTGTAACCTTGGTAACACATTACATTATTACGTGGTATCCCATCATACACTCACTGGGTTAAACATTGTAATCTAGGTACAGCATGACATTATTACCGGGCATTCCATGTTACACTCACTAGCGGAAACATTGTATTCTAGGTAACACAAGACATTATTACGTGGTACCACATCGTACAATCACTGGATGAAACATTGTTATCTAGGTTACACATGCCATTATTACTTTCACAATGTTCAACATATACATTTTTCGGCGGAGCTGTCTGGTTTCTATTTAGCCACACTTTCTATTTGGCCACACATTTCAACCAATTATATTTGATCAGAAATTTAGAGTTGAGAGCACCTGTTGAAACTGAATAGTCTGATTGGATAGAAGCCAGGGCTCCAGAATAGGGAATTATTTCAAAACTTAAAATCTTTATTTGTGCATTAAACCCTGTGGTGTCACTATACATTTGAATTGTCTCTTCGAGACAATCAAAATGAATGGTAACACCATAGGGTTTGGTGCTGAAAGGAGTGAATACATGTGATTTGTTTAGTTTACTCCCTCTTATCTGGAGCCCTGTAGGCTGGTCTATGTCCAATTACAGTTTTCCCAGATATGGACTGTGAGTGTAAAATTTAGAGACACAGACCAGACTGTTTACTACACTGGGCTGATGCAATTATGTTTCTATTTTAAGATGACATCTGAAATCTTTTTATAGATATACAGAGGAAGCTATGTGTTTTGTAATTGTTTACTACCAATTTGTTTTAATTGTTAACTATTTGTACACATTTACCATACATTAAAAGCAATATTTTATATAAATGGCCTCAAGTGAGTTAAATACAATCGTGTGGTTTCATCATTATTTACAAGAGTGAAGTACAGCAGATTGTTGAATCTGTACATTTGTGTATGCTATAGTTTGTTTCAAGAAACTCTATGAATGAAGTAATAGATTAATATGAGGATCTCCTACCAGTAGCTAGGATATGAGTTAAATTATTGTTTTGTTTTGCATTTCTGTACATGATAGTTTTGCATTTTAAATAAAAGTTACTGTTTCAATTGTATACTCTAATTTTTTGCTTTTCAATCCAAGATATTACAATTCTTTGAAAACCTCAATTTCATTCAATTTTGCACACCCATCTATATAGCCTTAGTTTAACCACTCATTCCATAGGTGGTTCTCTCGAGTTGGTAATATACATACTAGGGTCTATCTATTTATATATATAAATAGAGTAAGGGTACAACAATTTTTTTTCGAGAGAACCACCTATGACTCATTCCGCCTAATATCTTTTTTAAAGATATTTCTTTTTCCTTTTATCTGAGCAGATAGTAGCTTAAAGTCGGCTGAAAGTAAAACAGAAGGCGCCCAAGGCACATTTACCGCAAACCAGACGCGGTCACCAGGGCTAAATGATATGAAACGAAATGCAAATGAGCCGTGACATGAGAAAACCTCATTGATTTCATTGCAAACAGTGTATATCAAGGCCAGCCACCGCGTCTTTAGTAACACCAGTGGATTTGCTTGATGTCATCAATTCAGTTCCAAATATAACGCCCCCTCTCTACAACGACATCCGAGGGAAATTGGTTTACATTTACTAACAGCTTAAACCCAGATCAGACGCCGCGACACGCGGCGTCTGATCTTGATTCAAGCTGTTTGTCACTCGTCATTATTTTTCTGCCAGTGTTCAACATGTAGCCTTAAGAAAACAGCAGACGACAGCTTTAAGCAGACGATATTGCAGAAGTGAAAGTATAAGACATAGATCTAATTGTTTTGTTGAGGGAGCTGTGATAAGGTTAGTTGTTCGAAGAGAGTCGTTGTTGGGAGGGTCGTTGTAGGGAGGGAACGCTGTATTTCCCGTTTTTGTTTCCAGCACCGACCGGCATGGCAAGGAACGGAGCATTTCTTCTTCCGCACCATAAAATAGATGCAATTGAACAACTGATGGGCGTTTACGAGTATGTTTTGTTTGAACTCATGACAGTGCTGCCATTTCTCCGGATTTTGCCTAAATCTTCGGATTATTTCTTGTACAAGGTAGCATAAAGCAGGCTGAAAGTAAATCAGAATGCGCCATTAGGCGCATTCTGCTTTACTTCCATCCTGCTTTAAGCAGCCACGTGTCAACAAACCTAGACACAGACGATGGGGTAAAGGTACGATTCGTGAAATCGCACTTGAAAAATGCAAATTTCGAAATCTTAGGATTTTTCATGTCAACCTATGGCAGCCCTGTCATTAACTAGAATAAGCACGGTTCCAAACTCCTTTCAGCAGGAATAGTACAATGTAACTCATTTCCCCCTGGATTTTGAATTGACTGGAATTAACTGGATTCAAACAGTTTGCAAATGAACATAAGAGTGTTTATCACATAATTTGCGGTCTGGGAGTTGCATAAAGCGATTGTATAAATATCGTAATCCACTAGTGGAATATCGTTTTTTGGGCTCCGGCCTAACTTGTTCGTCCATAAGCGCTGCATGTAGCGGGGTGCCAAATGACGTCGTTTACTATGACGTTAACGTAAACAACGTAACGTTTTGCGGAAAATCTATATAGCGTAGGGTCTACAAACTACGGCTTCAAATCAATTTAATAGGTGCTTGAACTTGTAATGTGATAAATAGAATATCACATTCGTGTTCATTATTTATCATTTTTAATAAACTCGTTGACTAAAATGAATATGACGCTCGCCATGGCTCGCGTCATATTATTTTAGTCAACTCGTTTATTAAAAATGATAAATAATGAACACTCATACAATATCCTCTATTAATCGTCCCTCTCTATAACAATTTCCTCCGAAAAAGACACAAAAAAGTTGTTTTCCATTGTGTGTTGTTGTAGAGATTGGCACTGTTTATGTTTTGGATATTCTTATTTTAGCCCTTTCAATCCTACAGCCCTCTGTAGTTATATACACATTACTAGTTGACAGAGCGATACAGAGTAATGTATTTAGCTCGAGACGTTTTTGGCGGAAATAGCCGATCTGACGAGCGCCTTGGCGCGAGTCTGATCGGTTGTTTCCGCCAAAAACGTCGAGAGCTAAATGCAACACTCTGTTGCGCACTGCCAACTGGTAATGTGTTTATTATATGCCTTGAATACACACCAGAAACAACTAAATAGTTGTTTAAATAATTTCATATCCAAAATGTTTTAGTTATTTGAAGCAGAACAAGAATTTTGTATGCCACAAAGAATAACGCGGCACTCGTACATGTACGTAAATGACGTCACGTTAAATCGAAAGCGACGTCAGAGTAAAATACAAAGTGGCTGATACAAGGTGGCTGATACAGACTCGTGTATTTTACTGTACAAATACACGCGGAAACGCTCATTATTATATGCCTCTGTGAAAATGTTATTAGATTTGACATTGTTTTACGAGTATGATTGTTATCGCCATTCTATTTTTTTAAAAAGTCACGTTGACGATATTGACCTGTTTGTCGGAGCTATGACTGAGACGTTGCTGCCTGATAGCTCGGTAGGACCAACGTTTGCATGTCTGCTGGGAAGGCAGTTTCAAAGCCTTAAAGAAGGGGACAGGTTTTGGTATGAATCTCCAGATGAACGAATAAAGTTTACTGAAGGTAATTACATAGCAAAGCAGGACTGCCATTTCTCCAGATTTTTCCGTAGTCTTAGGATTTCTTTTCTTATTTAAACACTTTGTTTTAATTTTATGCCTCTTTTACTTATATATATATGGATGTCAAACAGTATATATCCAGATCAGACGCCGTGTTAAGCTGCGTCTGATCTTGATCTAAACTGTTTGCATAAATTATGTTTGTGTATAGAGCCTGTAAGTTTAATGGTAAAAAGGTACGATAAAATTGCGCTTGAAAATATTGAAATCTTAGGATTTTTTGAGGAACTTATGGGTATCCACAAGTCCCTCCCTCTCGATAAATAGCGTCTATACAAATTAAACGTTATTTTTTCCATTTGAATTGAATAGGGCGAATGTTAATATAGAAACAATGATATATATTTGTGACTTTGAGCAATAGTTTTACCTGTGTAATTTTCAGAGGTTGTTAGTTTGAACATATTTTATTTCCATATACATAAGAAAACAGCGGTAGGGTCACAAGTTCTCACAACATTAGATTCGATCCCCCTAGTTTAGATTAGTTTAAACATATATTGTTCAGAGTCATGACTAAGTTATCAATGTGTCCAATCTTGAACTTGGAATCTACCTATTTAGTTGCAAAGAAAGATATGTTAACAAATATGACACACACGATATAGAACATATTTACAGGTAAACTTGTTTATAGATGTTTAATTATCAGAATTTTGTAATTGTAACTACATGTATTGGTATACATGAAACGGAGCTCTGTGAACTACGTTGGACTATTCAAATTTTGCACACTGTATAGACAGAGACCAACAATGTCGTTCTAAAGTGTATTTACTCTTTAAAGTCGGCAAAGTTTTGTCCTCTATCGGTTTTTATCAATGTATATATATTAAGAATTATACGTCGTGGAAGCCAAATCCGACATTCGTAGCATTCATATAAATTAATGTTTGGTATGATGTTTTTGTTCAAGAGAAACATATCATATGTGTATCATATGTATTTCCAGAGCAACTGAAAGAAATAAAGAAAACACGTTTTGCAAAACTGCTCTGTGACAGTTATCTTTTGGACAAACTTCAGCCCAATGTTTTCAGAATGCCTGTACAGTAAGTACTGAAAACTGCATACATCTCTCCTCATATAACGGCCTACCAAATAACGACTCCCCTCCCTACAACAATGCATGCCATTTCCCCCAACGAGAAAATTATGTCTAGCGCTTTTACTGCTGCAATATAATCTTTTCAAAATTGTCTTCTGTTGTTATTTTCTAAAAGTTACGTATTGGACATTTTAACAAAAGGAACATAAAGATGATTGGCAAACAAGTTGAATCCAGATCAGACGCCGCGTGACGCGGCGTCTGATCTTGATTCAATCTGTTTGCAAATGATAGCCAGGCCGTGTTCAACACTCTAAGGGTAAAATATGTCCTTCCCTATAACAACACTGTCCGAACAACGCTCCCAAAATGTGTCCACCATTTGGTGTTGTAAAGAGGAAACACTACATACATTCAGATGTCAATAGGTAATTATAGGTCTAAACATGAAGCATACTTTAGATGTTGGTTACGTCATTAACCCTTCATTTCTAACAGTCATGTCAAGTCCGACATTTCTTAGTATTTGAAAATAGTTTTGAGTCTATTCCCAGTAACAGGACGTCTGATTAGTGTCCAAACCGTATTCCTACATCTTGTAAACAAAGGCTAAGGCTAACTATCGTAAAAACATTACTATATAGTTACACATTTAACGCATTTAACTTATTCCTTCACTGAAGCAAAAATAATAATTTATATACAGATACGAATATGTATCATAACAAATATCTTCTATATAATTTCTATTTTTTTAACATCATGCATTACTACCTTTTGTTTCACGTTGAATTGTTAACCCTTCCACTCTTAATGACACTTGAACACGTGTTTGCCAACAGTTTTGATCCTGATCAGGATCCAAACTGTTTGACACTTGTAGCGATATGTCTTAAGTCATGATACATTTAATCTTACTTTCAAACGATCTTGCAAATAACAAAATTGAAGCAGACAACAATGAAACGGTGAAGGGGTAAAAACGACTCACGGAAAATGTGGTAGTGAAAGGGTTTAATAATGTGCCTGTCATCCAGAACAACGCATCATCTCTTGTCAAAATGCAAGAGCGGAAAATTGATAATTGGTCCAGCTTCATCTGCATTATAGAGCCAGAGCTGGTCTATTTCTTAACTCATTCACCCCTGAAACTTGTATTGGAAAGTTCCAATTTCAAAATAAGTCTAGTTCATTTTTGACTATGTAGGGTTGATTTTAACAATTATATTTCAAAATGTGTAGACCCTGATCAAAGGGCTCCTTAAGGAGCCCTATGATCAGGGTCTACACTATTTACATAGGACACGTGTAATCCTCACAGGTACACTGTTTGTAAATGACGAGTAAACTCGTCGCTAGGTTTGTATGTGTTAATTAATCAAATGTTTAATTTCAGAGGAAATATGGTTAAAAGCTGCATCACTCTACCGGGTATAGACCTTACCAAATGGAAATCTTGCTCTAAAAGAAATGTGAAACGCCGCCTAGAGTTTGACCTGACCAAATGTCCTGACTTAGATGACGATGATTACTCCTCGGGATCCGATTCGTGCAACGGGTGTACTTATTCCCTGGCCAAATTTATTATCTTGCTTCTTATTGTGAGTTGTAATCTCCACCACTGAGAGACTCTCCGAGTTAACCCTTTACCCCATAGCCTGTTTCTAGTTTTGAAGACATGTGACCACTTAAAGTAGATTGAAAGTAAAGCAGAATGTGCCTAAAGGCACATTCTGCTTTACTTTCAGCCTGCTTTAAGCTATCATCTGCTAGAATTTAGATTTTTTTCTTATGGGTCTTATGGGTCATTTTCAAGACTGTATAAATTGGAACTTTTTTCTTCAGTGGAAGAATAAATCAAATGTGCTAAAAGGCGCTTCTATTAGGGAAAGGGTTAAGAACATTTACGTATTCAAAGAAAGGGGAAATTAATCCATTACCATGAAGCTTATTTCTAGTTTTGAAAACAGGCTACCACTCAAAGCAGGTTAAAAGTAAAGCAGAATGCGCATTAAGGCGCATTCTGCTTTACTTTCAGCATGCTAAAACGCTACTATCTTGTATGATATGGATTTTTGTGGTACATCTTCTTTACTGTATATTTTGGAGATTATTTTCTTTAGGGTATGAATAGATTAAAGGCGTATTTATGGGGTAATAGGTTAAGTGATAGAAAACAGGCAACAGAAAATGGAAATAGAGAACAAAGTTACTTAACTATAATTAACGGTGCGATTCTGACTTGGGATACTAATGTTTAATTCTGTTTGTTATGGTGAGCACGTTACTTTAAATAGTTTTCTAGGAGCACTAATCGAAAATACGTTTAGTTTTCTCTGTGTTTTGGGTCTTTTTGACATCAAATATACTCATGCAACTCCTTGTCCTATATCTTCAAATTATCAACACGGTCTTAAAAGGAATTTCGGCGGCATCCAATCGAAATTATTTTAACAAGCCTTTCTGATTTACTGTAACATTGCTTTAAGCAGTCACCTATTTTACAGTGGAGAATCTGTTATTCTTTCCCAATAAACGCGTTTACGCTAAAACTATTATTTGCAGTGCAAACAGTTTGGAGCCAGATCAGACGCCGGGTAACCCGGCGTCTGATCAGGCTCCATACTGTTTGCCACCAAGATAAACAAGAATTATCAGAATTGTCCAAAAGTTGTTCTTTTCTACGTTTTAGTGCTTTGCGTTTGCGTACGTTTGCGTTTAAACGGGAAAGAATAACAGATTCTCCACTGTAGGCACTATCTGTTTTACAATCTCATTGCTTTAATATGCCGCAATTTATTTTACTGTAACCTTGCTTTAAGCAGCCATATGTCGTAAACACATTTTTCATGTGCCGATACGTTTGTGAAAAATTGATTAAAAGCATCCTGGATGACTAGCCAATGAGAAAGCTCATTTTAAGCAGATGCGCTGAAATATACATGACCCTTGTCATGACAAAATATGCCTTATTTCAGTGCAATATTGTTCAGACCAAGCACCGTTGTCATCCCAGGCTCTGTCTCTGAGTTTGGTCCACACTACCTAATATCTTGTATAATATAGGTATATTATAGCCTTGATATACACTATTTGCAATGCAATAAGTCATATTTTTTAATTCCACGGCACAAATATATGATCATTTTTGATTGGTCGAAATCCGGTGAAAAAATTAAGGTCAATAGCAAAAGCATACTACTGAATCCTAAGAATGATTCCCCATTTATACTATGCAAAGGCTGTTAAATTGTTTGAATCACAAATAGTTTGTTCTGTTAACCCTTTCACCGCCAGAATCGGCTGAAGTCGAATTTGCAAACAGTTTTGATCCTGATCAGACGCCGCATTATGCGGCGTCTGATCAGGATCAAAACTGTTTGACACCCGTTTCGATAGTTCTTATGTCATACTCTCTTAATTCTAACTTTGAAATGATATTGCATACAAAAACATTGAAACAGACGACACATCAACGGTGTAGGGGTAAAAAACTCAAAACTAATTTGGCGGTGAAAGGGTAAAGTCTTTAATATAAATAATGTAAGCGAAAACTCGTATAGTTATAATTATACACTAGTGCAATAAGAATATGATTAATATTCGTTCGCTCAATTTAATGTTACTGTATATATTTGTTATGTGTGCATTTGTGTACTTGAAACTGTGTTTATTCCTCTTGTGTAAATAAAAATCGACAAACAAGCATTGAGGCCAGTGTATTCTTTTCCAATTACCATGATATGTGTGTACATAATGACACAGGAAGGTTATAAGATTTCCTTTTACCCTTTTTCAGGATCAAATTATTCGGGAGATTTTTACCTCTTCATCGTTTTATTGTCGTCTACTTCAGTTTTGTTGTCTGCAAGACACGTTTCAAAGTTAGAATTAAGGTTGTATGACTTTATAGTTATCGAAAAGAGTTTCAAACTGTTTGGGTCCTGATTAGACACCACGTTACGTGCCGTCTGATCAGGACCCAAACTGTTTGCAAACGCGTTTTACTGCGTCATTGAAAGTGAAGGGTTAAAAGGAAAGGCTTCCCCGATTTGTAAATTTATATTTAACAGGTCTAACTTAACCATCTGTTTTTGTTCACGACGCGGCGTCTGATCTAGATTCAAGCTATTTGCAAGTGTGAGCCAATGTCCCTCCCTATAACGACTCTCGAACAACGCACACACTATGTGTCTCCCAGTGGGTGTCGTTGTAGGGAGGGGTCACTGTAGTTTGAAAGAGAAGCAGAGTCCTTCTTTAGGAGCTTTCTGTTTTACTTTTAGCCTGCTTGAAGCTACCAACGGCTAGAATACAGGACATATCTTACCGAGCAAATTTATGAACACAGAGTGGAACGATGTTTGTGGATTAACCCATTTATATCCAGTGGATTATCCATGTTGAAATTGGATTAAACCATTTTTTATCAAAGGGATGCCTGGTCTAAATTTTCATTTTCGTTTTGTTTTATATTGAAAATCCGATCAGCAAACAGTGTAGACTCTGATCAGACGCCGCATAATGCGGCGTCTGATCAGAATCTTTACTGTTTGCCTATGTCCCATAACCATGTATAGGATCTTGGGCAGAAATGGGTTAAATAAACCCAAGCCCCAGTTAAATTACAATGGGAAAAACTTTATGCTTTCCCGTTTGAACGCACATGGAACGCCATGCATAACAATAAAATGTAAAATATGACAACATTCTGACAATATTGAATGTGCATATTAATCTGAATAGCAAACAATTTGGAGCTAATTCAGATGCCGGATTATCCGGCATCTGATCTATCTCCAAACTGCTTGTAATGGCAATAATAATTCTAGCTTAAACGCCTTAATTTGGAGAAAAAACCTCTTCGCCACCGTCAGCAGCCACTGAACAGTCAAGCCTGTGGACTGCGGTAACTCGATAAATATCGAGACAATTATAGACAAAAGGCTCCTAGAATGTAGAATAATAATAAGAAAATAAATGCAGAACGTACTAAAGGGAACGCAATAAGTATGCCAGTTATCATAAAAAAAATCCCATCAAACAGCAGGTCTATATTCAAAACTAAAATATACACATTTGTGACGACAGGGATTCGAACACCCGCGGATACGTAGAAAATCAAGCTGTTTTTACGGCTTTTATGACCATCTGGCACGCAGCGCCACGTCAGCTATTATAATTACGCAATGTCCTTGTAGTTTTTTTAGTTGATACTCAATATACGGTTGATAAGTTTCAAACCAGTACCTAAGATAGGTACAACCGAACTTCGATATCTCGAACTCACTTAACTCGAACTATCCGATAGTTCGACACATGAACTGCATTGTTCATGCTCGGTTAGGTCGAACATACCAATATTTCAAAGTTAAAACGTGGCTAAGCCACGTTTTAACTTTTAAATACGGGTATGTTCGATTTAACCGACTTCGAAGTATCGAAGTTCGACTGTATTTAGAAAAGTTGTCTGATAAATATTAACCGAAAAACCAACAAAAAGACGTGGGCGACAGGGTGGTGACATAAACCTGCCATGCGTGCAGTAAAGAAATCGATGGCCGTCGATGGCCATCGATTGCGAGTTGGCTACCGGTCTGAAAAACTGTGGAGGAAACGTTATTCTTCCGTTTAAACGCAAACGCATTGCAATGAACTACAGAAAATGACAACTTTCGGAAAGTTCTTACTACCAGTTTTATTCTAAGTGGCAAACAGTTTGGAGCCTGATCAGACGCCGGGTTATCCGGCGTCTAATCTGGCTCCAAACTGTTTGCAATGAAAATAATAGTTTAAGCGTAACCTGGGTTATTTGGAAGGAAAATATCATCTCTACTGTACTCTGCACACGGGGCACGAACTGCTAACCTAAACAGCAAACAATGGTAATTGAACACGCTACTGATTATAAAAAAGCAAGTAAGCAAGATTTTATTATTATACAGTGGAGAAAACGTTATTCTTTCACGTTTACACGCAAACGAAACGAAAACGCATTTGACTGGAGACAAATAGTTTGGAGCCTGATCAGACGCCAGGTTGCACGGCGT
The DNA here is from genome assembly GCA_922989275.2 of Gari tellinella. Taxonomy (NCBI): domain Eukaryota; kingdom Metazoa; phylum Mollusca; class Bivalvia; order Cardiida; family Psammobiidae; genus Gari; species Gari tellinella. The sequence continues at coordinate 4,290,617 of OV277869.1, read as the reverse complement.
CTGATACAAGATACAAGATACAAGATATTTTATTGTAAATAAAGGCCACCGGCCCACAATACATCAATACAATAAGTTGCAAACACATTAGTACAGAGTTGCAAATCAAAGATGTCCGTTATAAATTCATGTCAAAATTATACGCGAAGCTGTTATGAATCTATACCAATTGTTACATAGCTCGAGTTACGCTATATTTGTCTGAAGCTTAGAGTTGGCTGATCTGATCTGGCTGGCTGATCTGGCTCCAAATTGTTTGCAATGGAATAGATAGTTTTGACGTACAGTGGAGAATCTGTTATTCTTTCCCAATAAACGCGTTTACGCTAAAACTATTATTTGCAGTATAAACAGTTTGGAGCAAGATCAGACGCCGGGTAACCCGGCGTCTGATCAGGCTCCAAACGGTTTGCCACCAAGATAAACATGAAATATCAGAATTGTCCAAAAGTTGTTCTTTTCTACGTTTTAGTGCTTTGCGTTTGCGTACGTTTGCGTTTAAACGGGAAAGAATAACAGATTTTCCACTGTAAATGCGTTTATTGGAAAAGAATAACGATTTCTCGACAGTAACAGAAAGTTAAACTAGAGAAAACTACATGTACAACTTATTGACAATCCTTGATTATTAATTTTAATCTGAGCGGCAAATATTTTAGAGCCTGATCAGACGCCGGGTTGCACGGCGTCTGATCAACCCGGCGGTGTCTGATCTGGCTCCCAATAATTATTGTTTGCAATGGAAAAGATAGTTTTGACGTACAGGCATTTATTGGGAAAGAATAACTATTTCTCCACTGTAACAGAAAAATTTTTGTCGACGAGATTCGAACACCTGACCTCATGTTTCGCAGTACTAATAGTATTACGTGTTAACCACTCTGTCATTGAGAACATGTTACTTGATTTGCACCGGCGGAAGTAGTCGAGGGGTAAAGCATCAGCTTACGACGTCAGGGTTTCCGAGTTCGATTCCCCGCCGGACCAAGTCCTTCGGATGAGACTTTATAAACCGAGGTCCGATGTATGAGTGCTTTACACTTGGCATCTAAAAGAACCAGAGAACTCCTTCGATAATTAGATTAGGGCATCGCGCCCGGGTAATCTGTATCCGCTCTCCTCTCTCTACTTGTTTTGCTTTTTTAAAGAGATATGACTTATACATGTATTTCTATTGCAGGGTCTCACACCCGAAGTTTCAATGTATAAATGGTGTTCCCTGAGTGACTTTAAGCATTATTTCAGTGGTGTACTAAAGATAAACAGCCTACTAAAACTTTTGTTTTTTATTTGTCAATTTAAATGTCCTTATGACAAGAACTCTAGAATCTATATCAAAATGGTAGATACAAGGAGTATTAAATTACTGATATGTAATTTTGTATACATCTTAATTTTTATAGATGAAAGAGTTTGACAAAAATATATAGAAAGACACATTACCTACATTGGTTTACTTGCTTTCTGATTGTTATAACCTATAAATGAGCATTATAATAATTTGAAGAAAGAAAAAAAGGAAAACATGCAGAACTAGATCTGATCAGAGGGCTTAAATGATAAGAGCTCTCAAACCTAATGGTCTGGGGTCCGTTTCATAAAACTTCGTACGATAAATGTTGTCGTAAGTCAGATTATAAAAGTCTCAATTATTATTTATTTCTCCATATAATCCTGTATTATAACATCTCTGTGGAATCGTCTTGAAAAGACGATTCCACAGAGATGTCACAAGACATGATGAAATAGAGAAATCTGAAATTAAATGTATTTTAAAGTTTTGACTTACGATCGTTTTTGTCGTAAGAAGTTTTATGAAACGGGCCCCGGTACTGTTTCCCGATGTCCATATTAGTATATACATACACTTTTTGTAGTTGATAATAGTATTGGAGTCAAATATGTACGCCCATTATATGCATCCGCGAGCAGTTTGTACTATAGACAACTTTTGAAAAAATAATTTAGTATATGTACACTTTTTTGCGTGATTACAGAAGAAATAAGCTAACCCATGTTTCATTTAAAGTCTAAACTTTTCAAATTCACACACAAAATGTAAAAAGCTTTACCGGGTAGCTTTCGTCCGATTACTCGGACAAAAGCTACCAGGTTAAGCTTTCAACATTTTGTGTGTGAATTTGAAAAGTTCAGATTTTAGATGATATGAATAACACCACACAGTTAAAGCTACATCAAAACTAACCCATGTTTGTTTCAAATGGTCTATCTAGCAGGCTCCACTTGCAAGTAATTTATATCTCGTTATTTCTGTCCGTTTCAAACTCGCACTGGATTATGATAATAGGTTTGGTCATAATTATGGAGATGTGGTACATGTATGTATTTAAAGCTTTAGCCGAAAAAACAAAAACACACCTGGTCACGTGTTCTGCACTGTACTTCATCGAAGCAGATACATAACACTTACTACTTAAGTTGCATGTACGAAAGTTGGTGTATTGGTACTTTTTCAAAATAACAAACAAAAACATTAAAAAATAAACATGTATCTAAATGAAACAAATTATTTTTAAAGCAAACCCTAGCTTGCAAACACATATGAGCCGTGCCATGATAGAACCTGGCTTATTGCATCGCAACATTATTCAGACAAATCACCGTTGTCATCCTAGGCCCTGTATATTAGTTTGGTCTACACTGCAAAACAGCTACGTCAAATGCTTAAATGCTATCTCCCTTTATCTACACTGTTTGCAATGCAATAAGGCAGGTTTGTCATGGCACGGCTCATATACATAAACTTTTTTCAAATTTAAGTGAAAGGGGTGAGTAAATGAAACTACAGAGCTCCAGATAAGGGGAGTATTAGTATAAAACTTAAATCTTTATTTCTGGATTAAACCCTATGGTGTCACTACTCATTAGAATCGTCTCTTCGAGACGATTCTAATACGGTAAGTAGTAACATCATAGGGTTTGATGCTAACATTAGAAGGAAAATGTTGTATTTGTTTACTCCCTCTTATCTGGAGCTCTTATTGTCTCTACTGTATTGTAGGGTAATCAGGATCCCCTTGTCTGCAGAGTAATTACTGTGGGGAAGACGTTGTTAGTTCCCAATTAATGCGTTTACGCTACAACACTATTATATCACTTGCAAACAGTTATGTGCCTGATCAGACGCCGGGTTGTCTGGCGTCTAATCTTACCCAAACCTGGTTGCCACTCAGATTTAACAATAAACCATCTAGTCAGAATTGTCAAAAATGTTGTTCTTTTCTCAATTTTATTGCAATGCGTTTGTGTGTTAAACAGGAAAGAATAACGTCTTAATACTGTATATTATTATGTGTTTATTTGTCAATTCTATATCTAATTATAGGTTGCTCGACAGAGAGAAACATCTATCAAAAATAACATGGCAAACTACATTTATTGTCCAGAAATAGCATGTTTATATGGCATCAATGTATTTGGTTTCGGAAACTATTTACAACGACGAATAAAGACATCACGTAATACTATATTATTGGAATATCGACAATAAATACATCTATAAAATTAGCATGACCTACAAGGTTTAAACAAACATTACCTAAATCATTCACCCCTGAACTTCAAATTGACAATGCCTTTTTTCATCTAAGAAACATAGCTATTTACAACTAAGATTTGTTTTATTCACATAGTGCAGACGCTAATCAGAGAGTTCCTACAGAAACCTTCTGGTTAGGGTTTACACTGTATAGGACTGTTGGAAACGGTAGATTTCAAATCACCGCCTAGCAAAGTGCCTGGAGACAGATCAGCCCCCGAGTTACTCGGGTTATGAACTGCCTCTAAACTGTTTACAATTGAAACTCTTTTTCCAGCTCAAACACATTTTTTAAATGATAACAGTTCACAGTACCTGTAAAGTAAAATGTAAATTACAAGAGAGGACTAAATATACATGACAGTATACATTTTCACACATAACGAATATAAACTTTAAACAGAGTTAACCCATTTGTGCCCACGATCATATATATGGGACATAGGCAAACAGTGTAGACTCTGATCAGACGCCGCATTATGCGGTGTCTGATCAGAGTCTACACTGTTTGCTGATAGGAATTTCAATATAAAACAAAATGAAAATGATTTTTTTACCAGGCATCCCCTTGACCCTCTGAGAAAAAATGGACTAATCCAATATTTAAACATGGAATAATCCAATATTTAAACATGGAATAATCCAATATTTAAACATGGAATAATCAACTGGGCACTAATGGGTTAAAGACTACCAACAATACTCTTATTGCACTAGTGTATATTATTAAACGAGTGAGACATATATTCTATCACAACTTTTCATACATAACATAACGTAATTTTGACTCAAAGCATTAAAGCTGACAGAAAATCATTTTGAATAGCATACTGACTAAGCATTATAGAAACTTACTTCAATGTCATCACACAAAAATTAACCCTCTGTGCGATTATGTTCTTAAGTTTCCAAGTTTCCAAGTTTTATTCTTCATTTTCTCAGTATGTACAATCACATATACAAGAGAATACATTCTTTAATACTATATCAAAGCCACGTGAACACAGAGGACAACTTTTATTCAAAAGCAGTTATATGAAATCTCCCTCTAACATCAAATATTGACAACTCTTTAGGGATATATTTTTAGTTATTACCTAGTTAACACTTTCAGTCCTAGCAACGAGTATAGTCGTCATTTATAAACAGTGTACCTGTTAGGATTACACTTGTCCAATGCAAACAGTGTGGATCCTGATTAGAGGGCTCCTTAAGGAGCCCTCTGATCAGGATCAACATTATTTGTCATTCTCAAATGTATTGTTAAAATCAACCCTAAAAGGCAAAAATGGACTAGACTTATTTCGAAATTGGAATTGTTAATTAAAGTTTCCGGGGTGAATGAGTTAGAACCCTGTAGACAGTTATAATTCCCCTTATACAAGTACAGTGGAGCCTCTATAATACAGTGGAGAATCTGTTATTCTTTCCCGTTTAAACGCAAACGTACGCAAACGCAAAGCACTAAAACGTAGAAAAGAACAACTTTTGGACAATTCTGATCATTCTTGTTTATCTTGGTGGCAAACAGTTTGGAGCCTGATGCGACGCCGGGTTACCCGGCGTCTGATCTGGCTCCAAACTGTTTGCACTGCAAACAATAGTTTTAGCGTAAACGCGTTTATTCGTGTTTACCGATAAACCTTATTTTAGTGGTCATAATAGAGAGCTTCTACTGTACAGTCGAACTTAAATATAATTTTTTAACACGCTTCATCCGTATATCTGAATGTAAACTCCATTCTTTCAAAATCGCAAAACTCCTGCATTGCCCTACCCGGATCGTTATTTGCAAACAGTTTGGATGATGAATAATTGTCAGTGAACTTGTATAGCTAGAAATGCGACATTCTGTCCAACTAACGCGTTAAGGGGATGGCCGTAATTAACCCATTTGCGCCCAGTGGATTCTTCCATGCTTATATCTTGAATTAGTCCATTTTTTATCAAAGGGATGCCTGATCAAAATTTTCGTTTTCATTTTCTTTTATATTGAAATTTCTATCGGCAAACAGCGTATACTCTCATCAGACGCCGTATTATGCGGCGTCTGATGAGGGTCTACACTTTTTGCCTATATCCAATATATAGTATCGTGGGCGCAAATGGTTTAATGTTGGTAGAACTTGTGGCCAAACTGTTTTGCTCTTATATTTGTATTCTGTTAAATTTGATTATGAACTTGTACAAATATATGGCATATAAGGTTTAAACTTAAAACAAACGCGTTTGGTTGCAATGCAGAGGGGTTGTTTTTCTTACCAACTGAACGCGTTAATGCTGGAAACGTTTTTGCCCATAGTAAAACCCGGCGTCTGATCAGTCTCGAAAGATATAGCCACTAAGGTGAAAAACAATTGTTAGAGTTTTCAAAACGTCATCTTATACGCTCTATTTCACTCAGCTTAAACAAATTACCATATGTAGTCCGGCGTCTGATCTGTCTCGAAACATACAGCCACTGAGGTCAAAAACAGCTTTTAGCATTTTCAAAACGTCATCTTATACGTTCTATTGTACTCAGCTTATAATAAATTGCAAAATTATTCAAAACACAGTAGTTTAGGACATACCACGGTATTTGTATTGGCGATCAGTTACTTTAAAACGGAAACAATAAAGCATTTTTCACCGTACAAAACAGTTTAATAACTTTCCTGGTTTCTGTCACTTAATTCGGGTCCATCTAAACACCAAAACCTCCCAAAACCACTTCAAAAAAACAACCCAAACTACTTAAATTCCTTAATATCTATTCACATAGAGCTTATAAATGGCGAATCAGTTCTAAAATAATGATAAACAGTTACATAAGAATTAAATCTACGATGTTTTTCATTTCAAGGGGAGCAACTCGTGCAAAACTTAAGATAGCTAAATACAGTTACATTTGCACAATTAAATATCAACCCATTACCCAGTAGCCTGTCTCTGGTTTTGAAGACATGTATCCACTTAAAGCAGATTGAAAGTAAAGCAGAATGCGCCTTAAGGCGCATTCTGTTTTACTTTCAGCATGCTTACATGTAACCCTTTCAATCCTACAGCCCTCTGTAGAGATTACTGATACGATATGCAAACTGTGCATACACTGATCAGAGGGTTCCTGTAGGAACCCTCTGATCAGGGTATGCACCGTTTGATATTTTCATTGGTTTTTGTTGTCATACAAAACAATGCAACAGTAGACTGGTTCAAAATAATAGAAGAGTCCAAAAGGGTTACAAATACCTACAACAGATATTTAGGATTGAAAGGGTTAAACTACCATCTGCCGGAATATGATAAACTGGATTTTAAAAGTGGTTTCGGGAGGTTTGGAGAGGTTTGCAGAGGTTTGGGGTCTTTAGGCTGACCGTTTATTCACATTGACTGCGTAAAGGTGACTGTTTGTGTCAGTGATGAAGTTTACACTTCACAATAAGTAGCATTATAAGAATATTGACAACAAAATAAATACATCCGTGACACATATCGGACCCCGAAGTATAACCATCGTCATCTAACACGTCAGTGGTGTTCTTACATTTGGTCAGGTCAAACTGTGGGCGATGTGACGTCACAGCTGTATCGGAACAGGATTTCCATTTAGTAAGATCTATACCCGGTAGAACTATGCACTTTTGAATAATATTTTCCCTGAAAATAAAACTAGATTGAGAAAAAAGCTATAATGTATATCAAGCTGAAAATGTATGCAATGTTCCGCTCTGCAATCATGAAAAGTGAACAGTTATTATATTTGCATGCTTATATATTTCATAAATCCGTAACCCCTTTACATTTAGTTTAAACATATTTTATTTCAAAATAGTACATGTTTTACAATCATACATAAATATACTTTAGGATGAGAACGAAAGCAATGTTTGCTTATTATGTTCTTCTCCTAGTAACCCCTTTACATTTACTGTAGTTTTGACGTCATAACTATTAATGACACCATTATAGTGGCTGCTCCCAAACATACCGTCTAATTTTATCTTTAAAGTCAAACAGATTAGATTCTGATTAGACGCCGTGTCACGCAACGTCCGATCCAGACCCAATTTGTGTGCATATGTTGGTGTTTCCGACCATGACACAGACGGGAGTAAGTCACAAGATTTATATAACACAGGAGTTGTGCGTTCAAAGGCGCTTCACATGAAATGGTATAAACGTATCTACAAAGCCAGAAAAGACAAATACCTAAATTCAAAATAAACACGGTACATCATGGAATTACATGTTAACATGGGACGTCTTTCAACAGTATTACCAAGCTTATAAGAAATGTTATAATTAGTTGGTAAAGTCAACTTTAAAATGAGTCAAATAGTTAAAAGACCAATGACCCATGTGTTTGCCAGCTTTGGTTGATAGAGCCACTTGCAAAAGGTCGGCTTTGAGATTACGATTAGTATTGAAAGGGTCTTAAAATAATAAACAATATAAGTATGCTACATGTTTAGACTTTGGGTTATTATTTCAGCGCTCCCTCTCTATACCGAGACCCACTGGGGGACACAAATTGTGATGAATTGTGCAGACGAAAATTTCAGGTAGACGACATTGCAGCCACGAATAGGTACGGCAAGCGTTGTTGTAAGGAGGGAATGCTTGTTGGTAGGGACGTTGCAGGGAGGGTGCACTGTATATCACATGTGTATGTGTTCATATTTTTAGTACTTACGGTCCAGGCACTTTGAAAACATTTTGCTGAAGCTTGTCCAAACCATAGCAATCACAAAGTAGTGTTGATAGACGTATCTTCTTTATTTCGTTCAGTTGCTCTGAAATTTGATATATTTGTCTTGAGCAAAATTAAAAAACAATACAGATCAACCTTTCAAGTACGACCACTAAATGAAGGCTATTTGATTGTACCTCTAGGCAAACAGTTTTGATCTCAGATCAAAACTGTTTGCAGCAAAGTCAATATTCTATCAGAAACTGCTAAAATCTTTTGCAAATATTTGAGTTATACCCGCTGCAGATGACATGTGTATAAAAGACATGCAACAGATGAAAGCAAGGTGACAGTAAAGGAATTTTCTGTTTTATTGTCACATTGCTTAAAGCAGTCCAAGTCGTAAATATAGAATAAGTAATACACATTACAGTGGAGAATCTGTTATTCTTTCCCGTCTAAACGTAAACGTACGCAAACGCAAAGCACTAAAACGTAGAAAAGAACAACTTTTAGACGATTCTGATAATTCATGTTTATCTCCACTGTAGTAGTCGTAAAAGAGAGGCAAGGCATTAGTGTATTACTACTGTCATGCATTAAGTAAGCACCTGTCTTAAACGCGTGGTCACTGGAATTATTTGAATGACTGCAAATCACCTCCAATCTGGTTACCTTTCTAAACAAAACATTTCCCCAGTTTTAGACGCTCTAATATATTGAATAAGAATATAATTTTATCCGGCAATATCTTCTTAGCTCTACAATGGCGCTGGGTATAAGCAAACAACTCAGTTTTGTTTAGTGGAAACGTTGCTTCGAAGTTATATATAAACACATAAATAATTACCTTCAGTAAACTTTATTCGTTGATCTTGAGATTCATACCAAAACCTGTCCCCTTGTTTCATGCTTTGAAACTGCCTTCCCAGCAGGCATGCAAATGTTGGTCCTACAGAGCTGTTAGGTAGCAATGTCTCAGTCATAGCTCCGACAAACAGGTCAATATCGTCCACGTGACTTGTTGAAAAATAAAATTGTAGTAAGGCATAGTAACAAATAATGTTTTGAATTTTTAGAAGGTATTTTCATCTGTCACACTTATTAATTGCTTCTGTCTTCAAATAGGCACTTGAAATTTCATTTAAAAATAAATCAATGGTGAACAATATGAGACCCCGGGTTGCATGTCGTCTTGGCAGGATTCAAACTGTTTTCAAACGCTATCACGGCAACTTAGCGTATGATCAGGTGCTTATTTGACTACAACTCAGGTAAGATAAACTGTCTACATTTCGAATTTGCCTTCATGTTTTATTATGTTGTTTCATTGCGATTTACATGCTTTAGGCACACTGTGGTATACATTTTCTGTTTCTGTATATTCTAAATACTTGTAGTTAATAATGTTAAAGTCTCAGAACGAAGGGGTGGGACAACATCATTTTACGTATAAGTATAATTAAGCGTGTTATTTAATTGTTCTGCTTAAAACATCTGACACAGTGCTATTTTCAAACTATGATATCAAAAGAAACATACTCATAAACCCCCATCAGTTTTTCAATTAAGGCTTCATTATGATCTGGAAGAACAAATGTGCCGTTGGCTGTTGTGTTGGTCGGTTCTACAACGAAAGCAATATACTCGTTTACAGTAAAAGCTCTGTATACGACAACCAATTAGAACGCCTATTACTGCACCAAAGACAGGTGACTGCTTAAAACTACAGGAGAGTTCGGTCTCTTGTTCACCTTGTTTTAAGCAGTTACATGACTTAAACACCGGATAATTAAAACATTTAAGATGTCGTAACTGTGAGGTTTCACTGAATGTTACTGTATTTGCTTATTCCAATGTACAAATATTTGCATCGATTATGTCTAACATAAACATATGTGCCAGGTTTTTTTTAAAAACGGTTTTATTCAGAACAAATCACATTTGTGCTAAAAAAAACTTTTAAAGCTCTTTACAAACAGTTTGGTGACTGATTAGACGCCAAGACCAAACGCAATCTCTGGTGAAATATTGAGGCATCTTAACCCTTTCGTTGCAATTTGTTTCGTGAGATGTTTACTCCTTCACCATTTCATTGTCGTCAGCTTCAAATTTGTTGTTTGCAATGTCGTTTCAAAGTTAAAAAATAAAACAGTATAACTTCTTAAGAAATTTTCAAAACGAGAATCAAACAGTTTGTATCCTAATCAGACGCCGCGTTGCGCGGCGACTGGTCAGGGTCCAAAATGTTTGCAAACGCGCCTGTAAGCGACATTGAGAGTGAAAGGGTATTTAAGGATGAAACCCATTAAGAGTCCATAATACGTAATTAACTACTGTGGGTATTTCAATAAGGAAAGTAGTTCCCTTTTAGTAAGTCTTGAACATTACATAATTACAGAGGACATTACCAGATGGTAGCTAAAGAAGGTTCATCGAAAACATTTGGCGACATTTCAGACATGATCACTTTCAAAACTGTTTACCACAAGTTTAAGTTCAAGTAAACCATAATCAGATTTTTCCCGTTCTATTGGAATGCTTAATGACTTTATCTTTTGTTTGAAAGTGGGTCGTATCAATTTTGACGTTTGCATTCATGTAAAAGAATAATTACAAAGTGGTAATGTCGTGTGTTACCTAGGATATAATGTTTCACCAAGTGAGTGCACGATGGGATACCACGTAATAATGTCATTTATTACACCTCGCTTTGAGTTACAATGTTAATTTCCCCATAGACCTAAAATTAACATGTTGCATATCTTTTACATCTATCCAAAAATATACTGTCACTCTTTATGATATTCTTTTTGTGACGTCACTAAATGATTTTTTTCTCCACTCTTTTAAGTACTGTCAGTTATATGATATAATTTTCGCTATGGGAACGCAACAGAACATTTTAAAGAGTAGTAACTCCTAATCAACTTTTAGCATTTTCTATACAAATTGCTTCCCTTTGTCTATTCCTTACAAGAATCCAAGCGCCTGGACTACTTGATAAACGATTTGCCACCATTTCGGAAGAGGATGTTTGCCAACAAGACAATGAAAAGACGCTGTGTTTTCAATCATAACGTTCTTCGTTCTTTCTTGTAATATAATTATAAACAATGTGACGTCGTGCCAGGCGACGTCATTTCCCGCGTTATGTACTTGTCCGCGCTACATGAGTATTCACAACACATTTTATGAAATACGAATGAGACGATTCCAAAGCCAGGGTTGATAAGCTCGAATGTTTCATCCAGTGGATGTACGATGGGATACCACGTAATAATGTAATGTGTTACCTAGGTTACAATGTCTCGTATCGTAAGTGTACGATGGGATACTACGTAATAATGTTTATTGTTACCTAGATTACAAAGTATCCTCCAGTGAGTGTACGATGGGATACCATGGTCCCGACCTCTCTCAGTGTTTATAGCCACCAGATCAAGACTATGGTTTTTAGCATTGCGGAACAGGAGGTTCCTTGTGCCATCCCCGAACAAACTGTAATAGTTTACACAGTTTGCTTTTGCTTAGCCACACAACAGAGGCCCGTTTCATAAAACTTCGTACGACAAATGTTGTCGTAAGTCAGATTATAAAAGTCTCAATATTTTTTTATTTCTCCATCTAATCCTGTCTTGTGACATCTTTTTGGAATCGTCTTGAAAAGACGATTCCAAAAATATGTCACAAGACCGGATTAAATAGAGGAATAAGAAATTAAATGCATTTTAAAGTTTTGACTAACGATCGAATTTTTCGTACGAAGTTTTATGAAACGGGCCCCAGAATTATCGTACTGACAAACACAGAATCAACAAATATGTAACAAATATATGATGAACTTTACCTACATGTATAAAACAGATGTTGAAATTATTTTTTCAATTGCTGGTATCGGAGTAGAATAATCACGAGTTTACCAACTATTCCTAACAGTTGCTATGAAAACTGCAACATGCACAATACACATGAACATCATACTATACGTCATATTCACAATATGCTTCATATGAAGAACAATCAATATTAGTTTTTACATCTCAAATAATCACAGTAAATGTAACTCTCACGACTTTAAACCAAACTTCGAATAGTACAACTCACAAAGATAATAATCGTACTCACCTATCGGCCTCTGGGGCAGTGTCATACGCCAACCATCGCGCCATATCGCCTGCGGCCTCCCCTTGACCTTGGACCAGCATATGAGGATTGTGGTAGGTGTCTTCAATATTCACAGACTGCATAAACTTCTTGTCTGTCGACATTGTAGCCTGGTAGTCTGGTATTTGGGAATGACCAAACCTGTTGAACATAATTATACAGTCTCGTATTTTCCTGCTATCACAACCACTAAATATACTGTACACTACAATTGGTTATATATAGCATAATAACTCTAACATTTTAAACTAAATTCAAAGTACATTGTGAAACTGCAGTGGTCTTCAGGAAACTGATAGTTAATTTTGACATCGGGTTAAGGTATCCCTAGACTGAAGATCACATTTTTTCCGTGTTATCTCTGAATTGTCCGTGTTTCCTATTTTACCTGGAGGATAATGTAAAAAACTGTCCGAACGTAGTCCGAAACGTTGCAAATCTCGTAGTGAATATAGGAGATAAGTGTGAGGTTGGGCGCCCCTAAACCCAGGTTTAACCCCCCAGTGGTTGTTAATGGTTAATTTATAATTGATTATTGATTGCTGCTGACCGTAATAAGGCGGGCTCCTATGTTCACTTTGCTTTATGTTTGTCTTGCGTATTGTTTTCTGTTTGGTGTGTGTGTGTGTGTGTCTGTGTGTGTGTGTGTGTGTGTGTTTGTTATGGTATGGCTGTGTGTGTTCTGCTTTAGAGGTGGGTGTATTGTTTGTGTTGCGTTTCCTGCTTGAGTCTTCTTTCGTATTTATTTGCATGGCTTTCCCCGCACGGGTTCGAATCCAAACAGAGCTCAATATATATTAAACTTTGATATATTGATATTTTTTTAAAAGAATAAACCCTTTCCTAAACAAATGATTAGATGTTTATAAATGCACCTGACATCAATTTGCAATCATATTTAATTTTAAGCCAAGTTTAGTGTTCAGTCTTTATAAAGTATTCAAGGTTTCCAACACTTTTTCGAAGACAAAAATATTTGTTTAAAGTTAGGTGCGCCGAAATGTCTTCATATTTTGGATTTAGACTGCGTTAGTATTGTACAGTGGAGAATCTGTTATTCTTTCCCGTTTAAACGCAAACGTACGCAAACGCAAAGCACTAAAACGTAGAAAAGAATAACTTTTGGACAATTCTGATAATTTTTGTTTATCTTGGTGGCAAACAGTTCGGAGCCTGATGATCTGGCTCCAAACTGTTTGCACTGCAAATAATAGTTTTAGCGTAAACGCGTTTATTGGGAAAGAATAACAGATTCTCCACTGCATGAAAAAATAAGCAAGTGGTTTGCTTAGCCCCAGTTATCATTTTTTGTATAAACATACAACCTTTTAAGTCATATAATGTAAAATCGTAGGGAAAATATTACCTACTTTTAAGAAAACGGTTCAGTATTTTTATTTTGTTTCATCAAATGATGCAAATATTAGGACAATAACTTTTTTTTGATATGTTCACTTCTTCTGCCATAGGCATGACATGAAAAGTATCAGTATCTTATTAAAGAATAGGTAAAAATCTCATTTCAGGAGTATTTGTCTTTTATTTTTCTCGCATATTTTCCTACCTTGAAGGCTATATACACTATTTCAAATATGTTCGCGAAGAGATGGCAAAAAACCTTCAGTCACACTTATGCGACCATGCATCAATACAGCATGAACATTTCAGATCAAATTCAGCTTAACTCTTTAAACACTAAGTAACTATTGTGGGTCATAAGATTCCTTTGTGGGTCATTTGAGTTACCAACACAAGAAAAATCTACTCGGAATTTTAGGTAGTTTAATAAATACTTGTCTAAATTAATAAACAGAGTGGGCTTATGTGGAAGGGCTCCAATGGAAGCCTTCAGATCAGGGTCGACCAGTCGGCTCCTTTGGGGTCCCTCTGATTAGGGTCTACACTAATTGCTAGTGTATCCACTAATGAAAAGTCGCTTAGCAGTTTGACTGTGTTTTGATCCTTACCTGAAGGCTGCAACTCCAAACACATTGAATACACCAGGATTGACGGTGTCTTTGTAGACGTTACTATAGGAGCTGCTCAATGTTAGGTTGTACTGATGCATAGTGTCTTCGTTAAGGATCGCGGGAAGGTATTCTTGATAATGGATTTGCTGTGAATAAAAACGTTTTTTTTGCATAGATATTTCTTGTTCCGCAAAGTCCCATTTCTTCTAAAAATTGTAATATCCACACCAAGGCATTGATGAAGCGTAGTTAGAAGTTTTAATCCCTTTAGCGTTGTGTAACTAAGGTTCATGGGTCTGCTTTATAACAAGGCAAACGTTTCTGTCTAGCTTTTATTTCCTAAACTGTCCCAAGTCACGGTCTCTATCTACCAGCACTTCTTACTTCACCCATACATCTCTCAAAGTCCTGCTCTAACGTAGCCCTGCATTTTGCCAGTGGTAGTCTATTCTCTCCAGTTCTCGCCACATTATTCACTCTCACAGATCGCACACACTATTTATATGCAGTCTGTACGAGCTCGAATGAATAATCATTTACTAGTATTAGTCGTACGGTCCCTAAATGGCAATCTACCCCGGCTCATGACCAAATATGTTATTAACGAAGGCGATTGACGTAACATCCGTTGTTATGTAATTTGCATACCGGAAGCGTGGGGTGACTGGAAGGTGCCTTTTTCGGGAAAAGGGCGGTTACCAAAGTCTTACTAATCAGTGACGTAGTCTGACATTTCGCAATTCCTCCCGCACATTGTAACTATGTTACAATGGGCGATGAGTGTAATAATTTTAACCATTTCATGATTAACACTATCGTGAAGTTTTTACCCCTTCACAGCTATATTATAGTCTACTTCAATATTGTTGTCTGAAATATCGTTTCAACGTTAGATTTAACGCGGCGTCTGATCAGAATCAAAAACTGTTTGCAAATGCACTTTGACGTTAGATTATTTAATGGAAGAAATAACGTTTTCACAACTACAGACACATTTACAATGTAAACAAACAGATATTGTTTAACATTAAACGTACTTGTTCGATAGCCACGACAATACGCCTTGACTCCTGAAAAATAGTTTCGTCGCTCCAGTGAGGATTTAGGTCATTTAGAACCTCTGCAATACGATTGTGTTCCCTGACGAACGTCAGATGGCTCAACCCAAGACTTGGCACAACATTCACTCGACTGTCCCCTACAAATACAAAACAACAAGAGCATCCAGTGAAAATTGCGCTAGTACAGTAAAAACTTTCAACACGGTCCCTGCTTTAGATAAAAGAAGTAAAGCAGGTGGCTACTGAAAGCAAGATGGCAGGAAAGCAGAACGTTCCTATACGAGCTTTCTGCTTACTGCCATCTTGGTTTAAGCTGTCACCTGCCTCAAATGCTATCATTTAGCCTTTATGCCAGTCAAACCTATTGTCTCTCGTTACCAGGGAAGACATTTTTAAATGTTGCCTATTCCTGATACATCCGGCTAATAGTTTTGACTGTCCCCGAAATATACATGAAATAATTGTATACTATGTCTGTATGTATCTATGCCTTTCGTTAAGATATATTGTTGTGATATCTCCGTTTGGTATTGGGTTGGCAAGAGAATTAAAACCAATCTCTTTTTATTTAAATATTTAACTATAGGTTTTAACTACTGTCTAACTATTGTGAAACTTATTTAAATAAATAGTTCCGCTTTAAACCTTTTCCGAAGCCGACAACATAGTGTACTTTTAGATACAATGCATTTTCAATAATGGAAAGAGAAACGCATTGGTACGAGTGCTAAACTTAATCCATCGTCTGACCCTGAACCAAACTGCTGACAACGCCATTTTTGTCGCCTTGAGCGCCAAAAGCGTTAAATTATAAGGTCGTTCTCCTGGCATTTCTATTTTTCTATTGTAATTTAAGATGATTGACAGAATGACAAATAAATTTAGTTTGTCCGTGAGGACGGAAACAGGTTTCTATGGAAATTTGTTGGAAGCAATTTGCTTGCGCAACGGGACCAAGCAGGTGCTATTAGATAATTGACCAAATTCTAATTGTTTCATGTCATCTCCAACTGTCATTTCAGAGATAGAAACTTGGAAATAGCAATTATGAAACCAAATATTGGATATAGCAGATAAACCAATTTAATGACTCTCATGCTACAAACGTGAAAAGGTTTTTATGTCCCGGTTAACCATTTCATGATAAAAATTTATCGTGAGATTTTTACCCCGTCACCGCAATATTGTCGTCTGATTAAATATTGTTGTCTGCAGTATCGTTACAAAGTTAGATTTAAGGCAGTGTAACTGACGTTATTTCAAAACAAGTGACAAACAGTTTTTGCGGTGAAGGGGTAAAAATCTCACGATAAATTTGATCATGAAAGTGTCAAACAGAAAAAAAACGTATTTTGTACATCTTCTTTCTATATTCTAGCAGATGGTAGCTTAAAACAGATTGAAAGTAATGCAGAATGCGCCTTAGAGCGCATTCTGCTTTACCTTTCAACATGTTTTAAGTTTAAGTTTGTGGTAAATTACCGGCCATCTGACAGCTGTCCTCGCTATCCTTGAGGGTGCATGTAGTTGGAACATCAGGAGGTAGTAGATTACCTTTCGATGTCTTCAACAGACCTACAATAGAACATTCAGCGAAATGTTTAAATACTGATGTAGAAAACTGATAATATATCATTTTCGTCAGAACAAATTCTGCGGTCAGATTCATTTTGACAAATTTTTCTAATGATTTTCTGCCGTTTATTTCGCTTAAACACCGATATAATTTAGTTAATTTCTCATATTTACATTAGATTTGCTGTAAATGTTAATACTAAATGCACATTTTATTACTATGCATGCATGTTTAATCCATATAACAGGTTGCCAACACGAATAATGTGAACAAATTGACTAATAACGTCGTCAACATCATCGTCATCATTGTCATCGCGACAGTCAATGTTATTATTAATAAATGTACAGTAAAACTTTTCTAATACGACCATTTGATTATGTCAGTTTTAATATGTTTACGACAGGTGACTGCTTAAAGCAAGGTGAAAATAAAACAGAAAGCTCCTTAAGGATTTTTCTGTTTTACTGCCACCTTGATTTAAGCTTTCTAATACGATCACTTAATTGTGTCAATTTTAATATGTTTACGACAGGTGACTGCTTAAAGCAATGTCAAAGTAAAACAGAAAATCATTAACATCATTTTGAACATCTCCCTCAGCCCCGTCATCATCATAATGATAAGACATTCGTTACCTGAGGTCATTGATCGTAGTTGGTTTGTCTGTTTTAGGCTTGATCCGTAAATGGCCGAACCATCCAGAAATGATGTTATCTTATTGACTTGTTGTCGGGGACCTAAATGAACAGGAAAATAAATAAAACTATAGAATGATGCTGTGTTATACAATGTAATTAAATTTACAAAATGGTAGCTTATAATTTTATTGAAAACTCATTATAATCTAAATGACAAACAGTTTGGAGCCAGATCAGACGCCGGGTGACCCGGCGTCTGATCTGGCTCCAAACTGCTTGCAATACGACAATGCATGTTTAAGCATAAGAGTTATCAGTTAATCTAACTAGTATAAAGATATTGAATAGAACAACATATTGCTGATTATTATTAACCTAATGTTAAAAGGTTTTGAGTCTGACAGATGCTATCCTACATTTATGTATTTGTTTTTTAATTTAGATTTTGACATTTTTTCTAAAGAAATACCTATATCTCGTACATGTATACTGCGCGGGACGAGAACTAAACGACGTACCTGGTGTACATACTATGTCCAACGATGGTGCCGAGCGAACCATGTTAATACAGTCTTGTTCTTGAAAGTATGTATCGTCGTCAGGTACGTATATAGGATGGCACTCCCGCCTGAAATAAAGACAGCGGTATGAGGAGCAAATATGCTAACAGCAACTTCTCTTAACCATTTTATTCACAGAAACGCTTTTTACGTCTTTAACTAATTACAGGATACACAATTTGTAGATGTTATCTATACGATAGTTTGGCATAACCTGACTCCTCTGCTTTACTTTCAGCTTGCTTTAAGGTTCCATCCGCTAGGATAACTTTTAGGTAATATTTGCACATAAGTTATTTTACTAAAACAGAACTATTTTCTTCAGCGGAGGAATCAATTGAATGCGTAACAATCTGTATCAAAGGAGTAAAGGAACATTAAATGCAAGTTATGGGGACACTGCTCCAAATGATTACAAGTACAATGCATTGCCTATAAATACAGTTTTCCCTCCCTACAACGGCCCTCCCAACAACGACTCCCGCCTTACAATGACCCTTGTCGCTGTTCCCCAAACACGACATTTATGTCCAACCTTGGCTGAACTACCGTCTGCTTAAATTTGTCGTCTTCTGTTATTCTCAAAGTTAAATATAAGTGAACATTTTGATAGAATATATATAATGACGAGAGACAAACAGCTTGAATCCAGATCAGACGCCGCGTGACGCGGCGTCTGATCTGGATTCAAGCTGTTTGCAAATGTTAGCCACCTCTAAATTTTCCTTCCCTATAATGACTTCCTCCGAACAACGAACATAATATGTGTCTCCCATTGGGTGTCGTTGTAGAGAAAGAGCACTGTAACACCAACCTATTTCTGTTGTCTTGATCACAGCAGGGTATCGCTCCACCATCTGTCTCTACAAGATTGAATAGTTTTGAGTGATTGAAGATTACAAAGCCAACTGTTTTAGGCGAGCACTCAATATCAGTCCAATAAACATTGATTGAAGCATCTGACACAGATACTTGATTACTGCAGTATGAAAATAAGTCAGAAAGCTAGGAGCGTTCTATGTTATTTTATACTTTGTTTTAAACCATAACCTGTTGTTAGATCTGTCCATGTAATTTAGAGATTTTGTCGGCTAATATAATAGTGCCTGTACCAATTTTCTGAATATAAATTGTCAAGCGTATGACGGATCCTGCAGTTTGATGCACAATCTGGCCTAATTACGAATGCCAAGTTTTGAAATATATCAAACAGATTGAGAGACACGAGGAAGAAGATTTAGATTAGGTGTCAACAGCATTGTCGCTGATGACTGGAATTCGTCTTAAGAAATGTCGTACAGTGGAGAATCTGTTATTCTGACGTCATTCGTGACGTCATACAGTGGAGAATCTGTTATTCGTTCCCGTTTAAACGCAAACGTACGCAAACGCAAAGCACTAAAACGTAGAAAAGAACAACTTTTGGACGATTCTGATATTTCATGTTTATCATGGTGGCAAACAGTTTGGAGTCTGATCAGACGCCGGGTTACCCGGCATCTGATCTGGCTCCAAACTGTTTGCACTGGAAATAATAGTTTTAGCGTAAACGCGTTTATTGGGAAAGAATAACACATTCTCCACTGTACGACAATAAACGTTCGTAAGTCAAAACTTAAAATAATATATAATGTCTGATTTGTCCATTTAATCCTGTCTTGTGATATCTCTTTAAAATCGTCTTGAAAACACATATAACCCAAAGCTTATAAGACGTAATTCAAGTCAGGTTCAATTAACAGAACAGACCAGAATTTTATTCAGATTTGTACAAAGTACACCATCTCAATCACATAGAAATAATCATACAATAAATAAAT
This sequence comes from Gari tellinella, assembly GCA_922989275.2. Taxonomy (NCBI): domain Eukaryota; kingdom Metazoa; phylum Mollusca; class Bivalvia; order Cardiida; family Psammobiidae; genus Gari; species Gari tellinella. The sequence continues at coordinate 4,270,591 of OV277869.1, read as the reverse complement.
ATTATCACGTGACAATACGAGAAAGTAACTGTTACACCTTTGAACATGAATAGATCTACATCAGTTATTCACGTTAAGGGAATGTCTTATTCTAAGAGCATCTCGTACACAATATACTTAAGTTATACAAAATGTGTTTGTCTGCTGAGTTCAATAGTTCAACAAAGGTAAACATTGATTGTCTTTGAAAATAATATTTCTTCAGATACAACAAAACGAGAACAAGCGCAAATAAAATGGTACTCGTCTTCTATATCGGCATAATTACAGCATTAACTGTTCCTATGCTAGCGGCGGATATATCTTACAATGATTAACTTTACAAACAGTTTGGATCCAGATGACACGACGCGTAATGTGCCATCTCATCAGGATCAAATATGTTTGACATTCTGACCAAGCTGTTTTAAAAAGAAATTTTGAAAAATCTATTTTAAGAACAATTGAAGACGACGATTGTTACAGAAGACAAAATAAATACCAGGCATGCGTAGACATAAACGATATAAGAAAATCGAAACAGAGTCTAATCAAAAGTATGAATGTGAGTTTTGTTAATTCTGGACTATATGTTTTATATGTAGTCCAGACGACGGTATTCTTTCTTATGAAATTCATATGTGCTAAACTAATATTTCAATTGCAAACAGTATGGAGCTAGATGAGTCGCTTAGTAATCCGGTGTCTGCGCATGTTGCAACAGTAGCATCAGCCATCTATCACACGGTACTGCAGGCCTGCCATAAGTTGATAAAAAAAATCCTAAGATTTCAAATTTTTCAATTTTTCAAGCCCGGTTTTCCTGATTAAACCTTTAACCCATAGTCTGTTTCTAGTTTTTAAGACACGTGGTGCTTTATTCAGGTTGAAAGTAAAACAGAATGCGCCTTCAGGCGCATTCTGCTTTACTTTCAGCCTGATTTAAGTTTCCATCTGTTGGAATAAAAGTCCGAATACATTGTATTTCGGAAAAATCCGGAGAAATGGCAGCCCTGGTACAGGGTGTCACATCATTGACTTGTTTTATAACGGATGTTTTTCATTATGTAAAATATGATATTTATTGCATGCAGTGTTATACAAATGTTATTTACTGTTGTTTTTTTATATGTTTGACGGAACAAAAGCCCTTCTGTGATTATGTTATATTGTTACAAATTACCGAAGTAAAATAAAATGTGTCTATGTCTGTGTTATTATTGCCTCACCTTTCATCACTGGTGTTTGAACGAAGTCGTGGTCAATGAACTGTCCCCATTGCATGACCATAACAGTCAACTTGGGATTTCTTGGCGATTTGCCTGTACAATTAAACAGCTTGTTGCTAATCAGTCTCGCTCCTGGCAACGGGTCGCCATTCTTGCCAAGATAACGTGGTTTACTAATACCTGAAATATACATGCGCGTGAAAGTAGTTCATATAAGAACAAAATACTATTTTCAATATTTTGCTAAATTAAACAACTGAAAACTGAAACATTTGTTTGAAATCATATTTTTCAAAATGCAACGGTTGCTTATCAAAATCAACCCTAGCAAAAAGTATACTCGTCACTTAGAAGCAGTACAGTAGAGAAAATGTTATTCTTCCCCAATAAACGCGTTTACGCTAAAACTAATGTTTCCATTGTAAACAGTTTGGAGGACAAGGCCGCATCTCACTATGATATGTACTCTTTTCCATTGTCCTCTGTAGTAGACACACTACTTACGTTGGCTAAATATACAAATGAAATTCCATCTAATCTATAGCCTGCAATGTTTATACTTAAAGTAAACTAAAAATAAAAACAACTTTCTTTCTTAACAACTGAAATAAACTGCATGTAATGCGGAACTGAATAAATCGGCACTAAACCAGGAACTATTGTACTGACTCACCATCTCCATAAACAGGGGACAACTCCCTTAACTGAGGGGTCAGTGCTGCTCCCCATGTTGGATTTACAAGATTGTTGCAATGCCCGCTAGCTCTGCGATAGGGGCTCTCTGGATCACATTCGACCTGTGGGCAATATATAAATTTTCATTTTTATGGAATGAGTAGATGCTGTTTTGACGGACGGAACTTGACACATTCAACGTCATTTGGAGGTAAATAGACTAAACATGTACATTTACTTCATTATACTTGCATTTAATTAGTAGGTCTACATCAATTTGACTTGCATTCGCAAACAGCTTGGATTAAAATCAGACACCGGGTAACCCGGTGCCTAATCTGAATCCAAAACATGTGTAGCTAGTTTTTTATGTTGGTGCTTTCCTAAGGACATATACATACTTTGGTATTTCCTTTTTGAAATTATCTTGTGGTTCTCACAACATTATGGCAATTACCTGGCATTTCAGTGGTAACTGTGGTAACTGTGGCAATTCCTGATGTGATTAACAAAACAACAACTGGTTTTCTAGAAAATGTACATGTTTGATGATTACTAGACCTACTTTAACCCAATTAGTATGCTCCCAATGTATTATTACAGGCAAGTTTATTTCTGGCCACATTTTACTGAAACCAGAGGGAAAGAGCATAATCTAGATAATTCGAACTCGCGTATGTGGATATATATTCCGTTTTCTTATTGAATGTCAAAAAGCGAATTTGAACAAGTCGACATACCCTTATTTACAAATTGAACACGTTTTAACTTTGAAATAACGGTAAGGCGGACTAAAACAATTTCAATTTGTCGATGTTAGACCGTATAGATACATTATTGTGTAAAAAGAATATCCTACAGGATGGAGTATACACGTATCACTTCCAAACAAATACGTTTGAACACCACAAAGAGATATATATTACAAACAGTTTTAAATGACTAATTACTGTTCAAACGTTATTCACATGGCATACACAACCTTTAGCATACTATGTACAGTGAAGAAGACATTAGTCTTTCCCAATCAACGCGTTTATGCTAAAACTTTTATTTCCGTTGCAAACCGTTTGGAACCAGATCAGACGCCGGGTTATCATTTTCTACGTTGTATGGCAAACCGTTTGCGTTTTGTTTGCGTTTAAATGGGACGAAATAACGTCTTCTTCACTTGTTTGTTGCCCGCAATGTCTAAAACATTTCCAAGATTTTACAATCTATATTTTCTTTCAGACCATGTCATCAGAATGTCAAACAGTTTGGACCAAGGAATTTGAATATCGTTTAGATCTAACCAATTTATAGTAGTGGTCAGTTACAGTGGAGAATCTGTTATTCTTTCCCAATAAACGCGTTTACGCTAAAACTATTATTTGCAGTGCAAACAGTTTGGAGCCAGATCAGACGCCGGGTAACCCGGCGTCTGATCAGGCTTCAAACTGTTTGCCACCAAGATAAACAAGAATAATCAGAATTGTCCAAAAGTTGTTCTTTTCTACGTTTTAGTGCTTTGCGTTTGCGTACGTTTGCGTTTAAACGGGAAAGAATAACAGATTCTCCACTGTATTCGCAAGCAACGTGCAGACATTCAGTATTAATTATTTCGCTGCCAAAGGGCTACTTTGCAAACAGATTGGATCCTGATCAAACGCCGCGTTACGTGGCGTCTGATCACGATCCAAACTTTTTGACACTTGTATCGTGAATTTTCAGTCAAATCAACTAAAAATTTGATTTTACAAATATCGCAGACATCACTACAAATGCAAACGATATTTTGGCGGTAATAGCGTTAAAGCAAACGCTAAAACTTGGCAGAGAAAGAGGTAGAAAGTACATCCATTGGGCATACAGTGGAGAATCTGTTATTCTTTCCCGTTTAAACGCAAACGTACGCAAACGCCAAACACTAAAACGTAGAAAAGAACAACTTTTGGACAGTTCTGATAATTCATGTTTATCTTGGTGGCAAACAGTTTGGAGCCTGATCAGACGCCGGGTTACCCGGCGTCTGATCTGGCTCCAAACTGTTTGCACTGCAAATAATAGTTTTAGCGTAAACGCGTTTATTGGGAAAGAATAACACATTCTCCACTGTACGTATCTACTGATGTCATTCCTGATACCACGTAAAGAATTTTGTCATATTCATAACTTCATAAGCGATATTCAAGATACAAAATTGCACGTCTGAACCAATAAATCCAACATTTGAATATGAATTCTATATAACAGTATTTCCTCTCGCTTTCCGATTGCACCTAAAATATTTTGAATTTTCCTACAATCGTTGCAAATCAAGGCTTGGAAAATGCCAAGTTGCAAGGAATAAATTGACAACACTAAATAAACGTATATTACCTTTTCAGACGAAGGGCATGTGTCTTTGAATCGCTCTCTCCATATTTCTAATAAAGTTAGGTTAGATGTAAGTTCTTCTAAACTGATCCTGCCACTACAATTTGAAAAAAAAAACACATTTAAATGCCCATTCAACTTTCACTGAGATATATGTATTACTGTTTAACCTCATATATATCAATATAAGCAACACAAACGATAGCATATCCTGTGTACAAGAATAGGATATATATTTCTATCACAATAATAATTTATGGTTTGTTTATGGAGAAGAGTTCCCATTAGTGTTCGGCAACTTGTTATTCTAATCCAGGTTTGAATGTTTTTGGCTCTATAGTATATGACACAATGCTTGTAATAATTGAAAAGAACAAATTATTTTGTTGTTTTTAAAACTGTGAAGTATAAAACACTGTTCTTTAGTATAACATAATTGCATTACATGTATTTAAACTGTTCCCTAGACTGTTTGTTAGTTTCTAAGCCATGCAGTTTCTTATAGAATATTAAAAGTCAAGCAGAAATCTCCTAATTGAGCTTTTCGCTTTACTTTCAACCTGATTTATGTTTCTCAAGTCGGACAGCAGTTTCATATTACTATTTTACAGGGCACAGTGGAAGCATAAAAAGGCATCGCTATCGGCAGAACATAAATGCGTTAAAGGACGCTTTTATGAGGGAACAGGGAAAGAGTTAGCCTATACATCTGCACAGACAGTTCGGTCCTGCTCAAATACCGAGGAACTTAGCGTCTGATCAGGATCCAAATGTCGTAGGGTGGATTTTGCTATGAACTGCTAGAATAATAATAAATCAATAAAATACTGTATGTAATCACCTTGTTTCTTGCTTTTTCGATTTCCCCATTAGAATTATTAGTAGCTTTTATATATTTAGTTCTTAGTTTATACGTTTTGGTCTTGTCAGTCGTTAGAAATATGTACTTTTTGGTCTAGGGGAACTAACTTTCACTAACATTATTTTGACTAACCTTTACATCACGTGACTACGGGTCATCTTTATCCGGTAAATTTAGATGATAGCCATTATATAGGCATTATTTACGTTCTGGATAGATTATACATTTATGCAGGTAAATACATGTTGTTATGTTGTTAAGACTATTTTTATAATTTTGATACTATTAGCTTTCATAACTTAAAGTTAGGATAAGATAACTTTTGTATAACAGTAATTATTTGTAATATAACAAGTCGGTGTATTTTGTTTAGCTGACACCGAATATACATGTCTGTTTACAATATATCTGTGTACAATTACTTTGTAGTACGGAGTATCATTACCATATTATTATTATTGTTCATTATTTGCCGATTCTTCATGACTCTGTCATGATTAGGAGTCCATATTGAAATAAACATCTGATAGACTTTGATCTGACAGTGTTGATCCTGATTTGAACCCCTGAGCTTGGCCAAAAGGCCAGTGGAACGGCGGTGGAGCCGCATATCCATAACACTCTACCAAACAAACGTTTTGCAAATACTAGTGCGGTCTTTTTCTCAGTAAATGAGTTAACATATACAGTAAGAACTCTCTATAACGACCAGTAAAACAAAGGCTAATTGATTGTATAAAAACATGTGACATCTTAAAGCAAGATGACAGTAAAACAGAAAGCTCCTAATAATTAAAACAAATTAGTAGCCGTGATAGCGAGATGGTCGTACTAGAGATTTGGTCGTAATAAAGGGTTTTTTATGCAATACTTACGTGTCTATCAGTTTTGTTAATGCAGTCAGGGCAATGTCTGCCTGTAAGGTATAGTTGCTATCCAGTGATGTGTATGCCATGGTTTGCGGATCGTTCATACTGTCCATAACCGTCTGATTGGTATCTTAATAGACAAAATGCTATAATTAAAATACCACAAATTAAATGAAAGCTTGCTGATAATGTGAGGCTCAAGCGTTATGCGGCGTCTAGTCTGGATCCAAACTGTTTACAAATGTTAACCAGGTGCTGCTTACAGTGGAGAAAACGTTATTCTTTCCCAATAAACGCGTTTACGCTAAAACTATCTTTTTCTATTACAAACCGTTTGGAGCCAGATCAGACGCCGGGTAACCCGGCGTCTGATCAGGCTCCAAACTGTTTGCCACTAAAGATAAACATGAAATATCAGAATTGTCAAAAAGTTGTTCTTTTCTACGTTTTAGTGCTCTGCGTTTGCGTACGTTTGCGTTTAAACGGGAAAAGATAACAGATTCTCCACTGTAGCTAAAATTCGACATTAGACAAATACATTTAAAGGCAGAGGTTAACGTTTAAGCAGATGCCATCCTTACACTAAACAGGTAAAATGTATACAAGATAATGGTACAGTGGAGAATCTGTTATTCTTTCCCGTTTAAACGCAAACGTACGCAAACGCCAAACACTAAAACGTAGAAAAGAACAACTTTTGGACAGTTCTGATAATTCATGTTTATCTGGGTGGCAAACAATTTGGAGCCTGATCAGACGCCGGGTTACCCGGCGTCTGATCTGGCTCCAAACTGTTTGCACTGCAAATAATAGTTTTAGCGTAAACGCGTTTATTGAGAAAGAATAACACATTCTCCACTGTAGTTACATGTATTCCACCTTTCAATGTCTGCTTTAACACTTTCTGAGTAAAAATGTCGTCTGCCAATGTTGGTAGTCTGAATCTGTATGCCACATTCAAAATGTTGAAACTTGGACGAAGAAATATGTATTAAATGCAACACAAATTGGATCAATATCAGACACAGCGCCATATCTTGAAACAAACTGTTTGCAAACTCGTTTTTAGCGGTGAAAAGTAAACAGAGATAGTTTCCGGGAGTGAAAAGAACATGTGAAAGCGGAAGAAGTTTGAGAATCGTGCTTAGACTCAGAGCGTAGTTAATAAGGCTGTTTTGACTCATTTTAAAGACTGGTCGTTGGGTTGTTTTCAGATTGAGAATATGTCAAAGCGAAATAGGTGATGTCCCTTACAATATATATTCGAACCTTTACTACAAAAACAAGCCGTTATTCGATTTTGATTTATTCCTTCTCTGCAGAAAATAACTCGTTGAAGTCGAACCTTATTTCAAAATTAAAACGTTGCTAAGCTACGTTCTAACTATGAAATAACTCAAATAAGGAAATGTTTCGACTAAAACGATGTCGATATATATGTGTAATAAAATTCAACTGAAGAATTACGGATAACGAAGTTTGACTGTAGTTCCAATTTACACAATCATTGATATGAATCACAAAAAAGTTCCAATATTCTGGCAAATAGAAGTATAGAACAGACTGAAAGTAAAGCAGACTGCGCATTAACCCTTTCATGAGTTATTCAGGATACAGTGGAGAATCTGTTATTCTTTCCCAATAAACACGTTTACGCTAAAACTATTATTCGCAGTGCAAACAGTTTGGAGCCAGATCAGACGCCGGGTAACCCGGCGTCTAATCAGGCTCCAAACTGTGTGCCACCAAGATAAACATGAAATATCAGAATTGCCCAAAAGTTGTTCTTTTCTACGTTTTAGTGTTTGGCGTTTGCGTACGTTTGCGTTTAAACGGGAAAGATTAACAGATTCTCCACTGTACGTTTACCCCCTCGCCGCTTTAATATTGTCGTCTGTTTCATTATTGTTGTGTGCAAGACACGTTTCAAAGTTAGATTTAAGGTTGTATGACTTAATTAATATCAATAAGAGAGTCAAACAGTTTGGGTCCTGATCAGACGACGCGTTACGCGGCGTCTGATCGGGACCCAAACTGTTTGCAAACGCGCTTTATGACCTCATTGAGAGTAAAGGGTTTAAGTCGCATTCTGCTTTACAAAAGAAATGAACAGGCATTGGGGGTAACGGGTTAAACAGATGAAAGTGGCTTGAATAGGATACCTGTACTGAAATCAAACCACGGAAGAAATTTTGCATGTACAAAATGTACATGTAGTTACCACTAAACGCCGCGTGACGCGGGTTCTGAGCAGGAACTAAATTCTTTTTCAGTCACATAAATATTGTTGGGTTTTGTTTTGTTTGTTTTTTATATAACCCCCACCCCTCTAAATTCCTAAAATTTCTATTATTATAAAAGGACACGACTTTTTTGAAAACAGACGACATTATGACAGTAAAAGGATTCAAATAGTTTGATGTTGTACTTTATGTCCAAACGTTAGAGAGTCGATATTGACCAGGGGCCCGTTTTACTAAACTATACTTACGCAAATTTTTTGCGTAAGTCAAAATTTTAAATTTTAATTTATATTTTTTATTATCACTTGCTACAAACAGAAAATAGCCAGATCAGAGGACGCGCTTTTAGCGCGCCCTCTGATCTGGCTATTTGCTGTTTGAAATAAATACATCTTATTTCTGATTTATTTATTATTTTTCCGTCTAATACTGTCTAATACTGTCTTGTGACATCTCTTTAGAATCGTCATTTCAAAACAATGCCAAAGAGATTCACAAGACAGGATTAGATAGAAAAATAAGTAATAACTGAGAATTTTAGAGTCTGACTTGCGACCGTATTTGTCGCACGACGTTTCGTAAGACGGGTCCGAACACCTCACAGCTTCGAGGGGACGTAAAATCTTCGCAGCAGCAGCAGCAGCAACAACAACAACAATGAATAGACCTACCATGTGTAACATTATGGTCAGGACTGGTTTTGTTTTCTGGTTGCATTAATTCCCTTTTTGCCGCTGCTATTGCTTGATCCAGAGCCTCAATAAAACCATCTAGATCGTCCACCAGTCTCTGGCACTGTGAGCAGGATAGTAAGAGGATCACGATCAATACTTTCACCGACATTGACGTCATCTGAAAAGATAAAACATAAATATGATGTATCTTAACCCATTCATGCTAAGTGGATTCTGCCGTACTCATATACTGGATCAGTCAATGTTTTATCTAAGGGGTGCCTCGTCTAATTTTTAATTATCCCACACTTACTATAACAATATTCTAGATAGGGAATTAGAATAGTATCAATATATAAACTAATAATTTCCAATATTTTGACATCAAAGGGCCTTTTTCAAAGAAAATCACGTGATTTTGTTTGAAAAAGGGCCTTAGGGGTCGAACTATTAGAAAAGAGCAGTTTTTATATTAATACTATTTTAATTTTCGTTTTGTTTTCTATTGAATTCCTATGCAGCAAACAGTGTAGACTCTGATCAGACGCCGCATCATGCGGCGTCTGATCAGAGTCTACACTGTTTACTTATGCCCTATTTATAGGTCAGTGGGGACCAATGGATACGCCTTCCCCGATAGAGTAGCCTTTTACCGCATTGAATTTGTTTATCAACTGAGGAAAATGGTTCTAAATTTCACAGTCATGGAAATGAACCATTAAAAAGATTTCTCAATCCCAGCAGATGATAGCTCCAAGCAGACTGAAAGTAGAGCAAAATACGCTTTAATACTTTACTTTCAATGTGCTTTAAGTGGTCATCTTTCTTCAAACTTAGAAACAGGCTATGGGGTTAAGAGTTAAGTGTTAGTTTTACTCCTATTAATATTGTTTTTGTGTTACAGGATCTCGCAAGAAAGCGCCTCCGGAAACTTATAGTAGAATAAAAGACAACTATATTTAGGAGTTTTCTGCTGCGCTTTCATCCTGCTTCAAGCTTTCATACATGTATACCTAAATGAATCTTCTGTTTTACGTTTATCTTGTTCCAGCAGCAACATCTTATACATCAATAAATTAATACTTGCCATACAATGGTACACAAACATATAGCTGTAAGTTATAGTCCAGTCATTCTGCGATTTGACCTTCAAATAATTGCAACAAAAACGATTTTGTCGAAAACTACTAATATATTTGTTAAATAATAACATACTAAAAGTCTAACAAAATCTTTTAAGGGGAAATTTGTAAAAAAAGCAATTGAAAATTAATAATTTTCCTTTTATTTTTTTGGCGCATATTTCCCACCATAGCCTACCATGCCTTAATAGTTGTCTTGTTGACCCTCGACTAGTACGATCAGCTTTGGTGTAAGTGTCAAGATGAAGATGCCAAAATATGTGAAAATGCTTACCTTGTATTTCAGCCATCGGAAAACTGTATAATATTGAACATTTTGCCATATTATCTCTTTTCCAAATACATCGAATAATGAAAGGTGTTTACACACCGCCATTTGTTTTGCTACGTCAGTAGTATGACGTCACGATTTTCGTCAAATTTCGTCACTACGGTGGGTTATGTGTGACACTAAGATAAAACAATTTTCTGCATATTTTTTCAAACTTTAAACTCCTTTTTCATGAAAATGCACAGGACTTGTTTTGAGGACTTTTTATACATAACATATCAAATATATTAAATTGTAATCGCTAGGCGTAAATATTGTTTGTGAAGGAATATGTTTGACCTTGGAGGTCTATATTGACTAGTCTATATTGATATCATGATAAAGGTTGTGTGTTAATCATTGCAAAATATGGGATAAATAAATAATTGATTGATTTGTGTTTTACGGCCCATCGACACCAAAGGTCATTTAGAGCCGAAAAATATATTGATGAGAGAAAAAAGTTATGGAATCAACTTTAAAATGTCATTTTATTACTTTACAATTTGGAATAAATTTTAATTGTTTTTTAGAAAATCAAATATCTTTAAAATTTCAACAAGTTCAAATAGTTCCCGAAGATAATCTGCCTGAAAAAATCACTCTCTTATTAAATAAAAATCAGCACATTCAATAAGAATGTGCCAGATTGTATAAGGTTCAAAACAGGTTGAACGTCGCGTTTAATTAAATAAGAGTGTGTTATAAAAGAGTGACCAATTTTGAGTCTTGCTAACACTACCTCATCTCGGCGAACCGGTCGGCACGAGTTAAATGATTCACCTAATACAGGTTTTACAGCATGGAGCTTGTTGTGAGTTTCCTCATTCCAAGACTCCTGCCATTTTTCAAAAATATAACAATACACCCATAATCAAGTTTAGATCTTACTAAACTTCTGTACAATCTGAGCATTACTTTGCGATCTGCACCCCAGTCAGTGTGTGCAAGTACGAGAAGTAATTTTAATGTTTTCAGGCATTTTGCCTTTAAATATTTAATATGAGGGATAAAGGAAAGTTTCTTGTCAAAGATGACACGTAGAAATTTCGCCTGATCCATGACAGGAATGGGGTTACCATCTAGGTGCAATTCAGGATCAGGGTGAAACTTTCTAAGTTGGCAGAAATGCAAACAATTTGTTTTTGATCTAGAACATTTAAAACCATTCTCAGTAGCCCATTTTTGGACTTTATTAATGGACTGTTGAAGTTGACGTTCAACAGTATTTATGCTTTTAGAACAGTAACAAATCGAAATGTCATCAACATACAATGAACAATCTGTGTCCTTAGTTATACACTTAACAATGTTATTCATAGCACTATCTCTGCAGATGCCAAGATCGATAAGGAAATCGACAACAGACTGGCGAAGGCAAACAGTGCGTTTGGAAGACTCTATAAGCTTGTGTGGAACAACAAGCATCCGAAGAAGGGTACCAAGATAAGTGTCTACAAGGCAGTCGTACTAACCACTCTGCTGTATGGTTCAGAGTCATGTGTTGCATATCGCAGCCACCTGCGAGTCCTTGAGCGGTTCCATCAGAGATACCTACGCACAATCCTAAACATCCACTGGAGCGACTACATTACATATGTTGAGGTCCTCAAAATTGCAGAAATCACAAGCACTGAGGCCATGATTTTGAAGTCGCAGTTACGCTGGGCCGGACATGTTCAAGAATGGAAAGCTATCGCCTGCCCAAAATCGCTATGTACGGTGATCTTTCAACTGGCCAGAGGAACAGAGGTGCGCCAAAGAAGCGATACAATGACTGTCTGAAGAAGTCCCTCAGTGCTTGCCAGACCGACCATAGGAATTGGTCAACCCTTGCAGCAGACCGTGACAGCTGGCGACACACCATCAACAAGGCTGCTCTCTCCTTTGAGGAGTCTCGGAGAGCCTCTCTTGTGGAAAAACGCCACCGAAGGAAAGCCAGAGCAGCTGAAGCTCCAGACCCTGACCAGGTTTTCCAGTGTGTCGATCTCGTATTGGACTTGTCAGTCACATGCGAGCTTGCAGCCGAGGTGGTCTGCCTCCTTCCTAAATCTTCGTCAGCGAAGTTATGCCATGATGATGATGAATTTTAACATTAAAAAGAGTAACTGACAAAATACTTCCTTGTGGAACACCCATTTCCTGCTTGTGCATATCGGAAAGAGTAGTTCCAACTCCGACTTGAAAATCCCTATCATTGAGAAAGTTTTCAATAAAAATCGGAAGTCGGCCATTAAGACCGTTTTCATGGAGGTCTTTCATAATACCATACTTCCAAGTTGTATCGTAAGCCTTCACAGACAGCAACTAAATGCTTATTCTTGACAAAAGCTTCACGAATAAAAGATTCCAACCTAACCAGATGACCAATTGGGCATATGGTTAACATTACAAGTGAATAAACAAATCTACATAGGTATAGTGACACCTCATTTTTTTCAGACATTTATTAACGAAAAAATGAAAAATATCACATGGTGTACACGTGTAGTCATCAGTGGTCTTTATACGTTTTCATTTATTCCTGGTTGATGTTTTTGTTGTCACACTGAAATAATTGGGCAAGGAAAACAAGGACATAAAGTCAGTCTTACAAATGACGAAAAAACTTCAAGAGTTCAAAGGCACAAATCAGTGCCTAAAGGTCAACCCATTAGATAACTCTTTTGTTACAGAAGGGGCATTAAAAACCTTAATGGTTACGACCATCATTCCAAAGCATCGTTAACAGTTGAGAACCACCCATACTTGCAGACATTTTAGGAGCGGATGCGAATCTTTACATTACTACCAAACCCTGGGACCTAGTACATAAGTCATTTCTGCAATACAAAGGCTTAGGAATTGGAAATCTCAAGGAGAGGATCGAGTGTGTGCTAAGATGCTGAAAGTAGAGGACCAAGAAAACTAAAGGCTGCTACAACATCGTACTTAAAGAGGTTTGGCTAAAAGGGCATTTGATGATTGGGAGAAAGGAGTCATTGTAAAGTTTCCAAAGAGTGGTGACATGGGAAGCTGCAACAACTGGAGAGGTAGCTCATGTCTTTCTCCCACCATTAAGGTCTTCAGAAGTATCATTATGAAAATCATTGCTCCAATTGACACCAAATTTCGTCATAGAGATCCGAGAGATTTCAGGAAAGGAAGATCGTACAACTATTTCTGGTTTTTCTTTTAGATAATTCTTTAAGAAGTTGAATGGAATAGCTCTCTTCAAGTGGTGTTCATCTACTTGGAGAATACATGTGGCAATCTAAACCGTGAGTAACGCAAGTTGTGGTGACACATTAGGGCATACCAAAATAAAGTGATGTCAGCCGATTTTCTTTATTGTACATAAACTATTGAATGTTGCGTAATACACGACAACCAGCCCATAGAGACATTCAAGGTAAATTAGAACACATAAAACATGGCACCCTTTTTTTTCTTATGTTTATAATTATAACAGTTTGCTTTTCATTATCACAAAAGAACATAATGTACACACATTTCATATTTCCTGACAAATGACCCCGGCTAGTTTCAAAAACCCAAAGTTATTCAAACCTCTACACACGTTGCGATTGGATTCTCAATCTGCAGATGTATATTTGTGTCATATTTAATAACGTTAAAATGCCCATTTGTGAGTGTACATGTTCTGGCTCTAATATTAATAGATCAATTGTAAAGCTCTCTTGACTCTTGATTCAATACGCATACTGTGGTTACACAAGACGAGCTAGAAAGCACATAAAAAGTGACATGATAAGCTCTGAAATGTTTTACTGGTAGAGCTGCTTAGGAAATAAGAAAAATAGTACACACTACATGTATTTACTAGACATTGGTTGAACATTTGCAATTACTAATGTTTGAATAGGCTAAGTTGTCTCTGGTACGTTATTCAAAATCATTGAATTACCAATTTCTATGTGCTTCTTTCTGGGTGGAAATTTTCGTTTGCAATAATCTCTGCCAATTCAAATGGGTTTGGAAGAATTTCACATGTGGAGTACATGTTTACTAGAGTATATAATTTCGATCAAAAACTATGAAAATCATTAGAGAAAATCGAAAATGAAATTTTTCATCAAGAATATAATTACTGGCAGAGGGATTAAACTAAACAAATCCAATATTTTCTCAAACATTTCAGTAGTAAATCCTATGGTGCTACTACTCATCAGAATCGTCTTTTCGAGACGAATCTAATGAGCAATAAAACCATATGGTTCATGCAAAAGGAAAGATTATAGTTTTTGAATTACTCTCCTTATCTGGAGTCCTGGTGTAAAAGCGTTTTCGTTAGTGTTCAGCGTATTTCAGTAGTACTGTCAGTGCTTTGATAATAATTAATCAAAGAAGCAGATACTTGAAGCAAACAATCTAATGTCATTTAACGAATGCAATATATTAAATAAACATACTTAATTTGTTATTCTGCAATAACCTTACTGATCAGAAGATTTAGCATAACAACTATATGTGTATTTTGATTATAAATAGAGTTGGTGAAATAGTGGGTGGGGTAAATTAACCCCATAAAACATAGACACAAGACATATATCGATGAAAAACGTAAATAATGAAATCAAAAATAAAGTCAAATATGTTGCTTCTAAAGCAGTTTTGTTTTTATCATATATGGTGGTTCGAAATATGCCAGTATTGCTGCCTTCTTGCGACTTATAGTACTATACGCAATGTATTTGGGGGGAGAACACTAGCTTAGAAAAAGTGGAGTTTAAACCACTTTCCCCTTAAAAGATTTTTTTAGACTTTTTATATGTTAATTATAATACCCTAAAGATAACATAATAAGTTGAATTGCTTCTGTTGCAATTAGTTGAAGGTTAGGTCCTATTTTTTCGTAGGATGACTGGACTATTAACACTTTTCTATATATCAATTTGATGTGTGTTTATTTATAAGAAAAACAATATACAGGATCAGGAGAAATAGATATGATCGGTTGATGTAGTAGACACAAACAATGTTTGAACCATGACAGATGCACGAGAGAATACGTTATTATTCTTTCCCAATAAACACGTTTATAAATGCTAAAAACCAT
Organism: Gari tellinella; assembly: GCA_922989275.2. Lineage (NCBI taxonomy): Eukaryota > Metazoa > Mollusca > Bivalvia > Cardiida > Psammobiidae > Gari > Gari tellinella. The sequence continues at coordinate 4,255,191 of OV277869.1, read as the reverse complement.
ATGCCCCTTGCAGTTGAGTAACCGCTGTCTGGTATGGCTTCAAAACACCCTTTGTTATTCAGATAAAAGATATACAGGCAAGACTTTCAAAACGACGTTATTTTCTGCATTATGCTTTCATTTAATTTCTTTAAAACAGGAAATAAAAACGGCTTTTCCGCCAAACCATTTTCTTTTCCAATAAACGCGTTAACGCCACAACTATTATTTCTTTTGCAAACACTTTGAAACCAGATCAGACGCTGGGTAACCCGGCGTCTGATCAGGCTCCAAACTGTTTGCCACTCAGATTAACATGAATTGTCAGCATTGTCTAAATGTTGTACTTTTCTACGTGTTCTGCGTTTGCGTTTCGTTTGCGTTTACACAGTAAAGAATAACGTTTTCTCCATTGTAGGTGGTTTAAATGCGACTGTACTTGTAGCTTAAATTGTTATCTTGCTTTATACAAATTGATCGAGTAACATACAGTGGAGAAACTGTTATTCTTTACCGTTTAAACGCAAACGTACGCAAACGCAAAGCGCTAAAACGTAGAAAAATACAACTTTTGGACAATTCTGATAATTCTTGTTTATCTTGGTGGCAAACAGTTCGGAGCCTGATCAGACGCCGGGTTACCCGGCGTCTGATCTGGCTCCAAACTGTTTGCACTGCAAATAATAGTTTTAGCGTAAACGCGTTTATTGGGAAAGAATAACAGATTCTCCACTGTAACTGAATACCGTATGACGTCTATCCTGGATTCCAATTGTTATGTAATAGCTTTTGTCTTTGTTTATTCAATTAGAAAGAACTTGAATAGACTTATGGGATTATATTATATAATACAAATCAAGTCTATCACTGTACACAATTGTTTTTAAAGCTGCTATATGCTTGAATCCAGCCATTTTGCCCAGGAGATCCATTTGAAATTTCGTTAGAGTGGGGCGGGTAGTGGGTGTGACAAAACAAAAATAGACATACACCGTAAATGCAGTCTTCTCTTATTCTCTTCCACCCACTTTGTATGATTTTCCTGCACTCTCTGCATCCGCGCAAGGGGTGGGCATTCGATTATTCGTTTCCACCCGGTAAAAGAATGGTACAGTGGAGAATCTGTTATTCTTTCCCGTTTAAACGCAAACGTACGCAAACGCAAAACACTAAAACGTAGAAAGGTACAACTTTTTGACAATTCTGATAATTCATGTTTATCTTGGTGGCAAACAGTTTGGAGCCTGATCAGACGCCGGGTTACCCGGCGTCTGATCTGGCTCCAATCTGTTTGCACTGCAAATAATAGTTTTAGCGTAAACGCGTTTATTGGGAGAGAATAACGTTTTCTCCACTGTACCACAAATGAACAGTGGAGAAGACATTATTCTTTCTTTCCCCTTTAAACGAAACGCAAACGCGTTGCACTAAAATGTAGAAAATGACAACGTCATGACAGTGTTGATGACTCATTGTAATCTGAGCTGCAAACCGTTTAGAGCCTGATCAGACGCCGTGTTACCCGGTATTTGATCTGGCTCTTAACTATTTGTAATGACAATAAATTTGTCAAGCGTAAGCGCATTTTTTTGAATGAATAACGTGTTCCCCACTGTATGAATGTCCATTTCCGAAAGAGTGACGCGGCGTCTGATAAGGCATCCAAGTATTTGAAAATCAATAAAACTTTCAAAGACCCTGTAAGTTATCGTTTACATTCTATTGCAATGCATTTCACGAGGTTCCAGTTTATACAGTGGAGAATCTGTTATTCTTTCCCAATAAACGCGTTTACGCTAAAACTATTATTTGCAGTGCAAACAGTTTGGAGCCAGATCAGACGCCGGGTAACCCGGCGTCTGATAAGGCTCCAAACTGTTTGCCACCAAGATAAACAAGAATTATCAGAATTGTCCAAAAGTTGTTCTTTTCTACGTTTTAGTGCTTTGCGTTTGCGTACGTTTGCGTTTAAACGGGAAAGACTAACAGATTCTCCAATGTAAAACCCTTCATTGCCATTACGTCATCTGCTTTAAACAAATTTTGTCGAGTTCTTTTAGTTCTCAAATTACCTTTTTAAGTAATAAAATTAAAATGAAACTGTCAAACAATTTGGATCCTGATCAGACGCCGAGTTAGTCGGCGTCTGACCAGGATCCAAATGATTTGCAGATAGCCATTGTAATCGGATTGAGGCAATAAATGATTTGAACAGGGAAGTGTTTCGTATAGTTACGTATATCAATAAATCTACGATAAAAATATATACTATATCATAAGTTATCTTTATATAGCAGTAAACAGCACCTTGGCATATTTATAGCCAATGTAAATGCCTTAAACAACGGGTGAGACGATGATTACTCTTACACTATACTGACTGTCAAAATGAACTGTTTCACTTTCTAAACAATGTCAAGTTTGTATTGACTCTCATGACATTTATGTACATAACAATTATTAAACATGACATACAGTGTAGACCCTGGCCACATGGCACCTGGAGAAACTCTCTGGGTCTACCCTGTTTTTAAAATAATGTAAGCACACTTTTCCCGCACAGTTAGGGGTGATAGCAAATATACTTCTAACTCTTTCGCTGCCAAATTAATCGTGATAATTTACCCCTTCGCCGTTTCATTATCGTTTGCTTCAATAGTGTTGTCTGCAATATCGTTTCAAAGATGAATTTAAGGCAGTATGGCTAAAGAAACTTCAAAACGAATGTCAAACAGTTTAGATTCTGATCAGACGCCGCGTTACGCGGCGTCTGATCAGAATCGAAACTGTTTGCAATCGCGCTTTTTTGGCGTCATTGAATATGAAATGGTTTAAATTTAGTGAATGTACCGATGAGTGGGTAGTGTTAAACAAAATGCACAAAACATGGTCATTTAAATTCCTTTCTCTGTAATGATATCTACATGCCTTTTCTCAAACTAATTAAGGTATCGCCAACTTCACGGGTGTCGACTGCATTGGTAAATTTTATTGTCAATTTTTTGCCTCAGAAAGCTTAATTCTGTACATGCACGAGTGCAGAGGAGAAGACGTTATTCTTTCCGAATAAACTCTTTTACGCTAAAACTATTATTTTCATTGCAAACAGTTTGGAGCCAGATCAGACGCCGGGTAACCCGGCGTCTGATCAGGTTCAAAACTTTTATGAGCAAACAGTTTGGAGTTGATCAGACACCGGATTACAGTTCCAAAGGTTTGCAAGGAAGATAGTTGTTTTAGTTAAAACGCGTGTATTGAAAAAAGAATAATGTTTTCTCTACTGTATATTGTCGGAGTGTAAATAATTTTTACAAACTGCACATACCTGATTTTGTTATCCATCTAGATCTTACTGTTAGAAATACTGGACGTGTAATAACATTGTCATCTCAACTTATATCTGCTTAGATTCTTCTATCGAAACATTTCTTCTCCATACTTTTTATAGATATATGGACTAATTTATAAACAGCTTAGATCGTGACCAGACCCCGATTATTTCGGCGTCTAATCTAGACCAAAACTGTTTACACATATTCAGAAATCTGATTTTTTATCGTGTTGAAATATTTGTAAAAAGAAGTCCCCAAAGAACTAAAGATTTAAGTTTGTTTGACCTCGTTCATGCTGGGCCATTATGTTTGCGCACATACAGTGAAGAAAACATTATTCTTTCCCAATAAACGCGTTTACGTTAAAACTGTTATTTCAATTGCAAACAGTTTGAAACCAGATCAGACGCCGGGTAACCCGGCGTCTGATCAGGCTCCAAACTGTTTGCCACTCAAATTACAATAAACTGCCATGATTGTCAAATAGTTGTTATTTTCTAAGTTTAATTGCGATGCGTTTGCGTTTCATTTGCGTTTAAACGGGAAAGAAAAACGTTGTATCCACTGTAAGTAAGCCTTATTACACACAACCCCACAACAGTAAAGCTCCGCTAATACGGTCCTTTTAAACAAGGCCCACTAATAACGTTCAAGACAACTTGCAGCTTAAAGCAATTTTCAAGTAAAGCAGAAAGCTCCTAAGGAGATTTTTGCTTTACTTGAATTTTGCTTCAAGCATATGTCTGTCTTAATCAAGCAGATGTCTGCCCTAAACGCAGAAAACACGCTATTTTATTTGTTGAACTAGGGCGGGTAACTGTGCTTTAAATCGTGATTGTTAAAGACAAACATTCCAACTTTCTATTTATATATTAAAGTATTCGCCAATTTTGAATTTCTATACAGCTTAAATCATTGAAAGTAAAGTTGTCAGATAACAATACAATTTTCTTTTCTATAGATCTTTCAGTTTTACTTAAACCCTTTCATTCTCAATGATGCCAAAAACGGTTTGCAAACTGCTTGACATTCTTTTTTAAATTTTTTCAGTCATACTGCCTTAAGTTTAACTTTGAAATGATAATGCAGACAACAATATTGAAGCAGACGACATTGAAACGGTGACGGGGTAAAGAGTTAATGATTAGGCGCATGCATAAGGTGTTTATTTAAATTATTCATCGCTAGAACTTTAAAGACTTTAACTTTAAACGGTTCCTTTTTCAATATATTGTAACATGACAAATAGAGCAGACCCTAATCAGAGGGCTCATATAGTAACACTCTGATCTAGACATATACGGTCTGCATAAAAATATGACGCAAGTATTTATTCAATTCAATTTCAACACAACTGAATATTAACATCACCACGACCTAAACAGAAGTGATTCCTATAATATCGTGTAGATTTAAGCCTTAAAATTTTGAATCGTAGAACCATTTGAAGCTGATTCAAATTTGTTCTAAGTGTGTTGAAATTCTAATGTTTATATCATGTAGTAAACAATATCAGATTAACCTAGTGCCTAAACGTATAGTTTCTTATCAAACGCCAAAAATTTTTATTACAGTCGAACTTCGATATCTCGAACTCGCTTAACTCGAACTATCTGATTGTTAGACACATGAGCTGTATTACTTCATGCTCCGTTCAGTCGAACATACCCATATTCCAAAGTTAAATCGTGGCTCAGCCACGTTTTAACTTTGAAATACAGGTATGTTTGACAAAACCGACTTCGTTATATCTAAGTTCGACTGTATATGGATTCAACAATTTGTTTTAATACTAGCCTCGTTCAATTTAGGCGAACAAGCGTTGATATTTTCTCCAAAAACATAACTATAGATAAATGTGGCTATACCTACCTTTTTGTGAATTAGGTAGCCATTGAAGTTCTTTCACATATCCACTGTTCACACTCGAACCAGAGGAACAATTGTTCTCAACCAGGAAGGATTACAGTGGAGAATCTGTTATTCTTTCCCGATAAACGCGTTTACGCTAAAACTAGTTTTTATCTAACAAACAGTTTGGAGCCAGATCAGACGCCGGGTAACCCGGCGTCTGATATGGCTCCAAACTGTTTGCCACCAATATAAACATGAGTTATCAGAACTGTCAAACAATTGTTCTTTTCTACGTTTTAGTGCTTTGCGTTTGCGTTTCGTTTGCGTTTAAACGGGAAAGAATAACAGATTCTCCACTGTAACTACAGTGGAGCAGATGTTATTCTTTACCATTTAAACACAAAGGAAACGCAAACGCATTGCAATGAAATGTAGAAAAATACAAGTTTTGTCACAATTCTGACTATATATGTTAATATGAGTGACAAACAGTTTGGAGCCTGATCAGACGCCGGGTAACCCGGCGTCTGATCTGGCTCCAAACTGTTTGCAATAGAATTGATAGTTTTAGTATAAACGCGTTTATAGGGAAAGAATATCGTCTCTTTCACTGTATATGAAATGTAAAACCCATCCATCCATATCTGTAAATATTAGTTTAACGCAAATCCCATATGACAGCATAAAACATATTTCCAAATAGTTCGGATCCAGGTCAGACACCGGGTAAATCAATTTTTTGATTAGGATCCAAACTGTTTACCACTGTGATTTGCAATGTGTTAATTATACGTGTAACTAAGGAGACGATAAGTGAAAAGCGGATGACAAGTTTCAAGCAGAAGACATTTAGCGTCCTAAGCGGTAAAGTACATTTTTAAGCTACCCGATTTGTCATAATTCTTTGTAAAAACGTTTTGGACGAGGATGCATACCCGATTAAACACGAAATGTCGTTTGCTGTAACAACAAACCGATGCCGGAAGTTTTGAAGATGGCAATTTATTTATGCTTTTCGGTGGATTACCGGGAAAAAGCAGTGGATTATCACTTGGTAATCCACTGCTTCAAGCAGTGGGATTATCGTCGATCGTGCTTCTGTTATGAGTTGTCCCCGTAGGGCTCCCCAAGAATCGTAGTCAATCGTGTCATATAGTTCAATTCCGGTGTAACGAAGTATTTTGACCCCCATCGAAAAGTGACCCCCCGGTCAAAATTCGACGTCGTAGAATGACCCCCAGTCGTCGAAAAATGACCCCCCATCGTCGAATATTGACCCCCTTCTGTCGAAAAATGACCCCCTTTATACTTACCTTTATATTTGGTGTAAAGTTAGTTTTGCAAGTGCTAAATGTGTAGTTATACCCCAAAGCTCACTTTTGGGCGTATGTAGTGACAAAATTGCGCGTGTCTGGAAGTTATTCTGTCTTCACATGTACCTTTTGTTTAGAACATATTTTCTTTATTACATCAACAAGATTTACCAAAGTTGGTGTGTGAGTACAGTTTGCCATGGCAAAGTGGCCTATAACATAGCCTGTAAATTTTTCACTTTTCAGGTCACTGTGACCTTGACCTTTTACATTATTTTGCGATCAACAACTTTTATGGCATTTATTTGGTACCACGGCGCTCATACATGTGCGTTCTATTGCTTTATAAGGATACCTGTCAGTTGGCAAGTCAATACGTTAGTGCCCAAAGTTGGGAGATTTTGAGGGGGCTCCGTGACAAAAGCTTTGGAATTTTCTTAATGCATTTCTTTTTAAACATGACTAAAGGTTTACGTTTATTTTTTCGAAAACACAACAGTACTGTTGAAAAGTATCTCAGTTTGGCGAACAAACTTTGATCTAATCTGTGCTTTGGTTGCGGGTTTCGTTTCAACTGTTCTAGTCTCAAGACACCTACTCGAGCTTGATCTCGGTCGTTAAATCTGAAGTAAAGTTGGTATCAAAACAACTGTAAAACCTTTATTAAGCTGCACTTGCAGGTATAGTTTGGTCATCTTTTTATTATTGTTTTTAGTGTTCTTCGGCTTTACATTTTAATAAGGTAGTGTCACTGCGAATGACTTAAGTATTATAGTATTGTTTACTTGTAAGACTCTTTACCTTGCATAACTTAGCAACTGCGAAATGTATACTATTGTCGTATTTAGCAAGTGACCAATATTGTGAGTATCGTGATATCTGTTGCCTCAGTTTGACCTTGAATTCTGTAGTGACCAAAAGCTCAAGATAATAAAGAGTTTGAGTTGAGTCTGAGATCGTTGTCAGGTATTTGATTGGTCAGATTAGCGCAAACGCCCAGGCTCAACTCAAACTCTTTATAACCTTGGGCCCTGAAATACGTATCAAATTGTCATCATTCAAATAAAACCACTACAAGCGGGTTATGTTGTGTTTTACCAACTCCTGCTGATATGATTTAACAGTTTATCATGTTTATGTGTACATTTAACACCATCTGCAAACAACTTATATCCAGATCGGACGCTGCGCAACGTTGCCTCATTACCCTTGTCATCAATCAGTGTCGTTGAATAACTCCGGTCATTATTCGATGACGTAGAATGACCCCGGTCTTTATTTGATGTCGTAGAATGACTCCCCGGTCATAACTCGATGTCGTAGAATGACCCCCGGTCTTTATTCGATGTCGTAGAATGACTCCCCGGTCATTATTCGATGTTGTAGAATGACCCCGGTCATTATTCGATGTCGTAGAATGACCCCCCCTGATTTTATTCTATTTCATACAATGACACGCCCTGTCCTGGTATGGTAATTACCGTATTTGATGTCAAACAAAGGCCCCTTCTCATTATTGAATGTCGCGAGCAGCACCCTGAGGATTAATTCATGTCAGATTGCTAATTACTTTTAAAAATCTTTGGATGGTTCTATGTTGTACAATATACTGTCAATAATCTAATCAATATTTTCATAGAAACATGTTGCGACACATTGTACGAAGACGAATGTCATTGGAATCGATGTAAATATTATATATACGAGGTACATGTAAAAGGGGGATAAATAGTTTTACTTGTTCACGTTTATTGATATCGAGTACCACTGATATACTTTAAACTACGTTCAATAAGTGGTCATATATCGTCAAGAATAGAAACAGGCTATGGAGTAAAGGGTTAGTATTCATGTTTGACTTTATGCATCTAACAGACAATGCACTTTAAACTGTAATGGTGTTATATGCAGCAGTGACATTTATACATTTTGTCTTGGTACAGTTGAACCCCTTGATAGCAGTAATTCAATCAAGAAGTGTATAGACAAAAAGGCTTTGACTTTACAAACTGTATACTTGCATACATGTATTCTTAAGTTTGCATCTTTGATTATGTAGTTGACAAATAACTTGTAAATGATAACCTATCAGTTATATATGATATGCTTATTAGTCTTTTTTTAGTAATGTTTTGGACTGTAATGTACGATGTAATGCATTACTTTGCCAATGTTGTTGTAATTTAATGCATTACAAAATTTTATGTAAACGTTGCGTAATGGTAATTGTAATATAATGCACTCTTTAGCAATGTGATTGTAAACTTGTAAAGTTATTTATAACTTTCTCAAGTAATTCACACCCTGCCTGCCCCCGCCCCACCGACCTGCATACTCCATGGCTGAATTACACCCTTAACTTATTTATAAATAAGCTGTTCACGAATTATACCTCAGACCCGCAACCAGCTTGTATCAAAAAGATCGGGTAATCCCTACCATCAGCATCCAACATATAAGCACCAGGTTACATGTAACGGTATCCCCCGGGAACAGCATTTAGTATACTGTACGTTCCCATGGCGTGCTTATCATGTCTGAATTTTAACTTGTTTATTATCTAAATTTTATTTATTTTTTAACTCATTCACACCTGAAAATGTAAGTGAACAATTCAAGTTTTCTAGTTATGTCAAGTCAATTTTCGACTAGCTAGAGTTGTTTTATACAATACATTTCAAAACTGACACATATCAGAGGGCTGCTGTGGGTAAAGTCTGACTTGGGTCTACACTGTTTACAAAGGACAAGTGTACTATTAACATGAACACTGTTTGTAAATATCTAATATACTCGTCGCTAGGGTCCAATTGGTTAAACTGTGTCACTTAATTGATGGAGAGGGTAGGGGTCACTATTCGATGGGGGTCGATATATTTCAGGAGGGGTCAAAATACTTCATGAGGGGAGTCATAGTACTATGACCGGGGGGTCAAATTTCGACGTCGAATTATGACCGGGGGGTCATTGTACGATATCGAAAAAAGACCGGGGGTCATTCCACGTCGTCGAATTATGACCGGGGGATCCTTTTTCGATGGGGGTCAAAATACTTCGTTACACCGGCAGTCCGTTTTGTCGCGAACCATTTAACCGAAGAACTTGAATCCAAGATCGGAAGTAACGACGTAATTCCGATGACGTCAAATCAATAAATAAGTGACGTCATTGTACCGCCAACTGTCACGCACATGTGTTCGACATAAAACTTGGGGCTCAACACGGGATAATTAATGTACTTTCGCTTTCAATTGTAAAACAAATTCGTTTAAAAAGTGGCTTAAAAGCATAAATAAATAGAATAACTGTGTTTTTTTCAGTGTAAGATTGAATTTAATCCATTTCGTGAACATCAGACTGTTATATTTTCACTCGTGGCTTTGCCACTCGTGAAAATATAACATCTGATGTTCACTCAATGGATTAAATTTCGATCTTACACTGAAAAAAACAGTTATCCTCTATATAATACTTTTATTAGAGACAATTAAAAATAAAATACAATGTCGTCAATTCCCGTTGGTCCAGTGTTCGTTGATGTAAAGGTTATTCAATAAGGGAATTTGTCACATAACTTGCTGTCTGGGAGTGACATAAAGCCATTATTTAAATATCGTAATCCGCTAGTAGAATATCGTTTGTTAGTCTCCGGTCTACTCTGTTCGTCCACAAGCGCTGCATGTAGCTGGGTGCCAAATGACGTCATTTGCGACGACGTTAACATAAACAACGTAACGTTTTTTGGCGGAAAAACTATATAGCGGAGCGTCTACAAACTACGGCATCAATCAATTTAATAGTAGGTGCTTACACTTGTTATGTGATAAATAGAATCTTACATCTGTGCTCATTATTTATCAATTTAAATAAACTCGTTGACTAAAATAAATTATTTTAGTCAACTCGTTTATTAAAAATAATAAATAGTGAGCACTCATGTAAGATCCTCTATCTGGATCAATGCCAAAGCAAATAGTCAGGATTAGAATCTAAGGACTATATTAGGATCCCTTGAGTCTGGGTCTTTTCTGTTTGCTTCTATGAGAGATGTGCATAAATGGGTTAATAGTAATCACTTGCTATATTCAGTGTTGTGTTAAATAAAAGCTGGGGGAATTGCCGTAACTATAGTGGTTTTGAAATTAGTGGTCCAACCCCATTTCCATGTTGAAATTTTGGAAATAAAATATGTTTAAACTGTGACGGGAACTTTGTAAACAATGACCATTACTTAAAGCACTGTGCTTATCTCTTAACCCCTTCACTGCCGTGACGTCATCAATTTTAAACAATTGACGTCTGCTTTTATTTCTCAAATTTAATTTTTAGGTATTTTGATTTAAGAAATATTGAAATGAGTGTCAAACAGTTTGGATCCTGATCTGACGCCGCGTTACGCGGCGTCTAATCAGGATCCAAACTGTTTGCAAATAACCATCGTACTCGGGGTAAGGCAGTGAAGGGGTAAGACAGCTTACTATTTACATGTGATACAGTGGAGAATCTGTTATTCTTTCCCGTTTAAACGCAAACGCACGCAAACGAAAAACACTAAAACGTAGAAAAGTACAACTTTTTGACAATTCTGATAATTCATGTTTATCTTGGTGGCAAACAGTTTGGAGCCTGATCAGACGCCGGGTTACTCGGCGTCTGATCTGGCTCCAAACAGTTTGCACTGCAAATAATAGTTTTAGCATAAACGCGTTTATTGGGAAAGAATAACAGATTCTCCACTGTACATATTTATAATCTGTACACAACATGTAGGCAAAACAGTTTCACATCACAGCGGAAAATACGTTATTCTTTCCTTATAAATACGATTGCGCTTAAAGATGAACATGTCCATTAGGGTCCAAAGTGCTATATTTAACCCATAAGTACATTTACCCTGTGGATTTTTCCATGTTTATATATTTGATTAGTCAATTTTTTATCTAAGGGAAGCCTGGTCTAAATTTTTATTTTCATTTTGTTTATATTTCCTTCAGCAAATAGTGTAGAGTGATTAGGCGCAGCATTTTACGGGTCTATAATGTTTTCACTGGAAAATATAATTTTTAGGCTAAACGCGTTTATTGGGAATTTCCACTGTAAAAAATGTAAAAATGAACTTGACAATTCGAAACAGGAAATTTCTAATTGAGTTAAACAGGAAAGAGAAATGTCTCCACTACTCGTAACTACAGTGGATAATCTGTTATTCTTTCCCGTTTAAACGCAAACGCAAAGCACTAAAACGTAGAAAAGAACAACTTTTGGACAATTCTGATAATTCTTGTTTATCTTGGTGGCAAACAGTTTGGAGCCAGATCAGACGCCGGGTTACCCGGCGTCTGATCTGGCTCCAAACTGTTTGCACTGCAAATAATAGATTTAGCGTAAACGCGTTTATTGGGAAAGAATAACAGATACTCGTAACTAGCACTTACCTTTCAAATCATAAACCAGAGGATGAACTAGCAGGACGGTATCTATAGGCAAACTCGATCCTCTATAGCGGTAAAGTTCGACGACCGTGTCTTCTCTTTTCCACTTTCAAATCACACCTTTAATTTTCGCAATGTGATTTCAATCGATGATGTTTAAATACAGTTGAAGCTCAATTTACACGATTTGATTAAACCCAACCGCATTTTAAATCCACGACGTGACCCAGTCACGCTTTAAGCTTGATTAAAGCGTACATTGTGTATGTCGACTTAACCGAACTCAAATTATTTATCAAATCATTATTTTTAGTGAATAAATATAATTAACTTAGACTTTAGAAAAGTTGTTCTAGTTAATGAGGTTCTTCTGTACAGTGGAGAAAACGTTATTCTTTCCCGTTTAAACGAAACGCAAAACTCAAAACGCCAAAACGTAGAAAGTAACAACTTTTCGACAATTCTAACAATTGATTTTAAGCTGAGTGGCAAACAGTTTGGAGCCTGATCAGACGCCGGGTTACCCGGCGTCTGATCTGGCTCCAAATTGTTTGCATTTGAAATAATAGTTTTAGCGTAAACGCGTTTATTGGGAAAGAATAACACATTCTCCACTGTATCAATGAACTTGATGTGTACAGGGCAACCATAGTATTGCAAATACTCATTACATTTACCCTTTCGCTGCCAAATTAATCGTGAGAGTTTTACTTCTTCACCAGATCATTACCGTCTGCTTGAATTTTGTTCTTTTCAAGATCGTTTTAAAGTAAGATTCCATGTAGTACAGTGGAGAATCTGTTATTCTTTCCCGTTTAAACGCAAACGTACGCAAACGCAAAGCGCTAAAACGTAGAAAAGAACAACTTTTGGACAATTCTGATATTTCATGTTTATCTTAAATTGGTGGCAAACAGTTTGGAGCCTGATCAGACGCCGGGTTACCCGGCGTCTGATCTGGCTCCAAACTGTTTGCACTGCAAATAATAGTTTTAGCGTAAACGCGTTAATTGGGAAAGAATAACAGATTCTCCACTGTATGACAAACTGTTCGCGAAAACGCTTTTTGGCGTCATTAAGAGTGAAAGTGTTAACAGGCAGATGGGTACTCGGGATAGGGTTCAAATGTACATGTATGTTACAATATCGTCGTGGTTGATATCATAATCATTCTTTAAGCAGCCAAATGCCTTAACCCTTTCCTCCCGGAAACCTCAAATGGACAATTCTAGTTTTCAATTTAGTGTAGTCCATGTTTTACATTTTAGGGTTGATTTTTACAATATATGTCAAAATGACAAACAGTGTTGAAACTGATCAGAGGTCTCCTTAAGGAGACCTTTGATCAGTTTCAACACTGTTGCAAAGGACAAGTGTACTACTCACAGGTAGGCTGTTTGCAAATGACGCATATATGCGTGACTAGGGTTCAAAGAGTTAAACAGAAAAGTATGCTTTAGTCTAAATTGTCGTAAAAGTAGAAAATTTATTCATTTTACTGTGATTTCATTTCAAAATATCATAAACAGTTGGATTAACGATCCCATATATTCGACATAGGCTAACAGCGTAGACTCTGATTAGGCGTCGCATAATGTGGCGTCTGTTTAAAATCTTCACTTTTTGCTTGTAAGAATTTCAATATTTATTGAAACAAAAATAAGATAAAATTTTAGACTAGGCATCTCTTAGATAAAAAGTGGACTAATCTAATATATGAGCATGCTTCAGCACTCTCGTCGACAAAACATCGTCTGTGTTGATACTGATGTCTGAACATTCATCTAAAGGAACAAGAACGAGTGCCAAACAGTTAAGATCCTGATCAGACACCGCTTAAAGCGGTGTCTGATCTGGATCTAAACTGTTTGCAAAGTCGATCTAGTTCCCCATGGCTGTAAAAGGGTCCATGGTTTATACAGTGAACCCCACTTATAACGAAGTCCCCGAGTCATCTTATTTCTGTCATTATGTCGAAATTTCGTTTAATATGTCCGTTTGACACTACGTTGCTTTATCCAATATTTCGTTATATCCATTTCGAGATAAGCCAGCTTCTACCATTTTGGCTATTTAATCTCATTTGGCATTTATTTTCCCATGCAAATACTTTTTATAATCGTAATCTATAATCGAATAATATAAGTTATGCATCATAAAGTTTAGAGCCGCATTATGTAATTGGGAAACATATATTAAACTGAAGGTTCTTGGGGTCCCATTTGAACTTTTCAGGTCGTGATTCTTTCACATAAAGTAGTTTTATCTATGAAATCCAATTTTTCAAATTTCTGCACATAACGTCTAAATATTTAATATAATGAAAAAGCTGACAAGCTTAACTGTCTGTTCAGTGTTTCGGTGTCTGGCAAAAGCCTTAGGAATGTTAAAGGTAAAGCTACTTTACTTTCAGTCCGCTTTAAATTAGCATCTTCTAGGACTATCTCTCTTAGTAGGGGAATAAATTATTGTCGTAAATATAAGGTTCTTCTTCTTCTGTAAATTTTATTTATTTAAGGACCATCGCGACTTGTCATTGTTATATGCAAAATTGCATTGCCTTTTGCAACTAATATTTATCGAAATAAGAAAAAGATTTACTTATAAAACCCCAGTGTATCAGAGCAATTTCAATGCAGCTTACTCATGAAGAATACTTTTATTATATCTTAACCTTCCCTTTACGTTAGAATCGCAAACAATGCGATTTTTTATTCGGGATCAAAACCGTTTGCAATTCATCAGTGTTTACTACTTTTGTTAACTTTAATATAAACGGAACAGACCCTGTTTAGAAGAAGCATATTCAATGCAACAGCTGATCTGGGTCTGCACCGGTTGTAATGTGTTGTGACTGGATTCTGTTGTTCATTATTAATATATTTTGTCTTGATTCTGTTGGAAGATTGGTTATTACGCAATATGTTGCCTCATTTAAAAAGGTCTCATTTTTATTATTACTATTATTGTATGTTATTATAATTACTATTTGTATTGTTATTATTATTGTTATTATTATTATTATAGTTATTGTTATTGTTACATGTATATGCAAACCGTGTATATGTACTCACATAAACTCTCTGAATAGACTCCGTTGTGTGACAATTTGAAATTTATTGCAAACAGCTAGACAGTCAATATATTATGACTACAGTAAACTCCCTCTATTTCGAGCACGTATATTACGGCCACTTCTCTATTACGACCATCTCTCTATTACGACCAATAAATTGTGTTAATTATTAGGTGTTTACGACTGTTGTCTACCTAAAGCAAGATGACAGTAAAACAAAAGGCTCCTTTAGGAGCTTTCTGTTTCACTGTTACATGTACAGTGGTGAAAACGTTATTATTTCCCAATAAACGCGTTAACGGTCAATCTATTATTTCCAATGCAAACAGTTTGGAGCCAGATCAGACGCCGGGTAACCCCGGCAAACTGTTTGCCACCGACAAAAACATGAGTTATCAGAATTGTCGAAAAGTTGTACTTTTCTACGTTTTAGTGCTTTGCGTTTGCGTTTCGTTTGCGTTTAAAGGGGAAAGAATAAAGTATTCTCCATTGTACACTCAATTATCCTTCGTTTAAGTGATCATAATTGAGAGGTTTTACTGTAATCTTTCTTTTAAAGTTTTAATTGCAATTCAGTGTACAGTGGAGAATCTGTTATTCTTTCCCAATAAACGCGTTTACGCTAAAACTATTATTTGCAGTGCAAACAGTTTGATGCCAGATCAGACGCCGGGTAACCCGGCGTCTGATCAGGCTCCAAACTGTTTGCCACCAAGATAAACAAGAATTATCAGAATTGTCCAAAAGTTGTTCTTTTCTACGTTTTAGTGCTTTGCGTTTGCGTACGTTTGCGTTTAAACGGGAAAGAATAACAGATTCTCCACTGTACATGTAACATGCCAACAATGACTTGGCTGTCACGTGCAAACAGTTTACGCAATACGGCATATGATCTGGATCCAATCTGTTTATTTATATCATTTTGTTTAAAACCCTAAAAAACTGATTTTTAGTTTCTTCACTGACGAGTTAATCGATGCCGGGTCAAGTCCCAAACTATTTTACAAGAATATTGATATTTTCTTTTATTAAAGTAACGAAACTCAGTGTCTTAAAAAATTAAAGCAAGTACAATGTAGCAATGTATAAATTTTCGATGAGCTGAAGAAGGGGGCTTAGTTTTTTTCATTAACTCTCATTGTGCTAAGCGCAACCTAACGTTTGCAAACAGTTTTGATCTAGATTAGACGCCGCTTAATGCGGCGTCTAATCTGGATCCAAACTGTTTGAAGTTCAAATTCAAGTTATATTCAGTTTATATAGCTTAAATTGTGATTTTGTTGTTTTTTCGCAGAAGACTCATTTGAAGCAGATGACAATTCAGTCTGATAAGGATTAATCATGACGTCATAACCCTTCTTTAACTGTCATTGTCATAATATCGACTGCTGAAATCTTTTGTCCTCTTTATTTCAAATTATTTGTAACATTTGGACGTTTCCTAAAGAAACATAAGCAACGCTTAATGCGGCACATGAACAGGATCTAGGCTGTTTGCAAATATTAATATTGTCGATCTCGGCAGTTTAGAGGTTAAATGACGTTAAGAAATGCAAACAAATTTGCATTTTATGAATATGTTATTATGAAGAAATGATATTTTACATAGGACATATTATTGCAATAGATATAACCCATCCCTCTACGCAGTAGCGATTAAACGGTTTGTAAACAAACGGGTAGCTGAATTCAAATCACTTATTGAAGCGTTTATGTTATACTTAGATGATTGAATTTTAAATATTGATTTGAGCGTCTCCACGAATAAATATAAATTTGTTTATAGTGCTTACGTAGTATAGTAGGTATATACTCACATACGACTTACAGGTGAGAAGGCGTGATTCGTTTCCGTTTAAACGCAAACGAAACGCTAACACATTGCAAATAACAAGTTTTCGAACATTTAACGATTTATTTTAATTTGAGTTGCAAACAGTTTGGAGCTTGATCAGTAGTCGGGTAGATCTAACTAAAATATAGAAAATTACCACTTTTTGTCATTTCTGACTATTCATTTTAATCTCAGCCTCAATCAGTTTGGAGCCTGATCAGACGCCGGGTTACCCGGCGTCTGATCTGGCTCCAAACTGTTTGCAATTGAAATAATAGATTAAGCGTAAACGCGTTTATTGGCAAAGAATAACGTTTTATCCACTGTATCAATTTCACCGTCATCGTGAATTTGTTATCCATTCACCGCCATATTGTCGTCTGCTTCAATATTGTTGTCTGCAATATCAGTACGACTATCAATCAGTTAGGATCGTATTGAGACGCCGCGTGACGCGGCGTCTGATCTGGGTCGAAACTGTTTGTAATGACGTCAGGCGACTTTAGTCCCTTATGACGATGATAGAGTTAAACGAGCGGAAGAGAATTTAAATTGTTCAAATGATTGAAGCCAGACGCTGATGAAGTTTCTGTTTAGCAATTTTAATCCAATAATATTCAAGTTAGCATTCACACTGTGACGAAAGCTCGTCTCTGTTGTTTGTCAAAGACGTTGTTAACCCGCTCATGGTCAAATTTATCGTGAGGTTTTTACCCCTTCACCACCATATTGTCCTCTTCCTTAATATTGTTGTCTACAATATTGTTTCAAAGTTTTAAGACAGTATAACTGACGTAATTTCAAAACAAGTAGCAAACAGTTTTGTTATACTGATCAGACGCCGCGTTTCTGTTTGCAAATGCGCTTGATGACGTCATTGAGAGTGAAAGAGTTAAGGGTTTTCTACATGTTGAGAAGTATAACTGGAAAAGTCTGTCAATTTAAAACAAGTGAAGAGGGTTGACCTTTTTGTCCCATAGCGCTGACGGTTAAAGTGTAATAGATCCATTCATTTCCCTTGAGCGCAGTTATGCTAGAATATTTATGTCCATTGGAAACAGGAGCCTGATCAGACACCGGTTAACCTTGCGCCTGATTAGCCTAAGAAATGTTTGTCACTTACATGTACATGTAAATAACCCTTATCGCGCTAAACGTGAATTTGCTACATTTTCAAACAGTTTGGATCCAGAGCAGACGATGCGTAACGCTGATTACGCGTTACGTTTGATATGGATCCAAACTGAAAATACAATTTCACAGACGACTCATTATTCAGCATGATAAGAGTTAAAACATACAGTGGAGAATCTGTTATTCTTTCCCAATAAACGCGTTTACTCTAAAACTATTATTTGCAGTGCAAACAGTTTGGAGCCAGATCAGACGCCGGGTAACCCGGCGTCTGATCAGGCTCCAAACTATTTGCCACCAAGATAAACATGAAATATCAGAATTGTCCAAAAGTTGTTCTTTTCTACGTTTTAGTGTTTTGCGTTTGCGTACGTTTGCGTTTAAAAGGGAAAGAATAACAGATTCTCCACTGTACATCTTAGCAGAGTGTACATGTATTGTCTCCATTATCACATTACTTCAATTATTAACAATGTATTGCATTGCATTTGTATTTACATTGCCCCCTCTCTACAGCGACCCTCCTAACAACGACTCCCTCCTCACAACGACACTTGCCACGCTTTTACTGCTGCAATATCATCTGCTTACAACTGTAGTCTTTTGATTTTCTCAAAGTTAAATAGTGAACGTTTTGACATAAAACCCTTAATGACGAGCGACAAACAGCTTGAATGCAGATCAGACGCCGCGTTACGCGGCGTCTGATCTGAATTAAAGCTGTTTGCAAATGTCCCTCCCTTGATCGACTCCCTCAAAACAACTTACATGTACACAATAGTTGTCTCCCGCTGAGTGTCGTTGTAGAGAGGGAGCGATGTATTTGCAAAATATACACATACTGGTATCTAGTCTTAAGAGTGTTACATGTAATATTTTATGTCTAACTCTTCCTTTTCATTTTGCGCATCGTTTTTCATAAATCTTTAAACCACACAGTGTGCTTCCGTCAGCTCCCATATTAACTGATGCGAATCTTTTCATCGACGAAAGCTGTCAAACAAAAATGATATTTCATCAAAATTTATCACATGATTTGCTGGAAAATCCAGAAAAATATCTAATAAAGGAGTGGGTTATATCATTTGCCATCAAACACATTTGAACTTCGAGAACTAGAGTCAAATTCAGAAGGTTTCCATCCGAATCAAAGTTACTCGATGCCGAATCATGCTGAATACTGGTTGACGTTAGAACTCATTTTAACCGTTTATCATGCTTAGGCGCGACTTGGTTTATTGCAAACAGTTTGGATCCTGCGCAGGCGGCTAATAACGCGGCGTATGATCTGGATCCAATTTGTTTGCCACTCATCTTCAACCTTCCGTTTGTTTCAAATGCTTAAAATATCTTAAAATATCCATTGCGAATAGCTTAGAGCCAGATCAGACGCCGTGTTAACCAGCGTTTGATAAGACTTCAAACTATAGGTCACCCACATGAAGCAAAATCGTCAGAATTGTCAACATTCTGCTATTTTTCACATTTGATGAAATGCGTTTGATTTTCGTTTTTGCGTTTAAAAAGGGAAATAATAACGTCCTCTTGACCGTAGGTGCGCATCAGGAGTTGCCGACCGTGTGTTAACTATACGGGAAACAGGTGACGCAACAGAATATTTTGTGACGTCATATGACGTTGGATATTACATACGATGTAGACCCAGATCACAACCATTGTTTTGTTTTTAAAATTAAACCAGGCTCCAAGGTTATAAAGCTTTTCAGTTGAGTCTGGAGTAGTTCTCAAGCATTTGATTGGTCAGATTTGAGCCAAGGCTCAAATCTGACCAATCAAATGCATGAGAACGAGATTATACTCACCTCAAAAGCTTTATAACCTTGGACCCCGACTAGGATCTACAATGTTGGCCAAGAAAAAGGGTTTCTATAATTGTGTCTTGCTCACAATTACACTGGAGAAGACGCTATATTTTCCATTTTAAACGCAAACGAAACGGAAACTCATTACAATAAAATGGATAAAGAATATACATGTACATGTATTTAACCCTTTACCTGATAGTCTATTTCTAGTATTGAAGATACATGTAATTGACTTTTTATTAAAGCAGGTTGAAAGTAAAGCAGAATGCGCCTTAGGGCGCATTCTGCTTTACTTTCAGCCTTCTTTAAGCTATCATGTACTAGAATATAACAAACTATTTCTTTAATATATACATGTATTCATGACTGATTAAATTGGAACTATTTTCTTCAGCGGAGGAATAAATCATATTCGCTAAAAGGCGCTTCTATGGAGGAAAGGGTTAACAGTTCTGACTATTTCTTTTCACCCGAGTGGCAAACAAGTTTGAGCTTAATCTGACGCCGGGTAACCCGGCGTCTGATTAGGCTCCAAATTGTTTGCAATAGACATTATAGTTTTAGCGTTTAAGCGCGTTTATTGGGAAATAATAACGTCTTCTCCATTGTAAACTACAGTGGAGAATCTGTTATTCTTTCCCGTTTAAACGCAAACGTACTCAAACGCAAAGCACTAAAACGTAGAAAAGAACAACTTTTGGACAATTCTGATAATTCTTGTTTATCTTGGTGGCAAACAGTTTGGAGCCTGATCAGACGCCGGGTTACCCGGCGTCTGATCTGACTACAAACTGTTTGCACTGCAAATAATAGTTTTAGCGTAAACGCGTTTATTGGGAAAGAATAACACATTCTCCACTGTAGGTTTAGGGTATTGTGTAGTTGATAATTTAATCGTTTTTAGATTCTATGTGGAATAAAACGCCTCGTAATTTGAATATTTGAATAAAAAAGATGTTTAATATACCGTTAATATGCCTATCTTAGTCTAGTATTATGGACCTTAATAACCTGCTGATATCAAATTTTCTACATCTATACAATTACATTAGAAATATATGCAAGTTAAGTTAGAGAGAAAATAAGAAACCAACATACAATGCAAACTATTACAACCGCTCAAATATTTGTCGATTATTTTCAATTTTAACCCTTTCACTCTCAATGACGCTGTAAATCGCGTTTGCAAACAGTTTAGGCCCTGATCAGGACCCAAACTGATTGACACTCTTATCGGTATTTATTAAGTCATACAATATTAAATCTAACTTTTAAACGTGTCTTGCAAACAACAATATTGACGCAGACGACAATAAAGCGGTGCAAGTGTAAAAATCTCCCGAATAATTTGATCATGAAGGGGTTTAGACACGCGGCTGCTTAAGCATGGTGTAAATAAAGCGGAGTTTACACGCGAGATATTTCTGTGTTTGTTTTATACCTCTTTAAGCCATCACCTGTCTTTAGCATCCCCAGCGAAGCCTCTTTTGAAGTGTAATATAAATATAGAATATTACATGAGTGTTCATAATTTATTGGATTTATTAAACGAGTCTTTTAGAAAACGATAAAAACGAGGCTTTGCCGAGTTTTTATCGTTTTCTAAAACGACGAGTTTGATAAATCCAATAAATTATTAACACGAATGTTATATTCTTTTTATAACATAACTTAGAACAGTTATTTATCGCTTTCTTTGAGGTCAAGTGAATGCTAAGCGCGATATAAGTAGATCTATACAGGAAAAAAGTTGTTCCAAATTACCCCGTTCACTAGCATAATGTTTATGTTATTATATGTATAATAAGCACTTTCATGTAGATCTAATATTGATTAATTACACCAAAAATCTATAAAATAAATCTTCATGAAGGAATGAAGACGTTAGATATTGAACGCCTAGAATGCCTTTTAATGACGTCACAAGTAAACGACGTCGTGGCGTACCTCATTTGCATAGTTATATAACTAGTTATATACATTTTGTATGACATTTAAACAACGGGTGTTATTCAACGCTCACGCCGTCTGTTATGTTACATTGTATAAATACATGTGCTCCATTGTATTTCAGAATTCTCTCGATAGTACTGACATTACTAAATTATTGCAATGATTTACAGCGTTTCTCTCTACAAAGACACCCAATGGGAGACACAGATTGTGTGTGTTGTTCGGAGGGAGTCGTTATAGAGAAGGAACATTAAGAAACGCTTACATTTGCAAAAAGCTTGAATCCAGATCAGACGCCGCGTAACGCGGCGTCTGATCTGGATTTCAAGCTGTTTGTCACTCGTCATTATATTTCTTCTATCAAAATGCCTTCTTATATTCAACTTTAACAAAAACAGCAGACGACAATTTTAAGCAGACGATAATGCAGCGGTAAAAGAGTTAGACACAATTGTTATGTTTAGGGAACTGCGGCAAGGGTCTTTGTAAGGAGTTTGGAGGGTCATTGTGGAGAGGGAGCACTGTACATGTATAATATAATATTTGAACCATTGACCAAACTTGTTTCAAGTGTATAACAAATGTTGTGGAAATAGTGCTACATGTTCATGTGTATGTAAAGTGCTTTCTCCCTACAATTTCACTCCAAACAACGAATCCCTCCTGAAGACTAGCATTACCGCTGTTAGTCCTGTCTTACTCTTTATGTGCTGCACTATCGTCTTCTTAGAATTGTCGTCTGCTGTTTTTTCTCAAAATTTGATATTTTGAAAGAAGAAACATAATGAAGAGCGGCAAACAGCCTGAATCCAGATAAGACAGCGCGTTACGCGGCGTATGATCTGGATTCAAGTTGCTTGCAAATGTAAGCAATTTTCCCTACCTATCAAAATTCCCTCGAACCAACAAACTCATAATCGTGGTCTTCCCGTTGGTGTCGTTGTTGAAAGTTTTTTCGTGGAACAAATGTGTAAATGTGTTTTATAATACAGTGGAGAAACTGTTATTCTTTCCCAATAAACGCGTTTACGCTAAAACTATTATTTGCAGTGCAAACAGTTTGGAGCCAGATCAGACGCCGGGTAACCCGGCGTCTGATCAGGCTCCAAACTGTTTGCCACCAAGATAAACATGAAATATCAGAATTGTCCAAAAGTTGTTCTTTTCTACGTTTTAGTGTTTTGCGTTTGCGTACGTTTGCGTTTAAACGGGAAAGAATAACAGATTCTCCACTGTACCAGAAAAATGAAGTCCAAGGGGAAATAATAACGTCTTCACCAATGTACCGGTATATCGACAAATGGAAAATTGTTGTACATGTACAAGTAAAGACATACTTTACTTGAAGTACAGTGGAGAATCTGTTATTCTTTCCCGTTTAAACGCAAACATACGCAAACGCAAAGCACTAAAACGTAGAAAAGT
Organism: Gari tellinella; assembly: GCA_922989275.2. Classification (NCBI taxonomy): domain Eukaryota; kingdom Metazoa; phylum Mollusca; class Bivalvia; order Cardiida; family Psammobiidae; genus Gari; species Gari tellinella. The sequence goes on along the minus strand of OV277869.1, from coordinate 4,232,033 downwards.
ACAACTTTTGGACATTTCTGATATTTTATGTTTATCTTGGTGGCAAACAGTTTGGGGCCTGATCAGACGGCGGGTTACCCGGCGTCTGATCTGGCTCCAAACTGTTTGCACTGCAAATAATAGTTTTAGCGTAAACGCGTTTATTGGGAAAGAATAACAGATTCTCCACTGTAGTTTAGATACCTCCTACATGTAACCCGTTACCCCATAAATACTATTTTTTACACCTGTAATTTATTCATCAGCTGAAGAAAACAGATCAAATTTATACAGCCATTGATATTTATCGTAAGAACTAGTTGTAATGTTCTAACAGATGGTAGCTTAAAGCAGACTAAAAGTAAAAGCAGAATCATTTTACTTCACTTTCAATCTGCTTTAAGTCGTCACCTGTCTTCAAATTTAGAAACCAGCTATTAGGTCAATGGTTAACTCTTTCCCTCTTTCCTCCCTGAAACTTGAAATGGACAATTCTAGTTTCCATTTTAGTCTAGTCCATTTCTCTCTTTTAAGGGTTGTTTTTGTCAATGTTTGGCATTATGACAAACAGTGAAGACCCTGATCAGAGGGCTCCTTTCGGAGCCCTCTGATCTCAGTCTTCACTGTTTGCACAGGACAAGTGTACTATTCACATGTACATTGTTTGAAAAGGACGCCTATATGCGGGACTAGGGTTCAAAGGGTTAAGGTAAATGTTATATACATGTATATTTAAAACTGTGGAGAATACTATATTCGCTGTCAATAAACGCGTTAACGCTAATCTATGTTTTTCCAGTTTAACAGTTTGGGTAACCCGGCGTCTGATCAGGCTCCAAACTGTCTGCCACTCAGATTAAAATGAATTGAAAGAAATGTCAGGAAATTGCCATTTTCTTCATTTTATTACATCGCGTTTGCCCTTAAACGGGGCAAATAACGTATTTTTCGCTGTATAACATTGAATTCTACAAATTCTAAAATAACTCAAAATATAGAAAATCGACGAGTGTACACGAATTCTTCACACCTGTGAGGAATTCGTAGGAATTTCATACGAATATGTCACACATGTGTGAATAATTCGTACTGACTCTCAGCCCCCCCCCCCCCCCCCCTAACAGTAGATACGAATTCTTCACATGTCGAAATTTTTTAAAAACGAATGTAAAAATTTTGTGCATACGAAAACCTCACACTTTCCAAAAAGCTTTTAGCCACCCAGATGGATAAGGGGACATATTAGGTTTGCTTTACTTGATAGAGGTCTTATATTTCACATAATGACAAAACATATGTACTAGACTGCCTGTTTAAATGATAAAAGGTCAAGGTCACACGGTGAGAAATATCACATTTTTCAGCACTCGATATAATTAATTATAGACACATAAAACTGAAAAATATCATGGTAATAAAAGCACTTTTGGTGACCATATAATTTACTCGATTCCGTCGTATCGGATATTATTCGGTCCGTCTGTACGATGCATTCTAAGAACTTTATAAATGTATGGACCGGTTTCTGTGTCACCAGCTGAAGGCAAAGATAACACGTCGGGGTCGGTCACTTTTCCGTAGTCTATCTGTCCGATCGTCCGACTGTCATGGTTTTGTTTTTTACTCTAACGCCTGTTCCACTTAAGTTTTTAAGCTGAACTTTCATTTAAAGAGTTTAATGAGTAGATGTGTATTGCAAACAAAGTTCAAAATTCTTGTATCAACACCGTGAGATGTATTCCCCTTTCTACATTTTCCGGCAAATTCTGCATGTGCTTCTGGATAATTAGGGGTCTACCAAAAAAAAACAAGCTATTAAAAAAGAACCAGTTCGGGGACTCCCTATTTTTATTTCATATTTCTGCACAACAGGATAAATACTAGCAATATGCAAAAATAAAAAAAAATGAATGTTTTGAAAATTCGAACAAACTGCCGCGATAGTCCTTAAATACCAGACGGGCAACGGTTTTAAGACGGGCGACCATCATCGCCCGATATTGGTTATCGTGTGTTCAATATATGCATGAGGTTTATAAAGACGCGCTGATTTCACTTCTTTGTTATGTTGCTCACTTTCTTACATGGAACCATACAACCGATTGCCTTATCGTATAGTCCACATCATGGGCATTCAGTAATAACGTGCAATACTGTGTGAGACCGAAAAGAAACCGGTGTTATCCGGTTGCCAGACGGGCGCCGGTCTAAAGACTGACACATGAGGACAATTTTTGATGTAGAAAACTGTCCTTGGGACTTGCTTTGGCATAATACATGTAAAATGACCCGGGAGGTTAATTTTCTGAGCCGAAAAGTGTCCCGGGGTCACACTTCTGCGTGGTGGGGACACTTTTCGTCATTACACCGGCCGGTATAGGATAGGCAAAAGCCGGATGGAGACGGCCTTGCCCGACCTCTGACACGCTTGTATACGTTTGTATATTTGGTCAAAAGCTTTCTCGGGTCCGATCGACGTGTAAGGTGCCCGGAAACGACCGATTTTAAATCGATGTCGTGTCGATGACCGTCGTTGAAACTAGCTTTTAACTCCACTTTAAAATCAAACCGAGGCCAAGAATTCTGAGTTCATACTATGTTAACAGTATTTCAGTCATATCTCGACATAAAGCTAATTGCAGATGGGAGAAGAAACCGGATGCACGTCATAAACTGTATCAGGTAAAAATATGCATCTGGGTAAAAGCACCGAATTTCCGATAGCCAGCTTGAAGGCTTCTCCAAATGAAAAAGCCCAAGTGTTCAGATTGGGATTCGAACCAACAACAGTAAGGAGCTAAGTGAGTGTAAGTCATAGTCACTATGATCACTTGACCACGGCCACGGGTCCCATCCCTCTCCATCCCGTTAAGAATACCAACAATATACCAGCATTCGGCCGCAACCTGTAGTATGCCTCAAAGGAAGCCGAGAACTAAGCATAAACTCAACGGGACTTAAGTTTGATCATGGGATAAAAAGGGATGCACTTATCCACAGATAATTCTTCGGATATAGGTCGGCTGTTTAAGAGCTTTTTTTATCAAATCGTAAAAACTGCATGTAAAAGGGTGGATAACACAGTTTTAGCGCACCCGCTTCTTAACAATGTCGTGACAGTACGTGAGAGGGTCGCCTGTCCGAAGACGTTGGGTTTCCCTAGTACTCTAGTGTCATCTCACAATACGACGCAATACACCATCTTTTGCGCTATGGAAAGTGAGTTGCCTAAGTTGTTAGAACTTGTTTCATAATAAAATGTTAAACGGAAGGTGATGTGTGAAGAATCCGTAGGTACCAACAGGTCGTTAAAAAGGGGGTACGGAAATCTCACACTGCCATTGTGTGACATATTCGTACGAAATCATCACACATTGGTCATTCGAGTGGAAGAATACGAATTCTTCACACGTCTGATTACGGTGTGAAGAATTCGTAGTGTGAAGAATTCGGCTCAACATACCTCTCTTTACTAACATACCTTGTAGAACCACATCAGGGGCCCGTTTCATAAAACTTCGTATGACAAAACGGGCGTAAGTCAGATTATAAAAGCCTTTAATATTATTCATTTTTCCATCTACTCCTGTCTTTTGACATATTTTTGGTATTTTTGTCTTGAAAAGACGATTCCAAAGAGATGTCACAAAGCATGATTAGAAGGAGAAATCAAAAATTAAATATAGTTTAAAGCTTTGACTTACGACCGTTTTTGTCGTACGAAGGTTTATGAAACGGGCACTTGGTGTCTTATAGAGGAGCACCCTGATAAGGGTCTCCACTGTTTGTCATTTGCCCACATATTGCAAAAAAACCACAACAACAATCGTAACTAGACAGGATTAGACATAGTAGAAAACTGGAATTATCAATTAAAAAGCCCTAGGTCTTAAAGGGTCGTAGACGATTTTCTGTCAAATACAATAAGTAACCCTTTCATGATCAAATTTATCGTGAAGTTTTTACCCCTTCACCGCCATAGTGCCTTCTACTTCAATATTGGTGTCTGCAATATCGTTTCAAGGGTATTTTTAAGGCAGTATAACTGACGTTATTTCAAAACAAGTGGCAAACAGTTTTTATCCTGAACAGACGCCGCTTTACGCGGCGTCTGATCAGGATCAAAACTGTTTGCAAAAGTTCTTTATGGCGTCATTGAGAGTGAAAGGGTTAAACAGACACATTTCTCTTGTAGTTTTTACGGGACTTCACTGTACGGTGTGGGCCTGGGCCCGTTTTACTAAACAACTTACGCGCCTGATCTGGCTATTTGCTGTTTGTACAAATGTAGCAATGGATAATAAAACATATAAATTAAAATTATAAGTAGTTTAGTAAAACGGGCCCCTGACCAGGAACCACTTCCGAGTCGTTGTGTTACAGAAGTAGTACATGTACCTTGAAAAAATAAAATTTCAAAGATTTGCAATGTTGAGTGATGCCTGTGGGTGAGTTTGAATGGTTTTCTTGATTAAAACTGGTAATTTGTGGTCATTTCAACCATAATAGCATTTTTAGGGATCTCATTTCAGGACTGGTGCATGTGGAAACTAGGTTCAAATGGGATGAAAGTGAAGGTTGTTTACCTTTATTTTGACAGTGACCTTAGGAAAGCATTGATATAAAACATGTAATCGGTGATGGTATGGGTTTACTGGCCTCTATCAACAAGGAAATGTCTATATAATTGAAGGGTACGTCTTTTATAGCCTAGATCCAGTTTTGGAGGGAGTTGTTCATGGCATTAAAAAGGTTATATATACAGTGGAGAATCTGTTATTCTTTCCCAATAAACGCGTTTACGCTAAAACTATTATTTGCAGTGCAAACAGTGTGGAGCCAGATCAGACTCCAAACTGTTTGCCACCAAGATAAACAAGAATTATCAGATTTGTCCAAAAGTTGTTCTTTTCTACGTTTTAGTGCTTTGCGATTGCGTACGTTTGCGTTTAAACGGGAAAGAATAACAGATTCTCCACTGTAACTACTAAATGCGTTTTTTTTTATCTATTTGTATCTATTCCAGGAGGATCTGTATTGTAGTTAAACAACCGGAAGTCCAAGTTATACCGTATACGAATCATTCTAATTACGTCATCACTTACGTCAGCGTATGCCCGATTAAGGGCATTTTGCCTTTGTTCTTGTATTTCCCGTTTTGTCAGTGGGGCATCATGAATGGTTTCAAGCATTGTTTCAATTAAGAACGAACTATTGTTGTATGCTCTACTGCCTTTGAATAGCTCAGTAGGAAATTCAACTCGCTCATCAATATAACCTTGAATCTGGAAGGACTTCCATAATCTACGGGCAACTGATGTCCATGTTAAACACTCCAGGTCTTGCCGGCGACGACTTAATTCATAAACTGTTTTCACTATCCCTGGAATATTGTTCTCTGGCCTCAAGTTGGACAGCAATTCCGAAATAACACGCATCTCTCCATTGTTAATTCCCAGCTCATGCAATGTAAACAAAACATCTTCGGCAAAGGTTTCTTGTTTCAAAAGATAGTTTGGTTTTAATGCACAAGGATCGCAAATAGCTGACACCGGCCTGACGTGGTGGTCAACAGTAGCAATGTGCTTATTGTTAAAAATATCCATTAGATAAGTTTCAAATGACCTTTCTTTGCAAGACGACGAATACGGTTTAAGGAACTCCTTGTCAACGTAGGCAGAGTACAGTCTCGAATATGGGTCACGTGATATCATCGCTATAGTGTCGTCATTATTTCGATCTTCAATACTGTCCTGATATTCGCTATCTCCTTTATGTATTTGTCTTCTATTCTTGTATAACACGTCATCTAGATGATCCACCCCGTTCTCGAGTATTCTGACCATTTTCTGCCAAAACGTACTCCCTACTTTAGGGACAGAGCAGAAATGGAAATGATACTTCGGCGAGTAAAGGAAACTTGTTGTAGCGTATTTGGCGAATTCGTTACCATACTCCTTGCATGAATTGGTCATGTGCTGTATACGCTGTGTGTGCAGTATCTCCAATTTATGGCTGTGGTGAAATTGAAGATAATTTCCTTCTGCAAGTAGAAAATTAACAGTTACAGAGGATAAAACGTTATTCTTTCCCGTTAAAACGAAACGAAACGCAAACCCATCACAGAAAAATGAAGAAAATGATAACTTTTTGACAATTCCAAATGTTGTTTTTAATCTTGATGGCAAACAGTTTGGAGCCTGATCAGACGCCGGATTACCCGGCGTCTGATCTGGCTCCAAACTGTTTGCACAGGAGATATTAGATTTAGCGTAAACGCGTTTATTTGGAAAGAATAACGTTTTCTCCACCGTACCAGTTTTATGCTGATAAAGCAATTGGTAAGAGTTTCAAATGGTTCATAAGCTCTGGAATGGTAAGAATTCAGCATTATGTTCTGAAATCTTTCTTAAGCTTTGGATTTGTCAGAGTTCAGTATCATGCTCAAATGTGGTCAATCAAAGCTTGTGAACAGTCTGACACTGAACTCGATCGTTTTAAGCATTTTATTGGTTAGATTTGAAGTTTTTCTGTGCAAAAACTCAAATCTGACCAATCAAATGCATGATAACGATGTCACACTCAACTCAAAAGCTTTATAACCTTAAGGTCTGATATGACAACCACTGAAAGGAATACTCATTAATATTATAAATGTATGTACAGTGGAGAATCTGTTATTCTTTCCCGTTTAAACGCAAACGTACGCAAACGCAAAGCACTAAAACGTAGAAAAGAACAACTTTTGGACAATTCTGATAATTCTTGTTTATCTTGGTGGCAAACTGTTTGCACTGCAAATAATAGTTTTAGCGTAAACGCGTTTATTGGGAAAGAATAACAGATTATCCACTGTAACACAAGAATCAGTTTAATCCTTTCGCTTTCAATGACGCTTAAAGGCGCGTGGCGTCTGATCAATATCCAAACTGTTTGACACTCATTTTGAAATGTCTTCAGTCATACTGCCTTATTTTTAAAACTTTGAAACGACATTGCAGACAACAAAATTGAAGCATACGACAATGAAACGGTGAAGGGGTAAAATTCTCACGAAAATTTTAGGAGTGAAAGGGTTAAAGGAACTTGCAAATACAGTGGAGAATGTGTTATTTCTTTCCCAATAAACGCGTTTACGCTAAAACTATTGTTTGCAGTGCAAACAGTTTGGAGCCAGATCAGACGCCGGGTTACCCGGCGTCTGATCAGGCTCCAAACTGTTTGCCACCAAGATAAACAAGAATTATCAGAATTGTCCAAAAGTTGTTCTTTTCTACGTTTTAGTGTTTTGCGTTTGCGTACGTTTGCGTTTAAACGGGAAAGAATAACAGATTATCCACTGTAGGTGGTGCCTCAGTTACAAAAAGTTGAAAGAACAGGTAAGAATTAAATGACAACTGTTATTTCATATCACAAGACATTCGATAACCTTAGTCATATAACTAGAATTTCATTTGTTTTGACATTTTAATCTCAGATTTTCTTACCACTATGCATGTGCAATTTAAGCAATAGCATTCAATTTTCATTTTCCACAATTTCAGGAATATGACCCATACTTATGAAATTCAACATTTTGGCGGTGAATTATGAAAATTGTGAATTTTGCATATAACAATTACATAATTTGCGAAATAATTATTTGACTAATCTTTGGTTTTTTAATTAATTTGAATGGAAACTTCAGCGCTCCCTGTCTACAACGACACCCAATGGGAGCCAAGAAATATGTGCGTTGTTCGATGGGAGTATTTAAAGGGAGGGAACTTGGCTTACATTTGCAAACAGCCTGAATCCAGATCAGACGCCGCGTAACGCGGCGTCTGATCTGAATTCAAGCTGTTTGTCACTCGTCATAAAGTTTTTTTCTGTCAAAATGTCCATTATGTAATTTTGAGAAAAACAGCAGACGACAATTTTAAGCAAACGATATTGCAGTAGTAAAAGCGTTAGATATAATTGTCCTGTTTTGGGAACTGCGGAAAGGGTCGTTGTAAAGAGGGAATCGTTTTTTGGAGGGCCGTTGTAGGGAGGGAACACTGTATATACACATATGTTTTGTTTCCTGAATTTACTTATCCATGATTTGTGCCCTACTTTACAAACAATTGTTGAATTTGTGTTTTTTCTTTCTTTTTTAGAAATTAGGATAATTCATTGTTTTAACAGAACATTGGAGAAAACACGTTCACCATTAGAAACATAGCCAAATAACGGCTATAAGATCAGTCGAAACAGCCACGAAGAGACATGTCTTTCCTGAATACAGTTTGTGTACTTTTACCCGGGTCCGAGGTTAAAAGTTGAGTTGAGTCTGATGTTGTTCTCAAGCCTTTGATTGGTCAGATTTGAGCCTGAGCTCAAATCTGACAAATCAAATGCCTGAACAAAAACTCAGACACGTCTCAAGCGCTTTGTAACTGTGGACTCTGGTATCGCTAAGTAAAGTGGTCCTGAGTTGTCTCATAGAGAGTTGTAACATAGAGGAACTTACATGAGTGCTCATTATTTATCATTTTTAATAAACGAGTTGACTAAAATAGGATGACACGAGCCTTGGCGAATGTCATACATGTATCTATTTTAGTCAACGCGTTTATTACAAATGGTAAATAATGAACACGAATGTGAGATTCTTTTTTATCAAATAAACATTTTAAAATCCTATTAAGTTAGTTAAAGCCGCAGATTGTAGTCTTTTTCGCCATATAGATTTTCCGCCAAAGGGTGACGTTGTTTACGGTAACGTCGTCGCAAATTACGTCATTTGGTATCCCGGTACATGCATCGTTTGTTGACGAACAGGTTGGGCCGGAACCCAAACAACGATATTTTACTAGTGGATTAGGATATTTACAGAATGGCTTTATGTAACTCCCAGACCTCAGATTATGTGATAAAAACAGTGTATCCGTGTATGGACCCCTCTCACCAGGTTCTGCACTGTGTTATGTAAACATGTTTGTCATTTGAATTTGTTGTTTACTTATTGTTTAAATGCTTTAAAATGCGTAAATTCTATCCTTGGAACATTTAGAAGTTTTTAGAATATTCTAGAAGATCGTGGAATAGCAGAGAACATCACTGAATAGTATGGAAACATATAGAATGTTCGAGAAGTTTATATTCACTGGTAAACAAGTTGAGTCACATGATCTTGTTTTGTTGACAGAATGCCCCTGAAAGTCTATATTTAGTAATTCTATGGTAAACAACGGATCACATGATCTTCAAGAAATTCTATGACTGTTCAATACAGTTCTAGAATGGTAAAACTGTGTATATATAGAGACTTAGAATTAACTGTTTTATCTTAGATCTTTCGACAGTCATCAGTGTACTAGACGTTTACTTGTTAATAGTACAGATAGAATCTCTGGATAATTGAAAGTGTGGGCATTTTAAATTAAAAGTGCAGTGTTTTGTTATTCAAAAGGACAGGAATAAGGATAATCTTAGGACTTTAATTTACAGGTATTTACGTGTTTCTACAACTTGTAGTTTTGTTTTAATAAAGTTTGTAAAGTTTGTTGCTGGCTTTGTCTTTCTGTTGCGCCTGGCTCGTAACAACTGTTTGTCATAAGCAATATATTTTTCGGCGGAGCTGACTGTTTTCTATTTAGACACACTTTATATTTGGCCCCACATTTCAACCAATAATATTTGATCAGAAATTTAGAATTAAGAGCACCTGTTGAAACTGAATAGTCTGATTGGATAGTAGCCAGGGCTCCAGATAAGGGAATTGTTTCAAAACTTAAAATCTTTATTTGTGCATTAAACCCTGTGGTGTCGCTATACATATGAATTGTCTCTTCGAGACAATCAAAATGAGTGGTAATACCATAGGGTTTGGTGCTAAAAGAGGTGAAAAATGTGATTTGTTTAGTTTACTCACTCTTATCTGGAGCCCTGTAGGCTGGTTTATGTCCCATTACAGTTTTACATGATGTGGAATGTGGGTGTAAAATTTAGAGATACAGGCTTGCTGTTTACTACACTGGGCTGATGAATTAGGCCACAGAAGTTTCCACTGTTGACAAAATTATGCTTCTATTTTAAGATATGATCTGAAATATATTTATAGATATACAGAGGAAGCTAGGTGTTTCGTAATTGTTTACAACCAATTTGTTTTAATTGTTAACTATTTGTACACATTTGCCATACATTAAAAGCAATATTTTATATATGAATAGCCTCAAGTGAGTTAAACACAATTGTGTTGTTTCATCATTATTTACAAGAGTGAAGTACAGTAGATTGTTGTATCTGTACATTTGTGTATGCTATAGTTTGTTTCAAGAAACTCTATGAATGGAACAATAGATTAATGTGAGGATCTCCTACCAGTAGCTAGGATATGAGTTGAATTATTGTTTTGTTTTGCATTTCTGTACATGATAGTTTTGCATTTTAAATAAAAGTTACTGTTTCAATTGAATACTTGTATTTTTTGCTTTTCAATCCAAGATATTACAATTCTTTGAAAACCTCAATTTAATTCAATTTTGCACACCCATCTATATAGCCTTAGTTCAACCACTCATTCCGCCGAATATCTTTTTTAAAGATATTTCTTGTTTAAATCAACCCTAAAATGTAAAACGTTGACAAGACTGTTACTGGAAACTAGACCTGTCTGTTTAAAGTTTCAGGGCTGAATGTTTTCTCTGTTCTATTATACATATAATAGGTGTCTCTCATTAGAACACATAGTTGCTAGTATTCATCACTATGTATTTCAATTTCTCGAAAGCTGTTGAAGTTTGCGATGTTTTGCTTTCGGCTTAACAATGGTGTATGCATATATATTTATGGGATTAGGCCGTGAATGTCCAAAATTGTTTACTAAGGTAGTCACGATCTGCAACACAGGGTAAATTTTAGACTTTTAGCGTCTTTAATGTATTTCTTTACTTTCAACCTGCTTTGAGTGGTCATCTGTCTTCAAAACTAGAAACAGGCTATTAGGTAAAGGGTTTGACGCGTTTACGCTAAAACGTTTAATTTCATTGCAAACAGTGATCAATTGCAAGCAGGTTGGAATCAGATAAAACACGGAGTTACCCGGCAAATTACTCCTGGCTCTATAGTGTTTGCCACAATCTTCAATCAGTGGTCAACATTTACATAACCTACAGTTTATTGCACTGCGTTTATTTTTCATTCCCACTAATCCATAGATATACATTTTTTCGCATTTAAAATGATTCCTCCACTGACACAAATAGTACCTATTTATACAGCCATGATTATGTATCAAAGCAATATTTTCTATATTCTATCGGATGTTAGCTTAAAGCAGGTTCAAAGTCATGCAGAATGCGCATTCTGTTTTACTTTCAACCTGCATTAAGTGATCATCTGTATTCGAAATGAAGAAATAGGGTACACATGGATATACCTAATATTCTAACACCTCTCGCCCACACCCCTATATAAGCGAAGAAGGACCGTCTCGGTGTACGAATTTTCATTCTAACACACCTCGCCCACACCCCTATATAAGCGAAGAAGGACCGTCTCAGTGTACGAATTAAGAAATAAAAAACTCATACCAGTGTTCTATCGTGCAATCGAACACTGGTAGGAGTTGATATGCGTAGTAATTTAATCACGAGGCCTTTAGGCCGAGTGATTTAATTACAAGCATCTCAACGACTACCAGTGTTCGATTGTTAGATAGAACACTGGTATGAATTTTTTATTTCGATTCTAACACATAATTTAACCGAAATTTGCACCGAAGCAACGGCGTTACATTTCTTGGCGTACGCATTTTCGAAGCCAAATGACGTCACGTTCGAACGTTTAGCGCGTGAGTGTTCTACTGAAAATTCGTACACTGAGACGGTCCTTCTTCGCTTATATAGGGGTGTGGGCGAGGTGTGTTAGAATGAAAATTCGTACACCGAGACGGTCCTTCTTCGCTTATATAGGGGTGTGGGCTTCGGTGCAAATTTCGGTTAAATTATGTGTTAGAATCGAAATAAAAAATTCATACCAGTGTTCTATCTAACAATCGAACACTGGTAGTCGTTGAGATGCTTGTAATTAAATCACTCGGCCTAAAGGCCTCGTGATTAAATTACTACGCATATCAACTCCTACCAGTGTTCGATTGCACGATAGAACACTGGTATGAGTTTTTTATTTCTTAAGTAGAACACTCACGCACTGTAACGTTCTAACGTGGCGTCATATGACTTCGAAAATGCGTACGCCAAGAAATGTAGCGCCGTTGTTTCGGTGCAAATTAAGGTTAAATTATGTGTTAGATTCGAAATAATAAATTAATACCAGTGTTTTATCTAACAATCGAACACGGGTAGTCGTTTTATCTAACAATCGAACACGGGTAGTCGTTGAGATGCTTGCAATTAACCACTCGGCCTAAAGGCCTCGTGATTAAATTACTACGCATCTCAACTCCTACCAGTGTTCGATTGCACGTTAAAACACTGGTATGAATTTATTATTTCTTAAATAACGTCGTTTCGTGTGTGGTATTTTCCTTTTTAGTATGTTATCTGATAAAAGAATTATTGTATTTACCTGTTATACCGTCAAAGAGTGGCTCGTTCTGAAAGTCCTTCAGATTGAACAAGTAAATCCCAGTCAAACCAATAACAGACCCTACAGTTAACGTCAATATCAGTTTCCTATATGGCATTGTTGATAGAAACACTCTGCGTCAAGTATATCTGACAAATATCTAAAAAATATAGTAACATACAGTGGAGAAAACGTTATTCTTTCCCAATAAACGCGTTTACGCTAAAACTATTTTTTCCATTGCAAACAGTTGGAGCCAGATCAGACGCCGGGTCTGGTCAGGCTCCAAACTATTTGCCACTCAGATTAAAATAAATACTGAGATATGTCAAAAACTTGTTATCCTCTACGTTTTAGTGCTTTGCGTTTGCGTACGTTTGCGTTTAAACGGGAAAGAGCAACGTTTTCTCCACTGTAGGCACGGATACAGTTCTTCTTCTCCTCCTCTTACGGAACGCAAAGGTTTCAGTGTCCGACGAAGAGGTCTACGATTTGTCAGCGGAAACGGCCGAACATGTAAACGAATAAAACCGAGACTCAAACGGATACAATCACGAAGTACTGCCAACTGCCGTTATAACATATCGAGTTTTTGTGCAACTTTAATCAGCGAGCGTTACCGTTTTTGAAACTCTTCAAAATTGCGAACAGGTTCGTTATTCACAGGTAAAGGTTGAGAGTGAGAGACGGACAAAGCCGATATCAGACGAATCTTTCATAATATATTAATACGCTTCGTCGATTGGTCTACGGTTACTCTTGCTATACACCCGAACGGTTACGAAAAAAGGTCACTATTTTCTTACTTGCGAAGCTGTTTATCTTAATACTTACATGTTAGGGATATAACTTAAGAAGTTAAGAATACATAACATAACATAATCTTTTTTGGCATTAAAAAGCACAATGACATTATAAGAGCTAGTACAGATTTTATACATGTACATTCAAAAGGTAGGGCATTTAAGTTTTAGTGCTAATCTATTTCCAGAGAAGGTCTATAGATGCTACATGTAGCATAGAGAAACGTGTGAGAGATAGAGGAGTATGCGTTAGGATCAAAACTGTTTCCTTATTCTTAATCAGCATCATTTTGCTGTGGTTCATTTCTTGATTTAAATGCATAACACAACAACAGTAGAACCTCTCTATTACGACCACTAAAGTGTGTTAATTATAAGGTATTTACGACAGATGACTGCTTAAAGAAAGGTGACAGTAAAACAGAAAGCTCCTACATGAGCTTTCTGTTTTACTGTCACATTGCTTTAAGCTGTCACCTGTCTTTTATCCAGTCAATTAATATTCGTTTAAGTAGTCGTAATAGCGAGGTTGTACTGTACATGTAATTAGATAGGTTACATGTAAGAAGTTAAGAATACTGTTATTAACCTAATTCAAATACATTGCGTTTGCCTGTCGTTTGCATGCATTTACAGTAGAGAATCTGTTACTCTTTCCCGTTTAAACGCAAACGTACGCAAACGCAAAGCACTCAAACGTAGAAAAGAACAATTTTTGGACAATTCTGATAATTCTTGTTTATCTTGGTGGCAAACAGTTTGGAGCCTGGTCAGACGCCTGGTTACCCGGCGTCTGATCTGGCTCCAAACTGTTTGCACTGCAACTAATAGTTTTAGCGTAAACGCGTTTATTGGGAAAGAATAACAGATTCTCCACTGTAAACGAGAAATAATAACGTCTTCTCCATTGTACCAAATTTCCCTACATCACCCGCCCACAGTATAGATCCACATTAAACGCCTGGTGAATCGGCGCCTGATCTGGATCCAATCTGTTTGAAACTCATTTCGATAGATCTTCAGTCAATATGGTACAGTGGAGAAGACGCTATAATTTCCTGTTTAAAAGCAAACGAAACGCAAACGCATTGTATTAAAATGACAACTTTTTAAAAATGCAAAAGACTCATTTTAAACTGTTCGGCATACAGTTTGGATCCTGCTCAGACGCCGAGTTACCCGGCGTCTGATCTGGCTTTAAACCGTTTGCAATAGAAATACTTGTTTTATTGTAAACGCGTTTATTGGTAAAGAATAACGTATTATCCAATGTAACATATAAGAGTATAATAAGACAACCATTTTTGACAATTCTACTTTTTATTATTTATTTTTTTTACAATGTAGAACATGACCTGTTTTTGGAACGATGAACAATCTATTAATATCAGATTGGCAAACATTTTGGAGCCTGTTAAGTCGCTGTGTTACACGGTGGCTGATCTGCCTTCAAATTGTTTGCATTTGACTGGTCCTTACGAGGGTCTGCCAGAAGGCTCTAGAATTTGTCCCTTTTGTGACACAAATACCATCGAGAATGAAGTACATGTATTATTGAATTGTCCCATGTATATTAATATAAGACAAGACCTTCTTTCAAGAGCTCACGTTTTAAGTCCCATGTTTCATTCTCTATGTGATATGAATAAGTTCTGCTTTCTGTTTTCTAACCCAGATATGGTCCGTACTTGTGCCAAAACCTGTTTTGCCATTCTTCAACACCGGCAGTTTTTACAGTGTAAATAACGTTTTATAATGTAAATAATAATCGTTATTGCTTTATAGCAATAACGCACATTATTTTAGCGAGCATGCACAAGAGTGTTTGGAATGTTTGGTCTGCTATACAAGGCCTAGTTTAACACAATTGTCTCCCTTTCACTATGAAAGCATTTTAGTCACGAGACTAAACATTTATGACATCATTGGTGACGTCATCTTCCTTTTCACTCGAGCTTGCAAGCAAGGCAGCAGCAAACAAAAATCGTCCAACAAAGAAAACGTATGCGAGGATGACGAATTTAATCGCGTCGACGAACACAGAGAACTGTATAAACTTCGCCGTTAACCATAAAATACGTAAAAGTGCATAGATTATGACATTGAATTTAAATAGATCTAGTAACTTTGGGACAGTAGATCTACAGCCAACCTGCCAATAACGGATCACTATACAGAAAGTTTTTCTAGATCTACAAGATAAAGTTGTTTCTAGAGAATATATAGATTTATACATGGCACGTACCGGTAGATCTAGACGAAATTAGATCTAGATCTACCTTCATCCATCAGCATGTATGAGCTGAACTTTTATAGAACGTCAGAAAATAGATAGGCATGGAATCTAGAAGTTTTTGCTGTTACTGTTAGCGTTTGACGTTTTGATCCAGATACAGAACTCTAGATCTAGTCTGATATAGATCTAAATAAAAGTCGAGCAACCGAAAGTAACCAGAGGCCAAACGCAGAAGGTATAGATCTTTGAAATCAATTCTTGTTTTAGATTTTTGCATTCAAAAGTTAGATCTGGATCTAGATCTACTAGGTTTGGTTATTTTGGTGTGATCTGGTCTATGCAGCGTCTATTTGGGGATTTCATCCGTTATTTAGTGGAACTCGTTAGATCCTTTATGCAACTTTGCCTCAACGAATGTTTGTTCAAGACGAGATGATATTGTCAAAGTTCTCGATTTTAATTCATGAGAATAAGATCGATCTCTAGTTTGCATTATTTATTTGCATTAGACGTTAGTTAGCTCAACTCAACTCAACTCAATTTTTATTGGCAATCGGCAACATAAAAGCGCCATAGCAATGCTGTCCTCGCGCTCACTTATGACGTCATAAATTTGGAGTAGATGTACTTGGTAGTTACTAGCTAACATTTCGGTAGATCGTGTTACGTTCTTATGACGTCATTTTAAACAATTACGTCATAGCTATGGGGATGTATAAATTAAATTTAACCTCATGCTGCATGCAACCAGGCCTGAGATGAAATCAAGTTTTGTTCTGTTCTGTTATTTATATCATAATTATTTTGCAAAATCAGAGCTAGACCTAGACCTACTTTAAAGAATTTTGGTGATAATGCATTGCAATTGACGGTAGATATAGATCTAAACGTTTTCAACAATAGGTGGGACCTATTGAGGCTATTCATTGTTGAATTAGATATACATGTAGATAACAGCTAAGTTGAAAGAACGAGCCTTATTTTGCACACGCACTTACAGTATAGATCTAGATCTAACCGATTGATGAATGTCATGATGATGTGGATATACATGTAGATATCTAGCTCTAGCGCAAGATGATGATGATCCGTTGTTGATAGTGATTGTTATTAAACTTGTTACAGATCTAGATCTGGATCTAAACCAGCATGGCATGGTGGTGATAATTAGATTTAGGGTTGTTCCGATTGTCTCCAATTATCGTTCTGGGCTTATCGAATATAGATTCGATCATTTAAATGTAGATTATAGATCTAGATGATAGATCTAGATCTAATGCTAAATTAATTAGATTATTGTCGTTGCAAAACAAGGCGTAGTTAAAACAAACAATCATTATTTTGCTTTGTTGAATTTTGATTTTACTACCATTCAAAGAACAACAAACATGTTTATAGAACTAGAGACTTGTAAAGTAGATCTATCTCTGGAAAAATATGTAGATCTAGATATATGAAGTAGATTCTAGCCGTACCTTTCAAAACATCTACAAAATGCTCAAAGAAGTCTCTTATTATGTAGTCTCATTAATGAACCCCCTGGAACGACATGCTAATTTTGTGACAGGTGTCGTCCCTCTGGCAAAGACGAGAAATAGCTCCATATCATCTAACTGTACACATGTGGACTACTTATCATGCTGGAAGACTGTTGTAACATATTATTAAATTGGTTATGGCGAATAAAGTGATGTTATAAGCGATATACACAATAGCCTTTTATTTGCATATAAGACTTAGAATAGTGATATTTCAACATTCACACTAGAATTTTTCGAGCCTTTTTTACATTTAGGAATCTTCGAATGGCTGTTTCAGAATTCGTACAAACAGTTTAAAGCTTCAATATCTTATAGATTAACATTGGTCTAAGAGTCAAATTACCCAAGGCATGAAAGTTACGGTAGCAAAGATACCGATGGTAGTACAATAGATAGTTAATCGATTTAGAGTTTCAGATTATCGTTTTTGTTTTTTACCATCTGTTACACAGCACTTTTGATGATAATGCAATACATGGTGGTTAAATGGTTGAATTCAGGGTAGCTGTAAGCCACAATAACTCCTAGCTTTGAATCGAAACGCTTAATTGTAAAGAATACAGTAGAACAAAATTTAAAAAAAAATTTAATCCGCCACCAAAAATGTTAATTTTGTGGTCAGGTTAGTGTCACAAGAAATGGCCAGATTAATGTTACAATAAATGGCCAGGTTAGTGACACAAAAGATAGCCAGTTAATTTCTACGAAAATACTTGCGAACAGATTGTAAAGTTTACCCTAGGTTTTGGTGGCGTCCTAGCCAGAAAGTGCGACTGAGTGGATTCTCCACATTGGTATCTAATTCTTGGTTTACCTCAGTATATAGGCAGTCGTACTTGTCATACAATGTATTGGTTGTACATCTTGATTTAGGTTTACTATGCCGTCTTCTAGGAAGATTAAGATCATATGGCCATTGAACAGCATCATTGTGTCCGACCTTCAGTGCGCGGTATTTGGTTTAAAGTCGGGCAAAAATTGACATATATCTATGTAATAAAGTATAAATAGACTGAGACCTATTCTGTTAACGACACTGTATTCATATTCTTATACATTTCTACAAATATTTTCTTTTAACACCTGAGTGGGACACTTCTGACTAGACACGGCAATGTCAAGCGTACAAGAAGACTTGTCTGGAGGACAGGGAAAGCTCAATAACCATCACTCAGTACAGGAGCGTTCTGTGTGACATCTGGCGCAAAAAAGCCAAACAGGTTTAGGCTGGAAGGATTATGATCAGCAGTTCTGGTATTGTATGTCCATAAATCCGTTTCGTCTTGGGATAAAGTGAATATGAGCTCTGGCTAATCTAGGGTAATAGTCGGTTTGTTGGTTGTATATGTTGACGTCCGTTTCTGTGACAAAGCGGCTAACTTGACACAATCCACCCTCGAGATAAAGGGAACGGCACTGGCACATCTGACCTCGGGTTATGAAGTGTTGGCGGAGGATCAAACTAACGCCTCCTGGTTTGGTAGTGAAACGCGGTAATATTGGATCACGTCCGCCGGCACATGTGTATCAATCAGCCATCCAATCAGTAGCAAACAGTACAATGGCAGACGTTTTGCCTTTAAATACATACACTGTACATATATTTAATCGATATAGGGGTCCATGATACAAACCGAAACATACTTGCATTTTGCCGGGCAATTTTAAGAAGTAATAATAATAAAAAAGCAGCAAATCGGTGATAAATTGACAGGTTAAGATACATTTCATTGTTGTCCTTAAATTCGATAGCAGTGAGCGTCAATCAACCTCTTGTCGAGTACAAGTAGATCTATTAACATCATCAAGGGATAACTATCATAATCGGGTTTCTCTATTCCGTGGGTAGATTTCTGATGTTAGCTTGTATAAGTTTATTATTTTTTTGTGTGTTTTCTTTGTGTTATAAAGCAATAAATGTGTTAGTTATATGATGGTGTACTGATGTACAAATCAATAAAGGTATGTTCAGTTCTGCTCAAAACAAATATTAGTGTGTTCAGTAAATTATAAATCGTTTAAGCAGTAGCTTATATGCTCTTTAAGCAAGGAAGATTTGCATTAAGGTCTAAATACGATGATCTTATACTTAGACGAAATGTTAACAAAGAAATAGAGTACCGGTATCATATATAGTGATATGCCCTGTTATATGAATTCGAATTTGGTGTGGTTTGACATAACCCAGTGGTTGAACTGGGGTGGTGCCCGTTAGTGTACTGTTACAATAGAAAAGAAATGCATTTTGGCAAGGTATACAATAAAGGTAATTAGGAATACAGTAGATACCTACAGCTATTCAGTCCGGTTGAACAGTACTAAAGGCTTGTGGAAATAAGTTACATTAACCTTAATGAAATGCGTCACTCTCTAAATCATACATGTACTTAAATAGCAGAATTGGCGGAAATATAACTTCTTTAGAAGTTTAATTTTGTGGCGTAATTCTGGCGGTCTGGGAGTTTGATCCTTGCCTTTCGTTGAACAACCCTCACTACGATAGTCCACAGTCATCTGTGGGTAACTAGAGTGAGAGGTGAGAACTTTACAACTTGTAAGATATATATATACAAATAAACTGCCTTATAAATTTATCGTCATCTAAATTCAAATTCACAAACAAAATTTAGGGGTAGGGATCTCGCTCGCACAGTCCTCGTACTTGGCGTATCCTGTGTACCCCCTAAATTCTTTGGCTACTCTTTGGCGTGTTATAATGAAAGTTGCGTATTGGCAATATAGTGGTGTAACTGGTGTGTACACACTAGGTAACGTGTGTACCTGTCGGTACGTGTGCACTAGGTAACGTGTGCACTGGTTGGTACGTATACACACTAGGTAACGTGTGTTCTGGTCGATATGTTCACACTAGGTAGCGTGTGGACTGGTTGGTAATTGGTATAGCGGGTATGAACACAATGCGTAAAGCCAGTGATCAGCAACTTGAGCAAGGCAGCTTCTCCTATTCATACAGGCAGGATCGAACTTCCGGACCGTTAGAAATTTTCCCATGTTCAACCTAGCCACGATGGAAACTTGGTGAACAAACTATAGCGGCCATATCATTCCAACCTCTTAGCTTTTCATTCAAATAACTATGTGCAACAAATAGGGTTATCCCTGATCTTGTAAGATGGGTTTTATTAAAGTGATAAGAAATTGTCATAATTGTTGTTCAGTCTTTAGGCGTTCGTTTCCGGTGGCGGTCCTGCAAGAGTTCATGTTTCAGTTCGGGGACTAACCGGAAGCCGTACAACTGTTGCAGGTCCGCCGACGGAATAGACTGTCTTATGCGCGAGTCGATAAATAATGTCAATTGTGTTTTTTTTGCAAACTGTCAGGAAATGACTATCTTTTTATGTGGTCTGTAATATCTTTGCTAATCCTGTTCACTTTGATCTGATGAAAAGAACATAATATATTTTACCGTTCGCCCTAGTTTGCCAGCCAATGAAAGGGCTCTATTTCAGCGAGAAATGAAAAAATATATCGCATATTCGTTCAGCTTTGTACCGGGTATGGAAGAAATAAAGCAGGTTATGAACACGGTGTTATGGACGTCGCGCGCTAAGGCGGGACTAAGCGCATTATTACGTCATTAGACAGCCATCGCTGGGAAATAGACATACTACGTACATGTATGGAAGTTACATAGTACAGTATAACCTATGTTTAACGACCATGATTCAGTGAAGATGTATGACTATGTTAAAGAACTCTGTAGAAAGGCGACTAGTTAATGCATAATCAAATCAATACAGAAGGCTCACAACTGGCCTTTGTGTATTACTTTTGTCCTGCATTAAGTCATTGAACCCTATTGTCTTACAGACAAGGCCATTCAAGGCTCTAGTTTTAAATTCCATTTGGTAGACTAGTTTTGTTTCTCAGGTGTAAGAATAAATTTGCGGGTTTCCGAAGAACCGCCCACAGAAATAGAGCCCTTTTATTGGCAGACAAACTGGCGCGATATGTAAATTTTGTTGAACGGTATGAAAACTAGGGTGAACGATAACTGCCATACACCGTCCAACGCGCCATATTCGAGGCAACGGTAAATCAGTTATAGTTCATTTGTTTGAAAATTATGCAACATAACCTGTTCGCTCCCTACGGTCGCTCCAGGTTATATTGCATAATTTTCAAAAAATGAACTATAACTAATACATGTTTTCGTATAACCATTCTTTAAGTAGTGCACAGTAGTGCCAGTTTTTGTCTTTCAGTGTCTTAAAACCTGTTTTAGAGCAGTAATTTTAGATTCTGATTAGCATCGATATTGCAGTTTTATCTTTAACCTTAGATATGTACAGTATATGTACAGTTACACTAAATGCTAATTGTTACAATGTTTACGCATCTCTTATAACTCCAACTAGGAGTGGCATTATACATGTCTATAGTTTACTGTATTTGTGATTATATTTACAAACATGTATGTATAATGATGAGATGTAAATAAAGATTACTACTCGTTGTTTTAGCACAGAACGCGTAAACTTACAAGGTGAAATAACGCATTTTCCACAGCCAAAGCAGCGTCAAACATGTATTCATGTATTACATGTATGTTATAGTAAATCTACTATTTGTCGTGATTCCGTTATTGATGTTACATGTACTAGCGATAACTAGATCTAATTACAGATATAAGTATAATTACAGAAAGAAGACTACACACTTTAATAATAACCAGGCTGCTGTGAATACACTACACACTAGATGAAATAGCTGTTACATGTATAGGGTAATCTTTTAACCCTTCTTCTACATGTTCTTTTTTCTTTTTTTACTTTATTCAAGAATATTACAATCACATACATGTATATATTTATATACACTCATCTTCAGATCAATTTCATACTTCCTTTAATATTAGTGGCAAACAGTTTGAAGCCTGATCAGATGCAGGGTTACTCGGAGTCTTATCTGGATCCAAAATATTTACAAAGGAAATAATAGTTTGAGCGTTTTAGCGTAAACGCGTTTACTTGGAAAGAATAACGCCTTCTCCGCTGTACATTATCATAAACAACTATGTTATTCTTCAAAGACATTAACGAGTTACTCCATAGCCGGTTTCCAGTTTTAATGACTCGTGAGCACTTAAATCAGTTTAAAAGTAGAGCAGAATGCACCTTAATGCGCATTCTTCATTACTGTCAGTCTGCATTAACCCTTTACCCAATAGACGCGCCTTTTAGCGCATTTAAATTATTCCTCCGCTGAAGAACATAGTTCCAATTCATACAGTCATTAATATGAATCATAAGGAATATTTTCTTCTTTCTAGCAAGTGGTAACTTAAAGCAGGTTGAAAGTAAATAAGAATGCGCCTTTAGGCGCATTCTGTTTTACTTTCAATCTGCTTTAAGTGGTTACCTGTCTTCAAAACTAAAACTGGCTATCGGATAAAGGGTTAGGCTACCATCTGCTAAGATGTAAAAAGAAATTGAAAATTATTGTACATGTTTATGACTGTATAACTTATAACAATATTCATCAGAGGAGCAATATATTAGATGCGCTAAAAGGCACTTGGAACCATCGTGGAAAGGGGCTAACTTGGAGTCGTCATATACATTTAGCTGATCTTCTTGAAAAGACAGATCCACTATTGTATGGCTGTTGTTTGGACATATTACTTTGCATTAAAAAGTATTTGTTCAAATTTTACATTCGCCATTTCATGATAAAAATTATCGTGAGGTTTTTACGCCTTCACGGCCATATTGTCGTCTGCATCAATATTGTTGCCTGCATGCAATATCGTTTCAAAGTTAGATTTAAGTCAGTATGACTGGCGTAATTTTAAAACAAGTGGCAAACAGTTTTGATCCTGATCAGACGCCGCGCTACGCCGTGTAATACGGCGTCTGATCAGGATCCCAACTGCTTGACACTTTTTTTTATATATCTTAAGTCAAAATACCTTAAATTCAAATTTGAGAGATAAAAGCACACGGTAACTGTTTAAAACTGATGATGTCATGGCATGAAAGGGGTTTACAGCGAATCTCCGCTATAAAATGAGGATTCTTGACTTTTATAATCGAAATGGAGCAATCTAAAACAACGAATAGGATTAAATTGCTATAATCTAGTATATTTAGACCTGCACGTGACTTTATCAAAGAATACCGTGTTCAAATACACGTCACGATTCAACCATAAAATCAACGAGGGCAATGTTTATTCAACGTGACATTGTCCTTTTGAAACCAGGTGCTTAAATATTTCACTCTCAATGACGTCATAAAGTGCATTTGCAAACAGTTTTGATCCTGATCAGACGCCGCGCAACTCCTTGCCACTTTTTTTTTAAGTTAAAACAGTTCTAATTCATACAGCCATTAATACGTATGTATCGTAAGAAATAGTTTCAATGTTCTAGCAGATGGTAGCTTAAGCAGGCTAAATTGAAAGCAGAATGCGCCTTAACACTTTGAACCCTAGTCCCGCATATAGGCGTCCTTTTCAAACATTGTACATGTGAATAGTACACTTGTTCTGTGCAAACAGTGATGACTCAGATCAGAGGGCTCCTTTTGGAGCCCTCTGATCAGGGTCTTCACTGTTTGTCATAATGCCAAACTTTGACAAAAGAACCCTTAAAAGTCAGAAATAGCCAAGACTAAAATGGAAACTGGATTTGTCCATTTAAAGTTTACAGGCAGGAAAGAGTTAAAGCGCATTCTACTTTACTTTCAACCTGTTTTAAGTGGTCACCTGTCTTCAAAACTATAAACAGGCTATGGGGTAAAGGGTTCAGGTGAAAGTTACATACCCACTGATTACAGTGGAGAAGACGATATTCTTTGTCAATAAACGCATTAACGCTAAACAATTATTTCCATTATAAACAGTTTGGATAACCATGCGTCTTACCAGACTCTTAACTGTTTGCCACTCAGATTTAAATGAATGGTCAGAATTATTAAAAAGTTGTTACTGTCTACATTTGATTTCAATGCGTGTGCGTTTGGTTTACGTTTAAACCGGAAAGAATATCGTTTTCTCCACTGTACCAGTACAGTGCTCCCTCTCTACAACGACACCCAATGGGAAACTCAGATTGTGTGTGTTGTGTGGAGGGAATCGTTACAGGGAGGAAATTAAGAATTGGCTTACATTTGCAAACAGCTTGAATCCAGATCAGACGCGCGGCGTCTGATCTGGATTCAAGCTGTTTGTCACTCGTCGTTATATTTTTTATATCAAACTATCCACTTATATGTAACTTTGAGAAAAACAGCAGACGACAATTTTAAGTAGACGATATTGCAGCAGTAAAAGTTTGAGGAACAGCGGCAAACACCGTTGCAAGGAGGGAATCGTTGTTGGGAAGGCCGTTGTAGAGAGGGAGCGCTGTAAATGCAAGGTAGTTTGGCTATAAGCATATCCAACATTATACTATAATATTGTTCGACAATATTGACCTGACGTTGGTGACCTCTATTAGCATAATTTCACACTTCGTTTCATTTCTAAATATATCTTCGGGACACTTCGTCAAATTTATACGAGAACGCACATGGTACTGAAACCGGTAAACAAAGACAAATAGCATTGACCGGTTAGCAAATGTATCGATAAGTATTAGCTCAAGTGGTAAGGAAGGCGACTATACATTATCTTTTCGTAAAAGGCCAGTGGTTCGAGACCCGTGCATCATCCCTTTTTTCTATTTTTACCCACATATGCTGCTTCTGTTTTTTTCTTTCTTTTCTATATTTTTCTTTGTTCTCACTTTCTATCTTATTTTTCTTTCTTTTTCCTTTTTTTCTTTTCTTTTCTTTTCTTTTTTTCTTCTTTTATTTTCTATTTCATTATTATAAAATATAATATCATATCTACACATAATCAGTACAAATCAATCTTCGTCGTCACTGCTGTCAGACGAGTCGTCTCTGAGCGTCAATGTGTTTATCTACAACGTAGTCGTTTGGCTTGCACGTCTATATATGTATATGTGTATGTGTATGCTGTGATAAAAGCTTTCCGGAGTCCTTCTTCTCCTTTCTCACGCGGTCAACTGTGTTGCGGCTCACACCTGTGACCTCCGCCGTTCGGTCTAAAAATGATCTAGATCCTGTAGTCTGATCATTTGCAAACGTTTCAGAAACGTTAAAGATAATTTCTTTAACCTTAGATGATGAAATATAGTAAGACTTCCTATAATTTTAGATGTTGCTGGTTAGACTGTGTGTGAGAAAACGTATGATGTGACATATAATGACACATGGCAATGAATATAACATGTCACCCGTGCATTTTATGTATAAAATAAAATTTAAAACTTACAAAATATGAAGAAAAAAAAATTCACCTCATACGGGATTCGAACCCGGGACCTCGCCATTACATTTATCATTCGTTCTAACGACTCACCTATGGCAGATGCGATACGTCAAGTGGTTGCCAATTAGTTATATATAGTAAACCGGCGTTAATCGAAGGTGAGGGTATCGAGGAACTGTCGTGGTGGTTTTAAACCAAATCTAAACCCAACATGATGCTTTTTAGTAGAAACGATTATACTAGCATAATCGAAAATCGTATTTTATCGCTTAACTAAGTGGGAGTTGTACTCCAAATAAGATAAAAATGTAACACGATTTACGTAATTTATCGAACATTCCCGACAGTGTACGACAAGCTGTCGATTATTGATTTATACTGCGTCACCACTCTTTAATTTATTCATGCATAAAGTTCAACGTCAGGTCAATATTGTCGAACAATACTAGTATAATGTCGCCTCCCCAGATATAAACAAAATCATTGACATGACAATAATAGAGATGAAATCGTTGGTAATGTGAGAAAAAGAATCTGTCACTCGTCGATGTTTAAGACAAGTTGGTCTCATCGGTTTTACTGAACTCATTGCAGCTTAGGAAATATGACTGAACGAATATCAAAAATGTTCATCTCTCCCTAGAGACCTTCCTACATTGTCGTGGTTCTGTGGCTTAATTGGCATAGGGAATTGTTTCTGTTTATTGGACCGAGATTATCCCCTCTGCCAAGAACTAAAAGAAGATCAGGTCGGTGATTTTTATCACATTTGCCATTTTACAGCAAATGAGATTAGCCGAAATCATCATCATCATCTCACTCATCTTATTAGCCCTCATCGTTCATCGGCGCTATACAGTGGAGAAATATAGGATCTGTCATGAGTCGATGTTTAAGACAAGCTGATCTCAAAAGAGTCTAGAATTGAAATGTTATTAAGCGAGCTTTGGCGAGCTTAATAACTTTTCTGTTCTAGACGAGTTTGAGATCAACTTGTCTTAAACATCGACGAGTGACAGATTCTTTTTCTCACATTACCAACGATTTAAGCTATTCTAAAGCAATATGCATTTTTGGAACCCCAGTGAAACAATTCCCTATGCCAAATAAGCCACAGCACCACGACAATGTAGGAAGGTCTCTAGGGAGAGATGAACATGAAGATAATTAGTGAACCAGTGTAAATGACATCTAATACCAGTTTGAAAACAAACTACCGCGTTGATATCAACAAAAAAGTAAAGAAAGTTTGGAAGAAGAGAACGTGCTACAGTGGAGAAAACGTTATTCTTTCCCGTTTAAACGCAAACGAAACGCAAACGCATCGCAGAAAAATGAAGAAAATGATAACTTTTTGACAATTCCAAATGTTGATTTTAATCTTGACGGCAAACAGTTTGGAGCCTGATCAGACGCCGGGTTACCCGGCGTCTGATCTGGCTCGAAACTGTTTGCACAGGACATAATAGATTTAGCGTAAACGCGTTTATTTGGAAAGAATCACGTTTTCTCCACCGTACAATGGAGAAGACGTAAAACATTTTGACAATTCTGATTATATTTTGATCTGAGTAGCAAACTGTTTGGAGCCTGGTTAGACGCCGGTTTTGCCGGTGTCTGATCAGGTTCAAATCTGTCTGCCACTCAGATTAAAACAAATTGTAAGAAATGTCAAGAAATTGCCATTTTCTACATTTTATTACATTGCGTTTGCGTTTAAACGGAAAAAATGACGTATTTTTCACTGTATGACATTGAACTCTACAACCTAGAATAACTCAAAAAAAAAATCGACGAGTGTACCGGTCCTTTACTAACATACCTTGTAGAACCAGATCAGAGGTCTTATAGAGGAGCTTCCTGATCAGGGTCTGCACTGTTTGTCATTTGCCCACATATTGCAAAAAAGCAACAACTACCTTAACTAGACAAAAATGGATAAGACATAGTAGAAAACTGGAATCATGTGTCCATTAAAAGCCCTAGGTCTTAATGGGTCGCAGACAGTTGTTTGTCAAATACAATAAGTTACCATTTCATGATCAAATTTATCGTGAAGTTTTAACCCCTTCACTGCCATATTGTCGTCTGCTTCAATATTATTGTCTGCAATATCGTTTTAAGGGTGGAATTAAGGCAGAATAACTGACGTAATTTCAAAACAAGTTTCAAGCAGTGTTGATCCTGATCAGACGCCGCGTTACCGCGGCGTCTGATCAGGATCAAAACTGTTTGCAAATGCGCTTTATGACGTCATTGAGAGTGAAAGGGTTAAATAGACACGTTTCTCTATTACAGTGGAGAATCTGTTATTCTTTCCCAATAAACGCGTTTACGCTAAAACTATTATTTGCAGTGCAAACAGTTTGGAGCCAGATCAGACGCCGGGTAACCCGGCGTCTGATCAGGCTCCAAACTGTTTGCCACCAAGATAAATAAGAATTATCAGAATTGTCCAAAAGTTGTTCTTTTCTACGTTTTAGTGTTTTGCGTTTGCGTACGTTTGCGTTTAAACGGGAAAGAATAACAGATTCTCCACTGTACACCATTATGTATGTTTTGCATTCGCTGTCGTTATTACGGGACTTCACTGTAGTGTGTCAACATGTGCTTCAGTGTCGTAATGTATACAAATCTCGCGTTGGGATACGAGACTTGAGTCTTCAAAGGCAACCAGTATCGTCATTTTGTACAAATCTCGCGTTAAGATACGAGACTTGAGTCTTCAAAGGCAACCAGTATCGTCATTTTGTACAAATCTCTCGTTGTGATACGAGACTTAAGTCTTCCTATGCAACCAGTGTCTCCGATGATCAATTGCAATCAGACCAAAAGACGGTCTAATGAGGTATAACTCCAACCAGCTGACACAATGATGCATTGACGTTGAAGCTCTGAGAAATTAACCTCTTAGCTGCCAGGATAACGTCTCCTTGGCAAACGTCGTCTGCTTGATAATTGTCGTCTGCTTGATAACTGTCGCCTGCTTGATAACTGTAGTCTGCTTGATAACTGTCGTCTGCTTGATAACAGTGGACAATACATCTATCACTCCCTACAACGGTCCTCCCAACAACGACTCCCTCCTTACAACTACCCGGGTCGTAGTTCACTAAACAGAACAATTATGTGTAACGCTTTTACTGCTGCAATATCGTCTGCTTACATTGTCGTCTGCTGTTATTTCTTCAAGTTACATATAAGTGCATATTTTAATAGAATAAATATTATGACGAGTAACAAACAGCTTAAATCCAGATCAGACGCCGCGTTACGCGGCGTCTAATCTGGATTCAAGCTGTTTGCAAATATAAGTCAATTTTCAATGTCAATCCCAATAACGACTCCCTCCGAACAAAACACAATCCGTGTTTCCCGTTGGGTGTCGTTGTAGAGAGGGGGAACTGTATGTTACTTTTTCCCGTTTAAACGTAAACGATAAAGCAAACGCATTGCAATAAAATGTAGAAAATGATCACTTTTTGACAATTCCGAACACTGATTAAGATATGGGTGGCAAACAGTTAGGAGCCTGATCAGACGCCGGGGTACCCGACGTCTGACCTGGCTTCAAAGCTTTTTGCAATGGAAATAATAGTTTAAACATAAACGCGTTTATTGGGAAAGAATATTTATAACGTCTTCTCCACTGTAATAAAAAGGATGAAATGGAAAATTGAACAAATTTTGACTATTTATTTTGATTTTAGTGGCAAACAGTTTTAAGCCTGATCAGACGCCGGGTAAACTGTTTGCAATGGTCATAATAATTTTGGTGTAAAGGCGTTTATTGGGAAAAGCATGACGTACAGTGGAGAATCTGTTATTCTTTCCCGTTTAAACGCAAACGTACGCAAACGCAAAACACTAAAATGTAGAAAATAGCAACTTCTTAACAATTCTGACAATTGATATTTAGCTGAGTGGGAAACAGTTTGAAGCCTGATCAGACGCCGGGTTATCCGGCGTCTGATCTGGCTCCAAACTGTTTGCACTGCAAATAATAGTTTTAGCGTAAACGCGTTTATTGGGAAAGCATAACGTATTCTCCACTGTAGTTATGACCTAAAATTTCATTTCCATTTTGTTTTATATTGACATTCCTATCAGTTTATAATAATTTATGGCATCGGGGGGCAAACAGTTTGAAACCAGACCAGAAAACAGTTTACTTGCCGTGTTATGAAAAGTGTAGTGATTTATATAATTACATGTACACCGACATTGGCTCTGTCTAATTAGGGGTTATCAACCTAATTGTCTTTGAAGAATAAACATAAATGTTTATTATATATACTTAAAATGCAATAGGTAAACAACCCTGTTCATTGCAATCAGTTTCAGCCGGATTAGACATCGTCAAACACAGTATCTGATAATGCTCCAAGCTATTTGCGTCTCAAATACTGGTCATTACTGTTTGTGATATCAAAAGAAAAGTAATGCAGAAAGTTTAAGAAGCTTTCTACGGTATATGAGTCATAGCTTTCTAAAGTGTCTATGGTATATCAATCATTATTCAATATTGGGCGGTAACGTGTCTTATGAGGCATCCATTTTATACATATAAGTTTGACTGTATTTAACGATATTAAATATTTCATGATGATTTAATTAATATAGGCTTCATTAAACTAAGTTTCTTTTGAAATTCTTCTCTTTACTGTCATAATTTCAGCTACTTGAAACTTAATTTAATATATTGATTATATAAATTATGTTCCAGTGATGACTAAAGAAGACGTTATTATTTCCCAATAAACGCATTTACACTAAAACTATTATTTCTATTGAATACAGTTTAGAGCCAGATCAGACGCCGGGTAACCCGTCGTCTGATCAGGCTCCAAACTCTTTGCCAAGAACCAGATCAGACGCCGGGTTACCCGTCGTGTGATCAGGCTCTAAACTGTGTTCCACTAAGATTACAAAACTATAGTCAAAACGTTGTCATTTATTACATTTCATTACGATGCGTTTGCGTTTCGTTTGCGTTTTAACTGGAGAGAATGACGTTTTCTTTCCCAATAAACGCGTTTACGCTAAAACTACAACACTCACTCTCAGTGGAGAAGAATGTGCTTTCCCAATAACGCGTTTAGGCTACATGTAAAACTATAATTTCCATTGCAAACAGTTTGGAGCAAGATCAGACGCGTCTGATCAGGCTCCAAACTGTTTGCTTTTCAGATTCACATAAACAGTCAAAATTGTTAAAATGTTGTCTTTTTCACGTTTCATTGCGATGGGCTTGCGTTTCGTTTGCGTTTAAACGGGAAGGAATAACGTTAATTCGGCGTCTGGTCCGGATCCAAACAGATTGACACTCAATCTAGTATTTCTTTAACCCGTTCGTTCTCAATGACGCTTAAAAATGTGTTGGCAAACAGTTTGGATCCTGATCAGACGCCGCGTAACGCGACGTCTGATCAGAATCCAAACTTTTTGACACTCTTACCTATATTAATTCAGTCATACAACCTGAAATCTAACTTTGAAACGTGTCTTGCAGACAACAATAATGAAGCAGACGACCCTAAAGCGGTGAAGGGGTAAACATCTCTATAACAATTTGACCATGAAAGGGTTAATCAAAATACCTAAAATTTAAATTTGAGAAGTAATAGCACACGATAATTGTTCCATTGCAGCAAATTGGTTCACCGCAAATCTCCGCTACAAAAGGAGGATTCTTGACTTTTATGAACAAAACGGAGCAATCTAAGATAGGGTCAAATTGCTATAATCTAGTACAGAGGAGAAAACGCTATTCTTTCCCGTTTAAACGCAAACGAAACGCAAACGCAAAGCACTAAAATGTAGAAAAAAGTACAATATTTAGGCAATTCTGACAATTCAAGTTAATCTGGGTGGCCGGATTACCCGGCGTCTGATCTGGCTCTAAACTGTTTGCAATAGAAATACATGTAATAGTTTTAGCGCATACGCGTTTATTTGGTAAATAATATCATTTTCTCTACTGTATATAGACCTACACACGACATTTTCAAAGAATACCATGTTCAAATACACGTCACGACTTTGTTTCATGTATTCAGCCATAAAATCAATGAGGGAAATGTTTATCTAACGTGACATTTCTTATTTTCGAAACAAAATGCTAAAATAAACTTATATAGCGCTCCCTCTCTACAGTGGAGAAACTGTTATTCTTTCCCACTTACCGCGTTTCAAACACGTTTTAAACGCGTTTAAAACACATTTAGCGTTTATGCGTTTACATGCGCATATAAACGCGTTTACTCCGTTTATAAACGCAAGGGAGATAACCCATGTCGGTCAGGCTTTCCCATTCAGATATTATTCCTTATTTCAGCAAAAAATAGCGTTTTGCCATCTTTTATATACATCTGAGCTTACTTTGATCTATGTACAGTAGTTACTTGTCGTTATACATTGTTAAGGAACAATATCTACCAGTTGTTTAAAAGAAAAAAACTTATTCAGCATCATTTCGTTCACTTAAACGTGTTACATATATACACTTTGTTTCAACCTAAACTCCCGAAGATGTTAAGCTGCTGAATATGTGTCATCTGCTTTACTTTTCGTCATTAAAAATCTTTTTGTGATTTATAAATAATAGTTTCTGCGCTGTAAGATCCAGATCATATACCGGACGAATGATATTATTTGAGATATGAAATTCTACACGTACCTTCTGAAAAATAAATCCATATAGCTCTTTAAATGACACAATGTATTCTAACACTCTAAAGGTACCCACTTTAGCCCTAAGGCACATGTACGAGGGGCAGTCATTGGTAACTTCCTGTAATATAATTCCTACTAAGTGAGTGTAGGACAATTCCCCACCAGGACAATTCCCCACTAGGACAATTACCCACCGGACAATTCCCCACGAGGACAATACCCCACTAGGATGATTACCGACTAGGACAATTCCCCACTATTAATTATAATTATGTATTTAATTAATGAATTTAAACACTTATTGCAATTTAAATATGCCCAATACAAACTTACAGTGTAGATTCATATCACATCATGATTTTAGTTGCCTTAGTAAGTTGCGCAATAAGCCTCCCGCTGGGATTTTCTCGCTTTATCAAATAACTAACTGCCGTCTGATAAGTGATGCTATTAAGACGGTTCATAGCAGGGAAAATTTTTCAAACCGCATCATTGATTGGAGCCAGATCAGACGCCGAGGTTCTAATCAATTGATCTGAATCAATGCTTGGATCCATATCAACCGCCGAGTCGCTAAGTTTTTGGTCTGAATCAATGAGTCGATCCGGATCAGACGCCGAGTTACTAAGCATGGCTGGAATGTCAATTATTGGTGAGCGAATACCTTTCGGGGTTTTTTCATTCGTATAATTGATCGGTCTCGATGATAACAAAGGTATGCAGATTGAAACACATTTATAAACGGAAAATCCGCTCTTATAAACGCAAAAATCCACTTATAAACGCAAAAATCCACTTATTAACGCTAAACGCGTTTATCGTTTGCGTTTCGTTTGCATGCGTAAACATCAACGGGAAAGAATAACAGTTTCTCCACTGTACAAAGGCACCCAACGGGAGACAAATATTGTGTACGTTGTTTGGAAGGAGTCGTTGTATGGAGGGAACTTTGCAAACAGCTTGACTCCAGATCAGACGTCTGATCTAGATTCAAGCTGTTTGTCACTCGTGATTAAGTTTTTTTCTGTCAAAATGTCTATTATGTAACTTTGAGAAAAACAGCACCCGACAGTTTTAAGAAGACGACATTGATCAATATTTTCTGTACAAAACGTGTCATAACAAATTGAATGGTTAAGAACAGTTTTCTCCCATAATGAATCTAAATATCAAGCAATGAAACTAGAAACATTGCAGAACTAATTATATACAGTGGAGAATCTGTTATTCTTTCCCAATAAACGCCTTTACGCTAAAACTATTATTTGCAGTGCAAACAGTTTGGAGCCAGATCAGACGCCGGGTAACCCGGCGTCTGATCAGGCTCCAAACTGTTTGCCAACCAAGACAAACATGAATTATCAGAATCGTCCAAAAATTCTTCTTTTCTACGTTTTAGTGTTTTGCGTTTGCGTACGTTTGCGTTTAAACGGGAAAGAATAACAGATTCTCCACTGTACATGGAAGAACACGCCATTCTAATCATACTAGTTTGTTAGCTGAAGCAATTATTTTCATTGCAAATAGTCTGGAGCCTGACCAGATGCTGGGTAACCCGGTGTCAGGTGAGGCTTCAAGCTATTTGCCAATGAGTTCAAAACAAATATTTAAAATTTTCAAAAATGCCGTTTTGACCAAGTTCATGAATTACGTTACTGTTTGTTTTGTTTTAAATCGAAAATAATCACGTTTTTTTACGGAATAATTAAAATATGTAGCCAAACCGGATTGGATTTTGTCTGTATAGTTTGTATATTATGTATGTACATAGACTGTAAAGTCTATCGCATTATACACTATCTATCTATCTACAATTGTTCAAAGCGTTTTTGTTTTCTATCTATTTGTATATATTCTAGGGGGATCTGTATTGTAGTTAAACAACCGAAAGTCCAAGTTATACCGTTTACGAATCATTCTAATTACGTCATCACTTACGTCAGCGTATGCCCGAATAAGGGCTTTTTGTCTTTGTTCTTGTATTTCAAGTTTTGTTAGTGGGGCATCATGAATGGTTTCAAGCATTGTTTCTATTAAGAACGAACTATTTTTGTATGTTTTACTGCCTTTGAATAGCTTAGTAGGAAGTTCAACCCGCTCATCAATATAACCTTGAATCTGGAAGGACTTCCATAATCTACGGGCAACTGATTTCCATGTAAAACACTTCATGTCTTTCCGGTAACTACTTAATTCATAAACTGTTTTCACTATCCCTGGAATATTGTTCTCTGGCCTCAAGTTGGAGAGCAAATCCGAAATAACACGCATCTCGCCATTGTTTATTCCGAGTTCATGCAATATAAACAAAACATCTTCGGCAAAGGTTTCTTGTTTCAAAAGATAGTTTGGTTTTAATGCACAAGGGTCACAAATTGCTGACACCTGCCTGACGTGGTGGTCAACAGTGGCAATGTTCTTATTGTTAAAAATATCCACTAAATATTTTTCAAATGACCTTTCTTTGCAAGACAAACTCGGTCTAAGGAACTCCTTGTCAACGTAGGCAGAGTATAGCCTCGAATATGGGTCACGTGATATCATCGCTATAGTGTCTTCATTGTTTCGATCTTCAATACTTTCCTTGTATTCACTGTTTTCTCTATGTATTGCTTTTCTTTTCTTGTATAACACGTCATCTAGATGATCCACCCCATTCTCAAGTATTCTGACAATTTTCTTCCAAAACGTACTCCCTACTTTAGGGACAGAGCAGAAATGGAAATTATACTTTGGCGAGGATAGGAAACTTGTTTTAGCGTATTTTGCGAACTTGTTACCATACTCCTTGCATACGCTCTTCATGTGCTGTATACGCGTTTTGTGTAGTGTCTCCAATTTATGTCGGCGATTGCCTTGAATATGATTTCCTCCTGCAAGTAGAAATTGGACAGTCACCAGTCTTATGATGATAAAGCGATTGATAATACAGTGCTCCCTCTCTACAACGGCCCTCCCAACAACGACTCCCTCCTTAAAACGACACTATTCGCAGTTCCCTATACAGGACACTTATGTCCAACCTATTCACGACTGAATGTCGTCTGCTTAAAATTGTCGTTTGCTATTTTTCTGAAAGTTACATTAATAGACATTTTGACAGAAATAGTTAATGACGAGTGACAAACAGTTTGAATCCAGATCAGACGCCGCGTCACTCGGCGTCTGATC
The DNA here is from genome assembly GCA_922989275.2 of Gari tellinella. Taxonomy (NCBI): domain Eukaryota; kingdom Metazoa; phylum Mollusca; class Bivalvia; order Cardiida; family Psammobiidae; genus Gari; species Gari tellinella. Next base: position 4,196,769 of record OV277869.1, on the reverse strand, counting down.
TGGATTCAAGCTGTTTGCAAATGTAAACCAAGTTCCCTCCCTATAACGACTCATTCCGTACAACGCACATAATTTTTGTCTCCCATTGGATGTCGTTGTAGAGAGGGAGCGCTGTAGTCTGAAATCGTTCTTAACCCTTTCACTCTCAATGACTCCTTCAAGCGTGGTTGTAAACAATTTCGGTCCTGATCAGTAACGCGGCGTTTGATCAGGACCCAAACTGTTTGACACTATTATCGATATTTATAATGTCACACAACCTTAACTTTCAAACGTGTCTTGCAGACAATAATATTGTAACAGACAACAACGAAGCGGTGAAGGGGTAAAATATCCCGAATAATTTGATCATGACAGGGTTAAGCTTTGGAATGGTCAGATTTCAGTAGTATGCTCAAATGTGGCCGATCAAAGTTTGTGAACAATTTTAGATTAAACTCGAACGTTTTATTAGCATTGGGACCAGTGTCCAAGTTTATGAATTGTTTCGACACATTTGAATTCGAATATTGTTAATCATCATCTTATGTATACAATACTTGTTTGCTATATACACATATGTACAGTTTCCGTAATTGACTTATCCATGATATGCACCCTGCTTTACAATAAAATGTTTAAAGTGTCCTTTTTTCATTTTTAGAAATTAAAATATCTTTAACAGAAAAATGGGAAAACACAAGTTTGCCGTGAGAACTTAGCCAAACATAACACACCTAGATCGAGATAAATACATTATTAGTTATACAGTTTCTTTATCGAGATATCGAAGTTCGACTGTATTTAAAATTACCCCTCCACTGACTAAAAAAGTTTATACAGCCATGATTATGTATCAAAGAAACATTTTCTATATTCTATCTGATGTCAGCTTAAAGCAGGTTTGAAGATATGCAGAATGTGCATTCTGTTTTACTTTCAATCTACTTTAAATGGTCATCTGTATTCGGAATGAAGAAACATGGTACATGTAAATGGTAAACATTTGATCTATTAACGGCGTTTCGTGCGTATTATTTACATGTATATCATGTTATTTGATAACATAATAATAGTATCTACCTGTTAAACCAGCAAAGAGTGACTCGTTCTTGAAGTCCTTCAGATTGAACAAGTAAATCCCAGTCAAACCAATAACAGACCCTACAGTTAACGTCAATATCAGTTTCCTATATGGCATTGTTGATAGAAACACTCTGCGTCAAGTATATCTGACAAGTATCTAAAAATAAAAGTAACATTATTGTATTTACCTGTAATACCGTCAAAGAGTGGCTCGTTCTGGAAGTCCTTCGTATTTAACAAGTAAATCCCAGTCAAACCAATAACAGACCCTACAGTTAACGTCAATATCAGTTTCCTATATGGCATTGTTGATAGAAACACTTTGCGTCAAGTATATCTGACAAGTATCTGAAAAAGAAACATATGCACGGATACAGTTCTTCTTTTCCTCCTTAAACGCAACGCAAACGCTGTGAGTGTCCGGCCACAGAGTCTACGTTTTGTCGGCGGAAACTGGTGAACAGGTAACCGGATAAAACCGAGACTCAATCTAATAGCATTGAGGCAAAGAAGACATGTCGAGGTTTTTCAAACTTGAATCAGCGAGTGTCATCGTACTTTTAAACTCGGCGAATTTGAGAACTATAGTTCGTTATTACAATTTAAACAGTCACTGGTTAAGGTTGAATGTGAGTGAGGCGGAAAAAGTCGATATTAACCGAGTCATTCATCATATATAGTACGGTTCGTTGATTGGTCTACGGTAACAATCCTGCTACACGCCCGAACTGTTACAAAATAGGGTAATTATTTTCTTACATGCAAAACTGTTTATCTAAATACGTAAGGGTCAAGAAGTTAGAATACAGTCGAGCACGCCTTAATTACCGTCTGTTTTAAGTGACTACCTGTCATATGTGACCTTCCTGGAGGCTCCAAACAGTTTCTACCATATATTGACTCTGAATTAAGACACAACCTCTCTTATGTGACATGTGACCATGAAGTTTGACTCCCTTCGGCAATTATCACCCTGTATTTAAAGACTTTAAGATCGTGTTTTAACACTTTTTAGCACATTGTCAAACATTTATGGTTCAACAATTAGTTATTTGAGGCGTGACATTAACACATTTGAGTGTTTAAGTGTCATTGTAGGAAATAAATCGAAATGAGTTTATATATTAGATCTCTTTTATCTTGTTAAGAAAAGCTAGAAAAGCCTTATATCCACTCAGCAAACAGGAAGAAGACCGAGGAAATCGCACCCGCATTGTTGGTAACAAACTTTACGTCAACAACGCCATCAAGAAAAAGTACGTTAACGGAAGTGTATGTGACCATTCCGTTGAATAGGGAATTCATGAGAATAACATTTCAGTCCTATCATGGAATGTAAACGGCCTTGCGCGAAAAGTTCTAGACCCAGACTTTATTGAGATTGTCCAAAGCTATGACATTGTGTTTAAATCAGAAACTTGGATCTCAAGCAACACTCATTTCAACCTTGAAATTCAAGGATATGACAGTGACCATTTATATGGCAATAAAACACGAAATGTAACAAAAGGCCGTTACAGTGGCGGACTATCTGTTTATTACAAACAATCGATTTCAACAAAATCCAAATCGTGGAAAAAAATCAAAATGGTATAATTTGGATGAAGTTATGTGAAGACTTATTTTGTTTCAATGAAACTGTTTATATATGTAATGCTTATATCCCACCATCAAGCTCAAATGTTATTAATTTTGACAATTTTGACTTTTTCAACGAACTAGAAATAGGACTAGAAAAATATAAAATATTAGGAAAATGCTTTGTAACAGGAGATCTAAATAGTCGATCCTCAAATATCAAAGATTTAATCAAATATGACACATATATTGATCATGACAACCAACTGTCAAACTTTGTTTATATTCCGCCACGTGACTCGAAAGATCACGTGCTCGATGTGTATGGCAAACGTTTGGTTGAGCTCTGTCAGTCGACTTCTTTTGTTATAGGTAACGGTCGACTACATAACGACCTCGGCATAGGGCATTACACATTCCATTCTAGTAAAGGTTCAAGCGTGGTAGATTATTTATTACTACATGTAAATGATCTTTGCGATGTTGTTGATTTTAAAGTTTTAGATCCTACAGAGTTTTCTGATCACTCTGGACTTGTATTTGCATTTGAAAAGAAAAATACACAAGCAACACATAAGCCTATAGATTCAAATAATAAGAAAACATTTATCTCATTTGATGATTCTAAGATAGAGGAATTCAAACTTAAGCTGATGTCAAACCGAAATGAATTCACTTCGTGTATGGAAAAACTAGAACAGAATGATTGTATTGATGATATAACAAATACGTTCGTATCGATTTTACACGATTGTTCCCTAGAGGTATTTGGACACACCAAATAAAAATAAAACAACAGGAAATCACAATAAAAAAACATGGTTTAATGCAGACTGCTATACTGCTAGAATACAGTTTAATAAAGCTCGAAATGCATTTAATAGGAACAAAACAGATAATACTTTACGCGACGATTTCTTAGAAACAAAGTCAAATTACAATAAAATAAAACGCACTTCAAAAAATAAATACCTAAACAAGGAAAAAAATAATTTATCAAACCTAGGTAAATCTAATCAAAAACAGTTTTGGAAAAAAATTAAACGCCAATATACAAAAACACAGAAAAAGGCGCAAAATCTTGACATAACAGATTTATATGAACATTTTAAAAACTTATATAGTTGTGAAAATGACAGCAATAACAACAGTGACAACAACTACAACAGTGACAATAACAGTGACAACAACAACATTGACAATGACAACAACAGTGGCAACAACATAAGTGACAATAACAACAATAGTGACAACAACAATACCAGTCACATTAACAACAACAACAACAACAATGATAATGATTTATTACATGAACACGTTTTTGACGACGATATAGACAAAGACATAACTATATCTGAATTAAGAGATGCTGTATTTTCTCAAAATAACAACAAAAGTTGTGGACTAGATGATATATGTGCTGAAATTTATAAACACTCATTTGAAGAAACCTCCCAAATTATGTTAAACCTTTTTAATCGATTACTGTCAAAGGGAGAGTATCCAAGCTGCTTTGGCGAAGGAATCATTTGTCCAATATTCAAAGGGGGTGACATAGAAGATTAAAAAAATTATAGAGGTATAACATTAATAAATATTCTCTCAAAAATCTACTCACAAATCATTCTGAATAGACTCACAAAATGGAGCCAGGCACACGAAAAAATAATTGAAAACCAGTTTGGATTCCAAAAAGGCAAGTCCACTGTCGACTGTATTTTCGTATTACACGCCATAATAGCAAAAACTCTAGCAAATAAAAAAAAGTTATATTGCGCTTTCATCGATTTCGAAAAATGTTTTGACAAAATTGATAGAAGTTACCTATTCCATAAGTTAATAACTGAAAATGTAAGCTCGAAACTTGTAAAAGCCCTTAAAAGTATGTATAGTGTAGTAAAAGCATGTGTTAGATATAATTCAGAAACAACATCGTTCTTCGAATCTAATATCGGAGTCAAACAAGGAGACCAGTGCTCTACCATAATGTTTTTATTTTTTGTAAATGATATATTGACCAATCTAAATAGTAATATTGATGACTTATTCACACTTGATGACTTAAAACTATTCATCCTCTTATTTGCTGATGACGCAGTAGTATTTGCACACACGCCACATGCTCTAGTCATTACTTGACGACCTACACATATATTGCAACACTTGGGGACTTAAGGTTAACACAAGGAAAACAAAAATTATGATATTTGAGAAAGGCCGACCAACAAAATATGATTTTAGATATAATGATATGATATTAGATATTGTAGACTCCTTTAAATATCTTGGGATAAATATGTTCAAAAATGGAAATTGGTTCCGAACACAGAAAAAACTAGCAGAACATTCATTATTTGCTATGCATAACCTGTTCATAATTTTTAACCAGTTAGACTTAGCTATAACAGATAAATGCAAACTTTTTGATAGCCTCGTAGGCTCTATACTAAATTATGGAGCAGAAAATTTTGGATATCATGAATGTAAAAATATAGAACTAATACACTGTAAATTCCTACGAAAAATATTATGTGTTCGAAAAAGTACTAATCTTGATGGTTTCTATGGAGAATTGGGTAGATATCCTATGCAAATCTGCCGAAAGATATTAATAATAAAATTTTGGTTTAAAATTATTAAATCTGCAAATAACTCACCTGTAAAGATACTATACAATATGTTAAAACAAGACGCAAACAATGGTAATACCTACAACGGTACAAATTGGGCTTCACATGTTAAGCAAATTCTTGATGATATAGGAATGTCAAATATATGGATAAGGCAAGATAACGATACTACTCCTCTTAACACTATTAAAGAAAGACTCGTAGATTCTTACAAGCAAAACTGGCATAACAGTATCAACAATTCAAACCGACTAATATCTTATTGCAAGTACAAAGAAACTCTAGAATTAGAAAAATACCTTAGCTCCATAAATAATAATCGTTACAGAATCGCCCTTACTAGATTTAGACTTTCCTCTCATGATTTAGCTATAGAAAAAGGACGACACATAAATGTACCACGAATAGAAAGAATTTGCCAAAATTGTAACATGAACATTATAGAAGACGAATATCACTTCCTCTTAGTTTGCCCGAAATTTAGCGAACTGAGAAGGCGATATTTTTCTCCTTACTTTTGTCATTGGCCGAATATCCACAAATTTAAAAACTTGATGTCATCTAAATCACCAACAACTATTCGTAATCTTTCAAAATGTATATACAGTGCATTTAAAGTTAGGACTGAAAATTAGAACATTAAACACGTTACGATATATGTCAGATTATTTATTCCCCTAAAGTTAGGTGGAATACAAAATTATATCTATTAAATAATTAGAACTCTAGTCAGTTTATATATACTTCTCTGTAAAGTTTGTATACGAAACTTAATTTTCCATGTCAGTGCATTTTACGTATGTATATTGAATTGTACATGTTTATTGATGGCTATGAATATGCTAATGCTATTTTATGCCTAATAAAGATCTGTATCTCTTAAATGTGTGTAAATTGTAAAAACAAATTAAAAAAAAATCAAATTGCCTTTTCAAATACATGTATGTATTTAAGCCTAATCGATTATTAGATTATACAATTTTATTTAAATAAAAATGTACTTAAACATCTTACTGTAACTTTTTTATCCATAAAATTAATGAGCTACTGTCATTACTTTACTAAAATATCTTCTGATTAATTATTGTATAGGTACAGTGGAGAATCTGTTATTCTTTCCCAATAAACGCGTTTACGCTAAAACTATTGTTTGCAGTGCAAACAGTTTGGAGCCAGATCAGACGCCGGGTAACCCGGCGTCTGATCAGGCTCCAAACTGTTTGTCACCAAGATAAACAAGAATTATCAGAATTGTCCAAAAGTTGTTCTTTTCTACGTTTTAGTGCTTTGCGTTTGCGTACGTTTGCGTTTAAACGGGAACGAATAACAGATTATCCACTGTAATGTCTTAAAGTATGCATAAACTATACTTGTCTCATTTTCTGCAAGCTTATAATTAGGTACAAAATGTTTGCTGAAAATGAGTTTCATAAACAAATTAATGTTTTTCAAAAGCATTTAATTCATAGTTTATTAATTAATTCAAATTATTCCATTAACTTTATTTATTGAATAATAAATAGCTTGCAGATATACGCAGATTTACATAAAACTACATCAACATTTTGCTTTGCTTCGTGACAGTAATTAGCGAACCTGATTTAAGAGACTACCTGTCGTATGTGACCTTATTGGCGAAGTCCCATGGAAGGTCTCTTCATACAGGTTTGACTGTACTACCATTAAACGGTTTGTGCATTGGATAATGACACAACAGTAGCGTGCTCGTTGGCTGGCTGTCGGTCTAAAATACAGTGAGGAAAACGTTCAAACGCATTGCATATGATATTATAATCTTTATTTAAGTCTCAACTTGGATACAACATTATACAATGACATAAAAAATATACAAACAAATGAATGTTCCATGTCATTCAGTTATGAATTATAAGAGACTATCATAGTGTTGTCAAAATGAACACATTCTAGGTACTATAAAAATATCAACATCATTTACAATAAAAACGGATATAGGCATCATTATAGTATACAAAGTGCACCACAAATCAAATATCACAGTTTACACATTGTTATATAGCAGACATCTACGTCTGTTTAAAATAAGACGACAGGAGTTGGCAATAGTGCGTATTAAATTAGAAAATATAAAAACAAACTTATCTTTATCATTTTTAGAGCCTTGATAAAAATATTATTTCTTATATCATTATAAGTTTCATGAAATTCATTTTCCACACAGTTTTCACAAAAATGACAAATCCTGTATTATTCGGCCAACCTTTCGAATCTTCCCGTCTCTATGCGCAATGGAGCGACACCTGCGCGAAATTTACTCAAAGCTTACCTGTGTTTTCTTGGTATTACCATTTTAACATAGTTAATGAAATATAGAAAATGAAAATTGTTTGACAATTCTTACGTCTTACTACCAGTTGTAATCTGAATGGAAAACAATTTGGAGCCTGATATTTTTGCAATGGAATTAATAGTTTGTAATGGAAATTGTAGTTTTAGCATACAGTGGAGAATCTGTTATTCTTTCCCAATAAACGCGTTTACGCTAAAACTATTATTTGCAGTGCAAACAGTTTGGAGCCAGATCAGACGCCGGGTAACCCGGCGTCTGATCAGGCTCCAAACTGTTTGCCACCAAGATAAACAAGAATTATCAGAATTGTCCAAAAGTTGTTCTTTTCTACGTTTTAGTGCTTTGCGTTTGCGTACGTTTGCGTTTAAACGGGAAAGAATAACAGATTCTCCACTGTACATGCGTTTATTGGATTAACACCTTCAGCACTGGAAACACTATTTGTAATATTAAACTTTTTGCACAGAGAAATTTAGAATTCCATCACAAAAATATTACGCAAAAAAATACTGTTTTGTTTCAATTTTTGCAGTGTTTAATTATGATATTATTATCTTAAAGTTAATTTGTTCAACTGTATGACCAGGGCTGTCATAAGTTGACATGAAAAATCCTAAGATTTCAAATTTGCATTTTCAAGTGCAATTTTACGAATCGTACCTTTATCCCATAGCCTTCTTCTTGTTTTGTTGACATGCGACCACTTAAAGCTGGCTGTAAGTAAAGCAGAATGCGCCTTAGGGCGCATTCTGCTTTACTTTCTGCCTGCTTTAAGCTACCATGTACTGCGAAAAAATCCGGAGATTTAGGAAAAATCCGGAGAAATGGCAGCCCTGTATGACAAAGAATTACAGTGAAACCCCTCTAAACCGGACATGTTTGGGGACAACATAAACCTCCGGTTTAGAGGGGTTTCCAGTTTAGAGGGGTTTTAATCCATTACCCCACAACTTGTTTCTAGTATGGAATATAGCTGACCACTTAAAGCAGGTTGAAAGCAAAGCAGAATACGCCTGTGGGCTTTACTTTCAGCCTGTTTTCAGCTCTCATCTACTAGAATATAGCAAATATTTCTGATGATACACATTCATGAATGTATCAAGTGTGTATGTATGGTGTAATTAAAAAAAAGAAGGGTTGGAAACTTTATCAAATTTTATGTCCGGTTTTGAGAGAATTCCGGTGTTTAGAGATTCTGGTGTAGAGGGGTTCCGCTGTACAACTGAGAACTGAATCTCTTGTGACCGGTACAGTGGAGAATCTGTTATTCTTTCCCAATAAACGCGTTTACGCTAAAACTATTATTTGCAGTGCAAACAGTTTGGAGCCAGACCAGACGCCGGGTAACCCGGCGTCTGATCAGGCTCCATACTGTTTGCTACCAAAATAAACAAAAATTATCAGAATTGTCCAAAAGTTGTTCTTTTCTACGTTAGTGCTTTGCGTTTGCGTACGTTTGCGTTTAAACGGGAAAGAATAACAGATTCTCCACTGTAGTCTCTGAAATCGATCAAATATTACGCAAGAAGAGACTGTTTTCATTATTTTTGTGAAGTGTTTAATTGTCATATAATAGTGCGCAGCTGTATGACAAAGTATAACAGTGCTCCCTCTCTACAACTTCACACAACGGGAGACAAAAGTTGTGTGCGTTGTTCGCAGGGAGTCGTTATAAGGAGAGAACTTTGCAAACAGGTTGAATCTCGATCAGACACCGCGTAACGCTCGCTAGCTCTCGCTTTGCCTTTCTTAACCATGCAGATTTCACTTAATATGTTCTACATGAAACTATAGCTTAATTGCACTATAGCGAACATTATACGAGCCCTCTGATATAGGTATTAGCTGTTTGCATCGGAAATTTTTTTTGTAAAGACCTATACATGTACTAGGGTAGAGAGTTTGCCTTCGTTTGAAACTGTACATGTGTATACTATACGTATGCAATTGTGCTCACCAAAAACATGTCGCAACACCAGAACCATTATAGTATCTTATTATCTTTTTATTTCTCCAACTAAATGGCAATCCACCTGGGTTGTTATTGGAGAATATAACTGCATAACCTTCTTAACCAAGTAACCCTTTCACTGGCAAATATTTTGTGAGATGTTTACCCCTTCAACGTTTCATTGTCGTCTGCTTCAAATTTTGTTGTCTGCAATGTCATTTCAAAGTTAAAATTAAGGTAGTATGACTGAAAAATTTCAAAACGAGTGTCAAACAGTTCGGATCCTGATCAGAATTCAAACTGTTTGCAAACGCGCTTTTCATCGTAATTGAGAGTTAAAGGGTTAAAACCTATTACAGTGGAGAATCTGTTATTCTTTCCCGTTTAAACGCAATCGAAACGCAAACGCAAAGTACTAAAACGTGGAAAAGTACACTTTTTGGAAAACTCTGATAATTCATGTTTATATTGGTGGCAAACAGTTTGGAGTCTGATCAGGCTCCAAACTGTTTGTAATAGAATAATTAGTTTTAGCGTAAACGCGTTTATTGGGAAGGAATAACGTTTTCTCCACTGTAACGGGGACATTGATGAACAGTGAACACCCTGACGAGAAGCTGCGTTACGCGGCTTCTCATCGGTGTATGCACTGTTTTCTTTTGCAAAAAGCCTTAGATCACCCTTGAATATCAATAATGAAAGCTTCCAGCAAGCACTTGGGGAAAGTTCATTTAAGAAATGAATTGCGTACTTCCGGCATTCATGAGCTGATGGCACTTCCATGCTTTTACTAGCAAAGTGCGTGAAGCCCGAAGGGCTTCTCGCTTAACTTTGCTAGTAAAAGCATGGAAGTGCCATCAGCTCATGAATAACGGACGTACGCAATTTATTTCTTATATTTATATTCCATCGTGAGCTGAGAAATGAACCAGAAATGTACATAACCGTTCTAATAGACACTTTGCCCGTTGCTATGCATGCTATCGTAGTAACGATCTCTATATATGGACTGAAACTAGTCCCAATCACATATTATATTTACTGGATAAATTTAGACTTTTAACCGGTAAACTTTCTCGATATGTTTAAAATCCCTTTTGAGATATCTAAAAGCACACGAATTTACGAAATACTTGTACATGTATGATAAGCATCTTAAATTTAGATCGCGTTTTTTAAAACCGATTTACTCACACGCCATACTTGATTACTCCGCGTTAACCGCGCCTACCATACGGACTTCTCTGTATCGATTTGAAAGTGATCAGTATAGCTACGCCCCTAAACCAGTCGGCTAGAACTGGATTTTAAGTGAGCATTCATTGAAATATGCAAGTCTCTTTTTAGAATAGTGTTATATAAGGACAATGCGGGGCGAATGTAAATATTGCAATATCCAGGCATAAATAGGTTTATGAGGTCAATCTCATTTACAGCCATAATCAATAAGGTCAAGTTAAGGTTTTACGGGCGACAGGTTTGAAATATATACTATTCATTGTATATAATACTATGACTTAAAGACCTTTCCTCCGTCCATTGAGGGACCACCAGCATATTGTTCTGGAGGTGTCAATGTAACTTTAAAGCACGTCAAACACAATCTCAGTTTACCTGGTGAGGTCCAGATTATACTCATGCTCTAGTGATTTTCAATGGTTATTTATAACCAAACTATCAAATATAAAGGTCCGGTCTCACATAAGACGATTCAATGGTTCAATATGCACAAGACCCATGCTTTTTGCAAGGAAATTGACAGTAAATAATCTGGCGAGGCGTTATGACCAAAATGTCGTCAGGAGATGTCTTTAAAGATATCACATGACCAAGCTTGGGTGGTAACACCTACCCCCGTATATAGTTTGAGTCAAAGCATGCAGAGCATGCACTAACAGTGGTAGGTCTCAAGTGAGGCCCGCACCTAATATTTGATAGCTTGGTTAGTAAAACCCATACAAAAACCTATTGATATCTATTATGTAAGGGCCTCTATTCAAAGCTGAGCCATTGCCTGAAGACTTTCTCATGCTGTATACCGGTATATACCTCTATTTTGACACAAACTAAAGAATGGGGGGTGAATCAATGAAAGGACTGGCTGGATGTCTTTAACCCTTTCACTCTCAACTACAGTGGATAATCTGTTATTCTTTCCCGTTTAAACGCAAACGTACGCAAACGCAAAACACTAAAACGTAGAAAAGAACAACTTTTGGACAATTCTGAAAAATTTGTTTATCTTGGTGGCAAACAGTTTGGAGCCTGATCAGACGCCGGGTTACCCGGCGTCTGATCTGGCTCCAAACTGTTTGCACTGCAAATAATAGTTTTAGCGTAAACGCGTTTATTGGGAAAGAATAACAGATTATCCACTGTATACGCAATGTTAAACGGTTTTCATTATTAATATGTTTGCAGTGTTTAATGATGATACAGTCCTCCCTCCAACAACGATCCTCTGAACAACGATTCCTTCCTTACAACGACTCTTGTCGCTGGTTTCTTTTAACAAGACACAAATATGTCTTACCTTTTCACGGATGCAATATCGTCTTCTTAAAATGTGCTGTCTGCTGTTTTTCTCAATGTCACTATAAACTTGATCATGAAAGGGTTAAATATCGCTTGAATGTATGTTAATTTTAAAAGTATGATCGACTTTTTATTTAAATATACATGTACAGTGGAGAATCTGTTATTCTTTCCCGTTTAAACGCAAACGTACGCAAACGCAAAGCACTAAAACGTAGAAAAGAACAACTTTTTGACAATTCTGATAACGAGCGAAGCGAGCTTCTACAGCTACGTATACAATAAATTTCAAGTTAAAATTCACATTTTTAGACCTGTATGTTAGTAGACCTGTATGTTAGACCTGTATGTACATTGAATAGATTTTTCTTCGTAGGTTTTTTGTACTTCCGCCGGATCTACTTGCTACATTATTTTTCACAGACTGGTCGACCCTGCTCGCGTTTTATTTATGAACATGTTGAGCAAAAAAAGTTTCGTTAAAAATTTTGCTTCCGGTTACCCATACGTTGACCCGGAAGTTATTGTCTATCACTTGCGACCTCTCAGCTATTTTTCACATACTGGTCGACCCTGCTCGCGTTTTATTTATGAACATGTTGAACAAAAAAAGTTTCGTTAAAATTTTTGCTTCCGGTTACCCTAGGTTGACCCGGATGTTATTGTCTAACACGCGCGACTATTCTGACTGACCTCTCAGCTCTGGACGAGTCTATTTGAGATTTTTTAAGTGCACATTTCCGGTTATCTCCAAAGAAAACATAATTAATTGCGAGAATCACACATCAAATTTAAATCAAAAAACCTCGCTCGTTAATACCATCCTACTGAAATTATCAACACAGTAAAAACTGTTTTATTGAGTTTCCCCCTATGTTTATCAGTTGTGATGTTTATGACGTCACTTCCTACGATTAGAAAAGTACAATGTCACACACATTCGACCGGTTTCGACTAGGCCTAGATCTTTATTTCTGTGATATCAGATATGTTGTTTCTAAATCTTGTCAATATCAAAGTGCATGTGTATAATACACAGATGATTTCAACACTGTGCTCGATCATGCCAGGTGGGGTAGATGTACGTAGATAGTCTGGCAGTGTTGACAGTTTCAGCCGGTTTCGAAACACCTAGAAACCCAGGGCTGTCCACTATTAAAACCCACCGTCCAATAGCCATGAAAAAGGTCATTTTCTGTAATAGTTTTCGTTATCTGAATGCCAGTCAGCTATATGGAAGTAATAATATTAGTGCCAACTATACACTTAATCCTCATTCATCAATTCACCCAAAGTCACCCAAATCCACCCAAGTTCAACAGTGTTTTTAAAACTCTAGAAGCCACAATATGTCTCCAATCTTTCTCAAACTTGGCCAGATTGTATATATGACCATAAGATTTTGTATGAGTTCGATTATGCTTGAAATCATATCAATAGATCTAGATCACATCAAGAGTTTTCTATCTTTGAATTGCTGAAAATGCCATATTTAACAGTGTCTACACTCTAGCGGCCACTCTTTTTCTTCAAACTTGCTCAGATTGTATATGACTATAAGAGCTCAGATGAGTGTGATTATGCTTGAAACCAGACAAATGGGTTGAGAGTTATCTACCTTTGAATTGCTGAAAATGCCATATTTAAGGGTGTTTACATTCTAGAGGCCACAATTTTTACCCAATCTATTTTAAACTTGCTCAGATTGGATATGACCATAAGAGTTCATATGAGTTTGAATATGGTTGTAATCGGACCCATAGGTTGAGAGTAACCTACCTTTGAATTGCTGAAAATGCCATATTTAACGGTGTTTACACTCTAGAGGCCAGCATTTTTATATAATCTATCTCAAACTTGCTCAGATTGTATATGACCATAAGAGTTTAGATGAGTTTAATTATGGTTGAAATCGGACCTATAGGTTGAGGATTATCTACCTTTGAATTGCTTAAAATGCCATATTTAACAGTGTTTACACTCTAGAGGCCACACTTTTTATCCAGTCTTTTTCAAACTTGGCCAGATTGTATATGACCATAAGAGTTTAGATATGTGTGATTATGGTTGAAATAAGACCTATAGGTCGAGAGTTGTCTGCCCTTGAATTGCTGAAAATGCCATTTACACTCTTGCAACTACAGTTTTCAATGGATTTTGATTATACTTGCACACAAAGTATATAGCTATAAGTTCTCAAAGGAGTGCAATTATTGTTGAAATCTAATCATTGTGGCAATAGTTATCTGCCCTTGATATACTCTGAAATGCTAAAAAGGCTTCATTTCAGTATTGTTTAGGCTCTAGTTATCTGCCCTTGATGTACTCTACTATACTATAATTATGAGGTTGTATTCCAAAAAGTTTTACCTGGTAATCAGGTATACTACAAATTTGAATGGATTTAGATTAAAACGGATGAAACAGAAAGGTAAAGCTTTCAAGCTTCAGTACAACAGTTGAGCGATATCAGGGCCCTCAGGTTATTAAATCATTTAGTTTATTAACCCATTACCCAATAAATACGCCTTAATGGGTTATAGTCAAAGCGTACCATGGTTAAAGCGTACCAAGTCAAAACGTACCATTTTTGGTCGAAGCATACATAGGGAACATTTTCAATATGTTATTAGTCGATAATTTATTGTTTTTTGCACATTATATAACCTCGCGTAAATATCGTAATTAGATCTAGTGTATTAAATATATGTCTTGATGTATAGTTTTTACCCAGACACAACAGTATCTTTGAAACTTTAGTAATTAGGAACAAATTTGCCATTATGATCATCAGTTCTCAAAGTTTCGAAATTATTAATATTAATATTAGTGCCAATAATTATGTTGATCCTGACCTTGCGTCGCCGTACACATCTTCTAATAAGGATCCAAACTGATTGAAAATAAATTGTGCACCCATGCACCACAGTATCTTTGAAGATTCAGTTCTCAAAATTTCGAAATATTAACATTAGTGTCAACAATTGTGTACGGTGGATCCTGATCATTCGCCGCCGTACGCAGCTCCTGATCAGGATCCAAACTGCTTGAAAAATAAATTTCTCGCCCATGCAAAATATAGTCTCTCATTACGAGGCTTCTGATCAGGATCCAAACTGTTCAAAAAGTAAATAGTTCCATTTGATACAGTCCAAAATCTGTACCATAAAATTATATTCTATATCCTAGCAGATTCTGACTTAACGCAGGTTGGGAGTAAAGCAGAATGCGCCGTAAGGCGCATTCTGCTTTACTTTCAACTTGCTTTAAATAACCCTTCATTCTGTTTTCAAAACTAGAATTAGGCTATGGGGTAATGTGTCAATTTGTTAAAATGCTCCATTATTTGACAGCTTCGCTCGCTTGTAGGCTGTGCCTATTTCATATTAATTCTTGTTTATCTTGGTGGTAAACAGTTTGGAGCCTGATCAGACGCCGGGTTACCCGGCGTCTGATCTGGCTCCAAACTGTTTGCACTGCAAATAATAGTTTTAGCGTAAACGCGTTTATTGGGAAAGAATAACACATTCTCCACTGTACTTGACATTTCGACAGAAAGTAACATAATGACGAGTGCCAAACAGCTTTAGTCCAGATCAGACGACACTCTAGCTGTTTGCAAATGGAAGCCAAAGTCTTAATTCCCTCCTTATAACCACTCCTTCTGAACAACACATACAATCTGTGTCTCCCATTTGATGTCGTTGTAGAGCGGGAGCACTATTATAAACTTAAAGGTAATAGGCGAATTAATATACATCTGTGTAAAAATATAACCTCTGCATGTAACAAAGGAATTCTTTGAAACCGATATTCTCTTAAATTCGATCAAATTACTGGGTCTCATATGTGCTCTGCTTTCTCACTACTTATTCATGCCACTGTGGAGAACGCGTTATGTTTTCCCGTTTAAACGCAAACAAAACGCAAATCGCATTGCAATAAAACGTACAAAATAACAACTTATTGACAAGTGTGACCATTTATTTCAATCTAAACAGCCAACGGTTTGGAGCCTGATCAGACACCGGGTTACCCGGCGTATGATCTGGCTCGAAACTGTTTGCTCTGGAAATAATAGTTTTAGCGTAAACGCATTTATTGGGAAAGAATAACGTTTTCTCCACTGTAATGCATATGGAGCTCTAAGGCCAGATTGCTGCTTGACACATTCAACCCGAACGGCGGGTATACTTCTCATTGAAAACTGTGTACATTTAAAGTATACATTTGTCCTATTGAATGGTGTATAACCTGATTGAGAATGCTTACCAGGATCTGCACTGTTTGTCCTTTTGCAATATATTCTTAAAACCAACCCTATATAGCCAAAAAACGGAATAGACTTAATTGAACATTCGAACTGTTCATTGTTTACTCATTAATGGACAATGAATCGGTAATCCAATATGTACAGTGGAGAATGTGTTATTCTTTCCCAATAAACGCGTTTACGCTAAAACTATTATTTGCAGTGCAAACAGTTTGGAGCCAGATCAGACGCCGGGTAACCCGGCGTCTGATCAGGCCCCAAACTGTTTGCCACCAAGATAAACATAAAATATCAGAATTGTACAAAAGTTGTTCTTTTCTACGTTTTAGTGCTTTGCGTTTGCGTACGTTTGCGTTTAAACGGGAAAGAATAACAGATTCTCCACTGTAAGGGTTCCATTGAAAACTATTATTTCCATTACAAACAGTTTGGAGCCAGGTCAGACGCCGGGTAACTCGGCGTCTTATCAGGCTCCAAACTGTATGTCAATCAGATTAAAATAACGAATCATGATTGTCAATAAACTATTATTTTCTCTATTTAAATCCAATGCGTTAGCGTTACATTAGCGTTTCTCTACTGTACAGAACATATCTTTTATCTTTTTCATTAAAGAGAAACGAGTATTTGGTTGTACTTTCTGTTTACGTTGTTTATATAGGGAGAAGACGTTATTCTTTATCTTTAAACTTCACTGCCTTACCCCGAGTGCATGTAAAAATCCAAACTTTATAAAAAGAAGTAGAAGAAAGGTGAAGTTGACGATATCACGACAGTGATGGTGCTGGGCGGGTTATTACGTCATAAAATCTGAAAAAAGGGTTACAACAAATATATTAACCCTTTCACTCTCAATGACGTCATAAAGCGCATTTGTAAACAGTTTTGATCCTGATCAGACGCCGACTAACGCGGCGTCTGATCAGGGTAAAACAGCTTTGCCACTTGTTTTGAAATAACGTCAGTTACATGTATACTGCCTTAAATATAAAGTTGAAACGATATCGCAGATAACAATATTGAAACAGATGACAATATGGCGACGAAAGGGGTAAAAACAGCACGGTGAGTTTGATCATAAAATGGTAATCTATGAATCCAATACGACTTCTATTTGTACTGAACCTTTGATTTAGTGATACCTCATTAGACCTCCAGTGGAGAAAACGTTATTCTTTCCCAATAAACGCGTTTACGCTAAAACTATTATTTGCAGTACAAACAGTTTGGAGCCAGATCAGACGCCGGGTAACCCGGCGTCTGATCAGGCTCCAAACTGTTTGCCACCAAGATAAACATGAAATATCAGAATTGTCGAAAAGTTGTTCTTTTCTACGTTTTAGTGCTTTGCGTTTGCGTACGTTTGCGTTTAAACGGGAAAGAATAATAGATTCTCCACTGTTACAACCTAAAGATTATCAATTTTCTTACTCAAGAACGACTGCTCATTTAAGATTATTGCAATCCGTCAGTTTAATTACACGGTGTCAATAAAAATAGATTACCCACTGGTCAAATTGATCTCAACAATTACCCCCTGTAGTGTGATCATTCAAAACGAATTAAATGCGAAAATGCTCAACACCTGCAAGTCCAAGTACTATCGTCGAATCCGTTACCCAGTATATACACCATTTTACGCCTTGAATTATATTCCTGCACAATAGAACAGAACAGAATAGAAATTAGTTCCACTTTAAACTGGTATGAATATGTACAATCATAAGAAATATACATACAAATGGGGAAAATTGTCTAACATTGATATTCTTACGGTATTTCGGCAGGTTGTTACTTAACTCATTGAGCCCTAGTGACGCATATATGCGTCCTTTACCCAAAGTGTACAAGTGAAGAGTACACTTGTCCTATGCAAGCAGTGAAGTCCCCGGTCAGAGGGCTCCTGCAGGAGTCCTCTGATCAGGGTCTTCACTGTTTGTCATTTTATTATATATTATATATAAAAGAACGACCCTACATAGTCGAAAATGGAACAGTCTTTATTACAAAATGGAATCGTCCATTGGAAGTTTCAGGGGATAAAAAATTAAAGCAAAGAAAGGATATTTCTATGTTTGATATTCCTGATATTTCACATTGCTTTAAGCAATGGCATTACAATTACACCATCATTAGAAAATGTTTAATTATAGCGTTATTTAGAAACATGAACATGGCCCTCTGGACTCGTTCCATTAACCCCTTTACTGTTATGACGTCATTTGCTTTAAACAAGTGTCTTCTTCTGTAATGTCTCAAATTTTGAACTTAGGTACATGTATTTTGACTTAGAATTAAATGAAATGAGTGTCAAACAGTATGTGTTCTGTTCAGACGCCGCGTAATGCAGCGTCTGACCAGTATCCAAACATTTTACAAGTAACTATTGTAGTCGGGCAAGGCAGTGAAAGGGTTACTACAGTGGAGAAAACGTTATTCTTACCCGTTTAAACACAAACGAAACGCAAACTCAAACCGCTTAAATGTACAAAATTACATTTATTTTTACATTTCCGATTATTTGTTTTTATCTGAGTGACAAACAGTTTGGAGCCTGATCAGACGCCGGGTTACCCGGCGTCTGATCTGGCTACAAACGGTTTGCAATGGAAATAAGTTTTAGCATTAACGCGTTTATAGGGAAAGAATAACGTTTTCTCCACTGTAGTACAACTATTTCAAAGAATGGTCCCTAATGGAAGCATTTTACAAAGCTTTGCTTGCGGTCGGCTGTTGAAAGAGATAATTTCGTTTTAGCAGTGCTTTGTAGTCATACAGTGGCGGAAACGCTATTCTTTCCCGTCTAAACGCAAATGAAACGCTAACGCATTTCAATGAAATGTAGAAAATTACGTGTTTATTTAGTTTTTGTAATTCTATTCATTTTCTTTTGAATCGCAAACAGTTTAGAGTCTGTTCAGACGCCGAGTTGCCTGGCGTCGCATCTGGCTTTAAACTGTTTACAATTGAATAATGATTTTTCAATAAACGCGTTTATTTTGAAAGAATAACGTATTCTCTACTCTAACTTGGGACTAGGCTGAAAAAGTCAAGTTGGGTTTTTGTGAAATGTCTAAAGTATTTACATTTTAATTGAAAACCAGACATTAATTCCCCTAACCTAATGACAAACATTAGCCTTATCGATATTTAAACATTCACTATTGTTAAACAGGGAATAATTAAAGGATATAGGCGTCTTATAACTCTTATCTGCTAAAGTAATCGTGAGATATGTACCCCCCTTTACTGGTTTATTGTCGTCAGCTTCAATTTTGTTTTTGGCAAGATCGTTGCAAAGAAAGTTTCAATGTAGTATGACTTAAAACATATCGATACGAGTATCAAACAGTTTGGATCCTGATCAGAAGTCGCGTTATGCGTCGTCTGATCAGGATCCAAACTGTTTGCAAAGTCGCGTTTTGGCGCCGTTGGCAGTTAATGAGTTAAAGATAGCTGACAAATAATGAAGCTTTCTGTATTTAACCTTTTACCGCAGAGTATGATTTTTAATTCAAAGACTTGATACTACTGTACTTAAAGCAGTTTGAAAGTAAAGCAGAACGGGCATGAAAACCAATTGCCCATATCTCTTTACTAGCTCTGAAGACAAGTGACAATTTAAGCAGATTGAGCTCATTAAGTGCATATTCATGACTGCATAAATTGGAATTATTTTCTTCATTAATGGAATGACAATAAGGCGTTAAAGTGCGTATCTATAATTAGTACAGTAATTGGCTGATATTCCATTACATTGTACCAAAGTAAGATTTAAGGCAGTATAATTGACATAATTTCAAAAACAAGTTGCAAACAATTTTTTACTTTTTTTATTTAATATTTTATTTCTCGATATACATACACGAAACAAATACAAATAACAAAATGACACATTTCTATAGAGTACCTATTAGTTCTAAATTAATGTATTTTCTTTCTGTTTATGTACAACAATGAATAATTTATATATAGTCAGAAAAGAAGAGTCGCGAGAGAGAGAAGAGCAGAAAGTTTGGGAACAGAATAAAGTTTCACTCCTTAGTTTGCAGTCGTTTTGTTATATTAAAGGTTCAATTGTATTTTGTCCCATTTACGTTGTGTTGTTCTACTTTAGTTTTTGCTGTTGCAATCATTCGCTCTATGTTTTCAACATGTTTCAGATATTTTATAAAATTTTGGAATAAAGGAATTGTTTTTGCATATTTATTTTTATAAATGAAATATTTTGCGTAAATCAGTATGGTGTTTAATAAAGTTGAGAAACTACTCCAATCGGTATATCCAAATGATATTAGCATGTAGTTTAATTTTATATTTAATTGTTTATCGTTTAGGTATACCTCTAGGTTAGTCCACAGTGCTCTCCCAGAAAAGGTGTTTATTTGATTCTATGTACATGGCACAGAAGTCACACAAGCTTGAATTTTCTAGTTTGCATTTGTACAGGAATTTATTGTTTGGTATCATTCGCATTATATATTTATATTGAAAAGCTCGTATTTTTGTATCAATTACGGCTTTGAATGGTACGCTGTGCACACTTTTCCAGTTGATACGTGTGTTTTCCTCTTCCCATTTAATATGAGGTTTTATTATGTTTTTATTTTGTATTTCCTTTATCATTTTATTGTACAGAAATTTATTATTACTGTTGGACTTTTGGAATTGTTGTATTAAATTTTCCTGTATGTCAGTATGCCAGTGACCTGATTTGTCTTGTGTTTTGTTTCGACAAGACCTGCCATGCTCACTATCGCTGATATTTACTCTTCATTTCTCATATCAAGTGATAACGATGTTTCTTGTGTTTCGTTTTGTCAAGTGATGTCTTTTCTAACTTGTGTGTATGTGAGAGAGGGGGGGAGTGTTCACTTACTGTTATATAAATACAATCGTTTTATTTACAGTCGGGCCGGGGCGGGGGCTTAGTATTCGGGTGGGGCATGGACATCCTTTGAGCTTGTGGCTGCCTGCACAGGTCTGACGTGAAGCAGAAGGCCATTGGGCTTTCTACTTCGCTTCATTCCGGTGGGGGCTTTTGTCTATATCTGGAATGGCTCATCGTCTCGTATCTGTGTTGTCGCCGTCTAATGCAGGTCTGACTGTAAATAATAACTCCTCTAAAAGCTTTATACCCGTATAAAACTTCAGTTTGCTTATTTCAACAGCCATGCACTCCTACCCTATTCCAGTTGCACAACTGTGTAGATGTATGTGTGCATGTGATCTATATAAAAATGCGTTTGTTTTAATTTGTACTGTTTATATTGTATATGTGTATTTGTCATTGTGTCTGTATTTCTATGTTATGTTACCAATGTATGTACTATGTAGCTCTCCATTATTGGAGGTATTAAAAGATATACTACTATAATACTACACAAGCTTGAATTTTCCAGTTTGCATTTGTACAGGAATTTATTGTTTGGTATAATTCGCATTATATATTTATATCGAAAAGCTCGTATTTTTGTATCAATTACGGCTTTGAATGGTACGCTGTGCACACTTTTCCAGTTGATATGTGTGTTTTCCTCTTCCCATTTAATATGAGGTTTTATTATGTTTTTATTTTGTATTTCCTTTATCATTTTATTGTACAGAAATTTATTATTACTGTTGGACTTTTGGAATTGTTGTATTAAATTTTCCTGTATTTCATTATCAGTTATATTGTCTGTTTTAAGCTTTTGTTTCCATAGTTTCGGTATGCTTTCTAATAAAATGCGTATCTTTAATTAGTACAGTAATTGGCTGATATTCCATTACATTGTACCAAAGTAAGATTTAAGGCAGTATAATTGACATAATTTCAAAACAAGTTGCAAACAATTTTTATCCTGATCAGACGCCGCGTCACGCGGCGTCTGATCAGGATCAAAATTGTTCGCAAATGCGCTTTATGACGTCATTGAGAGTGAAAGGATTAAGAAAGTTTACCAGCTATTGAAAAGTCCTATTTTTTAAACAGAAAGGCACCCTGTCAACTCTTTGCACTTAGATACATGTAAGCATATATTTCTTTTGGCGCCTGTCGATTACAAGTTCATTGTCGGATTGGATGGAAGTGGGTCATGATGGGGGTGTCGATAGCTCTAGGGTCACTGATGAGATTTGATTTCCAGTGGAAGGGCAGAAATTGTCAGATAGAGTTTACTTATTGCAATCAGTGTGTGTCGTTGTTTACTTCAAATAACTGTCTTGATTTAAACATTTAAACCCTAACCACACACGCACGCACGCGTCCTATGTATGCATTGTATACATGTACAGTGGAGAATCTGTTTTCTTTCCCGTTTAAACGCAAAAGTACGCAAACGCAAAGCAATAAAACGTAGAAAAGAACAACTTTTAGACAATTCTGATAATTCATGTTTATCTTGGTGGCAAACAGTTTGGAGCCTGATCAGACGCCGGGTTACCCGGCGTCTGATCTGGCTCCAAACTGTTTGTATTGTAATTAATAGTTTTAGCGTAAACGCGTTTATTGGGAAAGAATAACAGATTCTCCACTGTATACATTGTTTACAATGTACCAAGATCAGAGAACGTAAACAGTGTGCACACTTAAAAACAATTCAGGAGAATCTGAACCTTATAACCAACTAAATATGTTTTGGGAAAATAATGCCCGTTTGGAAATTGTATTTTCAGAACCCATGCCTATCACACGCAGAATCCATGCCAATCCAACCGTTTAGTTCTTTTACCTACATGAACAGTAGCAACGCAAACGAAATGTAATAACATTTTGAGAAATATGCAAACATTTTGAAATTTTGACGACTCGTGTTAATATTCAGGCGTGACAATCAGTTTTGAGGCTGACTAGTGACGCTGGGTTTCCCGGCATCTGACATGGCTTTAATCTGTTCGCAATTGGCATACATGTATGTGTTTAGCACTGCGTTCATTTGAAAACATATACAGCGCTCCCTCTCTACAACGACAACCAACGGGTGATACACATTGTGTGCGTTTTTCGGATGTAGTCGGTATTGGGGACATTAGCAAACAGATTAAATAGTTTAGTTTAGTATAAACATATTTTAATAATAAGAAATTAACCAGATTTAGAGATTTGTTGATATTTGGTGACCAGTGGTCCCCCAATGCATGACAGATCCAATGCAGAAAGCCCCTGCAGGGGTTCTCCGCATTATTATCATTCCTGCATCAAGGAAGCACTGGTCTATTGAATTAAGATCATACGCCGCGTTACGCGGCGCCTTATCTGGATTCAAGCTGTTTGTCATTCGTCATTCAGGATTTTTCTGTCAAAATGTCCATTATGTATCTTTGAGAAAAACAGCAGACGATAATTCTAGGCAGACGATATTGCAGCCGTGAATAGGCTGGACATAATTGTCCTGTTTAGGGAACTGCGGCAAGGGTCGTTGTACAGAGGGAGTCGTTGTTGGGAGGGTCATTGTGAGGAGGGAGCACTGAAACACTTTCTCTTCTGTAGTCGTTCAGTCCTACATGTACAGTGCATGAGAATCTGTTATTCTTTCCCGTTTAAGCGCAAACGTACGCAAACGCAAAGCACTAAAACGTAGAAAAGAACAACTTTTGGACAATTCTGATAATTCTTGTTTATCTTGGTGGCAAACAGTCTGGAGCCTGATCAGACGCCGGGTTACCCGGCGTCTGATCTGGCTCCAAACTGTTTGCACTGCAAATAATAGTTTTAGCGTAAACGCGTTTATTGGGAAAGAATAACACATTCTCCACTGTACATGTAGTAGGACTTAAATCATTATAAAACATACGTGTATCACATTTGTGCCTAGCGTCCCATAAAAGGGACATAGACAAACAGTGTAGACTTCGATAAGACGCCACATAATGCTCTGATCAGAGTCTACATTATTTACTTACAGGAATTTCAATATAAAACAAATCGAAAAATAAAACATAAGACCAGGCAATCCTTTGATGAAAGATGGACAAATCAAATATATAAAAATGGAAGAAACCACTGGGCGCCAATGGGTGAAGGCGATGAAATATTTTATAGCCAACAATCTATTTGGCATGGACGTGTTATAAGAGACGTTGATATTGACTGATTGGAGAGGTATTATTATTATGCAAACAAGATTATATAGGTCGGCGCTTCAATCAGGATTTTTATTACGAGACAGACCTAATGAGCATGACATGCGTTGTCGAACAATATCGCCTTGAAAAATATTTACTTAGTTTACTACATGTACATTGGAGAAAACGTTATTCTTTACCTATAAACGCGTTTACGCTCAAACTATTAATTCTATTACAAACAGTTTGGAGCCAGATCAGACGCCGGGTAACCCGGCGTCTGCTCAGGTTCCAAACTGTTTGTCACAAAGATAAACATGAATTATCAGAATTGTCCAAAAGTTATATTTTTCTACATTTAGTGTTTTGCGTTTGCGTTTCGTTTGCGTTTTAACGGGAAAGAATAACGTTTTGCTCCACTGTAGCAAGCTATAAAAGCTGAGTCAGGCCACACGTGTTTCATCTACAGTGCCCCCTCTCTACAACGACACTCAATGGGAGACAAATGGTGTGTGTGTTGTTCAAAGGTTGTCGTTATAGGGAGGAAAAATATTTTAAAACCCCTTAAAGTATATTTGCAAACAGATTGAACCCAGATCAGACGCTGCGTACCGTGGCGGCTGATATGGGTTCTACATTTTGTCACTCGTTTTTATGGGATTTTTTCTGCCTAAATATATATAATATGTGTCGTTGAGAAAAACAACATACGGCAATTTTAAGCAGACGGTATTTTGCAGCCGTAAAAAGTTTGAACATAATGATCTTGCTTGGGGATCAGCGGCAAGCGTCGTCGTGAGAAGGGCATCGTTGTTCGGAGGGCCGTTGTAGGGAGGGAACACTGTATCTGTATCTGTCAGCGCTACAGTGGAGAATCTGTTATTCTTTCCCAATAAACGCGTTTACGCTAAAACTATTGTTTGCAGTGCAAACAGTTTGGAGCCAGTTCAGACGCCGGGTAACCCGGCGTCTGATCAGGCTCCAAACTGTTTGCCACCAAGATAAACAAGAATTATCAGAATTGTCCAAAAGTTGTTCTTGTCTACGTTTTAGTGCTTTGCGTTTGCGTACGTTTGCGTTTAAACGGGAAAGAATAACAGATTCTCCACTGTAACAATCAATTCTATACAGAAAGCACATTAATTCAAGCTTGTCCTAGTTGACACATTTATTTTATATTAAAGATGAAAGTTTTTTTATAAAAAAAGAAAAAATCTGAAATAAGGGCATTTGTTACTTTTGAGGCAAGTTCGAATTCGAAATGACGTGGTGACAATTCGTGTATGTGCGAGCTTTAACTGAAGTGGTAGAAATTCGTGTATGTTCGAGCTTTAACTGAAGTGGTGGGGATTTGTGTATGTGCGTGCTTTAACTGAAGTGGTGGAAAGTCGTGTCCATGCGAGATTTAACTTTTGAAAGTTAGCGAACATTACAGATTGTGTATTCAAGTCAGACACTGTGTTTTTGCAGGCGTTGCACTATGAATTGGCCTTGATCTTTATTTGGTTCGTATTGGTCATTTAAATAATAAATCTATTACCGTGACATACAATGTAGTATGAATCAACGAACAAACAGACCAGTGGTCGAGTTATAATGACTTTCCACTAAACGCATTAATGCTTAACAATTTATTTCCACTGTAATCAGATTGAAACCAGATCAGACATTGGGTGACCTGTTTGCCACTCAAATTGAAATGAGCGGTTAGACATGTACATTGTGATAGTAATTTTCTTCATTTTATCATTGTGTTTCGTTTGTGTTTGAAAGAGAAATGATACAGTGGAGAAAACGTTATTCTTTCCCAGTAAACGCGTTTACGCTAAAACGTTTATTTCCAGTGCAAACAGTTTGGAGCCAGATCAGACGCCGGGTAACCCGGCGTCTGATCAGGCTCCAAACTGTTTGCCACCAAGATAAACATGAAATATCAGAATTGTCCAAAAGTTGTTTTTTTCTACGTTTTAGCGCTTTGTGTTTGCGTACGTTTGCGTTTAAACGGGAAAGAATAACAGATTCTCCACTGTATGACGTCACCAATGACGTCAGAATAACAGATTCTCCACTGTAGTCTTCTCCACCGTATTGACTGGTTTGTTTTCATTATATTTTAATGTTTATTTCCGAAGATTGGTTTGTATTCTCCTTCTTATAATTATTGCTTATGACAGGACTACAGGGGAGTAAACATTATTCTTTCCCAATAAACGCGTTTACGTTAAAACTACCATTGCCATTGCAAACAGTTTGGAGCCAGAACAGACGCCGGGTAGAAGCCTGACGTGTGATCTGGTTCCAAACTTTTTGCCACTCGTATTCAAATTAATAATCAGGATTGTCAATAAGTTGTCATTTTCTCCGTTTTAATGGTATGCTTTTGCGTTTCGTTTGCGTTTAAACGGGAAAGAATAACGTTTTATCCACTGTATTATAAAGCCGCGCAGCAAATATTTCCAGCATGCAATGAAATAAACAGAAACTATGCAATTATATCACTTGTTAATGGTATACTTCGGTGATCGTATTGGTTTGAAATAAAACAGAAGTCATCTTTAAAAGTCTGTTACAGTAGAGAAAACGTATTCGTTCCCAACAACAACAACAACAATAACTTTTATTTCTCAGATCATTATCATGACATATGAGAAAGGGAAATCTGTGACAATATTTATGTGAAAAAAAAGATATTTTTTCCCATCCAAGGTCGGATCTCGATTGAGGTTTCAGAAAGGGCTGTGTTATTTAATATCGTATACTCGATTCCGACCTGAATGGGCCAAAAGAGCTCCGCATTATTAAGGTACACAAACAGCAAACGTATCGGTAGTAAAAGGAAGTGCATAATTCGGCAATGAAATGAAATTATTCGATAATTTAGTAATTGCTAAGTAAACTTATTTTGAGGGAGGAAAGTGTTTACGAAATAATCGTATTAGAGCAGTGGTTGCAAATTAGACTGCTTCAAGATATGAGGTAAAGTGAAAATGATTTATTATTATTACTATTGTTGCTATTCTTCTTATTATTATTATTATTCAACATGTAATTGCGTACTATTTGTTAGACGATGTGAGACCAAACAAGTTTCTGCATTGAGCATCTACTAAAATGGTTTCACATCGTCTCGCATATAATACGCCGGAGTCGACATTGGTTTTGATTGTTGTTTTCTTTAATACTAGGATGCTGTTTGAGTTTACAAAACAATACAGTTCAACATAATACATACACATGAATATAATGGCTCGTTGGAGCATACACCCAAAACAAATAAAAGAGGCAGCGACACATACAGTCAAACCCGAGTAGAGCGGTCACGCTAAAAGTGACAATATGATTGACATGTAGATGGGTGGCAGCTTAGTACAGGACAGAAACACTGCAGCCAGACCTCTGTCCTATACCAGAACTGGACGCACAAGACAGGTCCGACTAAATCGTCACTACCGAAAATAATATGGAGGTTTTTACATGTATTTACAATTTCCTACATGTATACATAGACATCATACATGTAATTACAAAAAGGTATATATATTCAAGTTTTCAGGCGCATTCTACTTTAACTTCTTCGCTGCCATATTTTAGACTGGTAGGGAAAGTTGTCAAATGCAGATGTATGACAGGTTAATATTATTATTATTTATTAATTTTCAATTTTATAACTGTATTTTAAATGTAGATAAATTCAACGCAGTATTTATGTAAAGAGTAGATTGGAACCTGATTAGACACCTCGTAACACGGCGACTGGTCTGGGTCCAAGCTTCTAGTAATTGTATGTTAAGACAAATGAGCCGAAAGCAGCGAAAGAGCTAAAACAATACCCCGATTATTAGCGGGGCAACATGTATCGGAAGATCCTTGTAAAAAGAATTTAGATGCTATCTCGGGTACCAGTCACAGTAACGATGACGATAACAACAACAACAATAATAGCTAACTGCCATTATTATCATTATTATCACAATCATCAACACCATGTATAAACTATGTACCCAAATTGATCTTTCTAACGAAACGAAGTTTAGATAAGATCTTAGGTACGAATCACAGTCGTAATGACAACAACAACAACAACCATACTAGCGAACAGCTAGTATTGTTGTTATTATCGTCATCATTTTCACCGATCGTCACCATTAGAATCATTATCCATAGCATATCCTTCTTTAACATTATCATCGACTATTATTATTACTACTGCCATCAAATTACTTTCGCTTTATATAGAACAGCAGTGATATAAAGACGTATCAAATATTGTTATTAAAATGTCTAATTGTATTGTTGGAAAGGGTTTGTACAGAGCGAAAGCAAATCTGAAAGCCCGTGGATTAGGTTTTCAGCTGTGCTTCTGTGCTGCACCAACTTACTTTAAAAAAACTTTTGTTTAGTCGTAGTTTGTGGGACCCAATAATCGCGTTTACGCAAAAACTATTATTTCTATTGCAAATAGTTTGGGTAAACCGGCGTCTGATCAGGCTCCAAAATGTTTGTCAAATAAATTAAAAGTTAGTGTCAACATGTTCATAAATACAAGTGTATCGCATTTGCGTTTAGGAGCTCTCTGTTTAACGCCCATCTTGCGTTAAGCTGTCGCGTGTACAGTGGAGAATCTGTTATTCTTTCCCGTTTAAACGCAAACGCAAAGCACTTAAACGTAGAAAAGAACAACTTTTGGACAATTCTGATAATTCTTGTTTATCTTGGTGGCAAACAGTTTGGAGCCTGATCAGACGCCGGGTTACCCGGCGTCTGATCTGACTCCAAACTGCACTGCAAACAATAGTTTTAGCGTAAACGCGTGTAGTGGGAAAGAATAACAGATTATCCACTGTATATTGATACAAACAATAAGCTTAAAGGTATGGTTAGAGTACCCAAGTTAACGTTAAAGTCAAGTTGACAGAACAAATATTGATATGGGTGTCAAATGGTCTTGATGCTGATCAGAAGCCGACTAACTGTGTGTCGTGAATGCAAACAAGTTGTGGATCTTTGTTTTCTGCAGCTTGTTGTTTCAGGGATTTATCTGAAAATAGAAAACTATTTTAGGAATATGTTTATAATTAGGCAGTGTTTTCTAATTATATTTGCCCTAAAGTCGAGTGATCGCCGCAGTTAGCCTAATTTTCCTTTTGTTTTTTAGTTTTATATTGAAATTACTACAGTGGAGAGTCTGTTATTCTTTCCCAATAAACGCGTTGACGCTAAAACTATTATTTGCAGTGCAAACAGTTTGGAGCCAGATCAGACGCCGGGTAACCCGGCGTCTGATCAGGCTCCAAACTGTTTGCCACCAAGATAAACAAGAATTATCAGAATTGTCCAAAAGTTGTTTTTTTCTACGTTTTAGTGCTTTGCGTTTGCGTACGTTTGCGTTTAAACGGGAAAGAATAACAGATTCTCCACTGTATTAATACAAACAATAAACTTAAAGGTATGGTTAAAGTACCCAAGTTAACGTTAAAGTCAAGTTGACAGAACAAATATTGATATGGGTGTCAAATGGTATTGATGCTGATCAGAAGTCGACTAACTGTGTGTCTAGAATGCAAACAAGTTGTGGATCTTTATTTTCTGCAGCTTGTTGTTTCAGGGATTTATCTGAAAATAGAAAACTATTTTAGGAATATGTTTATAATTGGGCAGTGTTTTCTAATTATATTTTCCCTAAAGTCGAGCGATCGCCACAGTTAGCCTAATTTTCCTTTTGTTTTTTAGTTTTATATTGAAATTACTATCAGCAAACAGTGCAGACTCTGATCAGACGCAGTATCATGAGGCGTCTGATCAGAGTCTACAACGTCTGCCTACAGTGGAGAATCTGTTATTCTTTCCCGTTTAAACGCAAACGTCAAACACTAAAACGTAGAAAAGTACAACTTTTGGACAATTATGATAATTCATGTTTATCTTGGTGGCAAACAGTTTGGAGCCTGATCAGACGCCGGGTTACCCGGCGTCTGATCTGGCTCCAATCTGTTTGCACGGCAAATAATAGTTTTAGCGTAAACGCGTTTATTGGGAAAGAATAACGTTTTCTCCTCTGTACGTCCCTTTTAAAGAACCGATTAAACTGTTTTTTGATAATACAAACTCAGAATAACCCTCTTTAGCTTTGTAATTCACCTAATGTGTTGGGATATACATATCTTTTTATTTAATGGAAAAAGTAGAAGCAAGTAGCACCAAAAAACATGAAAACAACACAATATCCGTCAAAAAAGGGAACACATCAAATAGATATATTTTCAAAATTTGTTCTTTTACTGTTCTAGCATTCAGATTTTGATAATACCTTCCAGAAATATTGTTAAAACATTCGTTCATTGAAATCCCTCATAAAAAATAGGTAACGAAATTAGTTTGTCTAAAAATTACAATTTTCTGCATAGAGAGTAACACATGTAAATCGAATTACATAGGGCTATATAAGAAAATTTTAATGCTATATGATAACCACTTTAACATGCTTAAACGAAATCAAATCCATACAGTTCAATTGTCATCGATATATAACTATTCTTGTCCTGGTCGCCCAAAGCAGGTGTAATCGCAAATAAGTTAGCTTATTGAGATAGACACATTACAAAACTTATATAAACATTTATCATGTTTTGCATGAGTTGTCTCCCTTTGACCGTTAGACCCTAACTTGTCGCGTTGGTCCTTAAATTGGTGAAACTATGAATATGGATGGCAAGCAGTTTTGATCCAGATCAGACGCCGCGTTACTCGGTATTTCTGGATCCAAAATGGTTGCAATAGTAGCCAAGACGCGCTTAGCACGATACGGGTTAAATTATCCGTATCATATTGTTTAATACAAGAAGGACCGATATTGGCAAGATCCAATTAAATATGAATCCCATTAACTCTTTCCTCCCTGAAACTTTAAATGGACAATTCCAGTTTCCATTTTAGTCTAGTCCATTTCTGACTTTTAAGGGTTGTTTTTGTCAATGTTTGGCATTATGACAAACAGTGAAGTCCCTGATCAGAGGGCTCCTTTCGGAGCCCTCTGATCTGGGTCTTCACTGTTTGCACAGTACAAGTGTACTGTTCACATATACACTGTTTGAAAATGACGCCAATATGCGGGACTAGGGTTCAAAGGGTTAAGCCAAAAAGTATAAGATATAAACTCATTTCGAACATAGTATGAGTAATTGTAACAAATGACCACATGTCACCTCTGCTAACAGAAAGTTGCCATTGGGTATATATGTTTATGGATGATGTAGCTGGTTACTACCAATTATCCTCAGAGTCAGAGTATGAGATGATGTTCGTCCCATTTCAACCCCAGGTACAGTGGAGAAAACGTTCTTCTCTCCAAATAAACGCGTTTACGTTAAAACTATTACATTTTTGTATTTCTATTGCAAACAGTTTAGAGCCAGATCAGACGCCGGGTAACCTGGCCTCTGATCAGGCTCCAAACTGTTTGCCACTCAGATTAACATGAATTGTCCAAAAGTTGTACTTTTCTACGTTTTAGTTATTTGCGTTTGCGTTTCGTTTGCGTTTAAACAGGAAAGAATAACGTTTTCTCCACTGTACCAATTTCCCCCAGAATCAGAGTATGAGATGTTGTCCGTCCTGTTTCAATCTCAGTTATCCCCTTGCTATGTTGTTTCCCTACTTATCGAAATAGATCTACGTATCACAGCTAATGACTGCTCGAGGTGACTATACATCAATGTAACTAATAACTAATAATTTAGTAACCTGGTGGTGTAGTAAAAAACCCTCTACTACCACCACTGCAGTGGAGAATCTGTTATTCTTTCCCGTTTAAACGCAAACGTACGCAAACGCAAAGCACTAAAACGTAGAAAAGAACAACTTTTGGACAATTCTGATAATTCTTGTTTATCTTGGTGACAAACAGTTTGGAGCCTGATCAGACGCCGGGTTACCCAGCGTCTGATCTGGCTCCAAACTGTTTGCCCTGCAAACAATAGGTTTAGCGTAAACGCGTTTATTGGGAAAGAATAACAGATTCTCCACTGTATGACGTCACCAATGACGTCAGAATAACAGATTCTCCACTGTACAAGAAGGCTAATTGATTGAATATAAAACTGGTGATTTTTAAAGCAAAGTGAAATTAAGACAGAAATTTCCTAAGGAGCTTTCTGTGTTACTTCTACCTTGTCTGAGACAGTCACCTGTCTTAAACACCAAATATTTGTTACTAAATTGAGGAGTGGTCGTAATAGAGGGATGTTACTATTGTTGGCATCGGGCACTGTGCTGTGATCATGCTACAGTGGAGAATATGTTATTCTTTCCCGTTTAAACGCAAACGTACGCAAACGCAAAGCACTAACACGTAGAAAAGAACAACTTCTGGACAATTCTGATATTTCATGTTTATCTTGGTGGCAAACAGTTTGGAGCCTGATCAGACGCCGGGTTACCCGGCGTCTGATCTGGCTTCAAACTGTTTGTAAAAGAAAAACTAGTTTTAGCGTAAACGCGTTTATCGGGAAAGAATAACAGATTCTCCACTGTACATAGCCTTAACCCCGCCCCTAATCGACGGGCCATTAAAGGCTACATTCAAACACAATGATATGATTTATTTTAACCGCCAAAAACCGATCTTTCTCAAAATGATGTTCCTTTGAATATTTATCGACGAGCTAATTCAATATTTTGGCAACTTACCGATGTTAATCAAACATATTTTAATGTGGTTTTGTTTAGTTTAACACGACTTATAAATGGTAGAAATAATGAAGAACTATTGCTATATACAAATGAAATTGTGTGTTTACATTCCATTCGCAATATCTGTGAACATTTTCAGATCTGTCACTGGATGTGTTTGTAATTGGCATCAAACTACCAAATATATTTCAATCGGGAAAGAAGAACGAAACCCCACATGTTACGTTATTGACTTGTTATATTTTATCTTGACAATTGCTAAAAGAATATGCAATCTGTAAAAAGATAGAACTTGTTTTATCAATATAGTATTTATTATTAATCACAAAAGACAAAACATGTTTAAGATTTTAACCCTTTCACTCTCAATGACACTTAAAATCGCGTTTGCAAACAGTTTGGATTATAATCAGACGCCGCGTAACGCGGCGTCTGATCAGAATCCAAACTGTTTGACACTCGTTTTGAAATTCCCTCAGTCATACTGCCTAATGTTTTAAACTTTTAAACGGCATTGCAGACAACAAAATTGAAGCAGTCGACAATGAACCGGTGAAAGGGTAAACTTTTCACGAAAAATTTGGGAGGGAAAAGATTAAAAGCTGGTTTGTTTAGACGATGCGAATGTGAAACAGACATTTCTTTAGGATTGTTCAATAATTAAAAGTCTTCATTCCTTTACCCTTTCATCTCTAAAACTTAAAATAGACAATCCAAGTTGCCACTTTACTCAAGTGCACCTTTTGACTATTTTGGGATGTTTTTGTCAATGTATTGCACTATGAAAAACAATTTAATTTTACATACAGTGCAGACCCTGATCAGAGGGCTCCTTTGTTAGCTCTTCTGGTCCGGTTCTTCACTGTTTGCATATACAGTGGAGAATCTGTTATTCTTTCCCAATAAACGCGTTTACGCTAAAACTATTATTTGCAGTGCAAACAGTTTGGAGCCAGATCAGACGCCGGGTAACCCGGCGTCTGATCAGGCTCCAAACTGTTTGCCACCAAGATAAACAAGAATTATCAGAATTGTCCAAAAGTTGTTCTTTTCTACATTTTAGTGTTTTGCGTTTGCGTACGTTTGCGTACGTTTGCGTTTAAACGGGAAAGAATAACAGATTCTCCACTGTAATGGTTATATCCGTCAAAGGTAAACTGTCTGCAAAGAGCGCGTATATGCATTACTTAACTTCAATGGGGGAAGCTATTTGATCACTTACGCTCAAATATAGCTTGTGTACCCACAATTGTCGAACTTAATCATAAATTGCATGTATTAGCCCATATTTTACAATTACATGTACACTCATGTATGGAACAGCTAATATTGCAGCTCGATAGCATATGAACATCCGTAATAACATGTTTCCGAAGCACGCATGATTTTGATAAGAGCTTAAACATCGGTGTGCACTTTATCGGGATGAAACCATCTTTGAAATTGATAGTCATTTTAAAAGGAGTTGAGATACAGAACTGCTTTTAGCAGGCTAATCCCTTTTGAAAGCATTTAACCATTGTCGACCTAAAATCGTCTAACGTTTACATTTCGAGCAGGTTTGATCCAGATGCGTAACATTGTATCTGATCAGGATCCAACCTTACAGGAACAATCTTTTATTTTGATACATGTACACATCAATTATTGCATTAGATGTTCACATGTATGTGCATTTCAGGAACTGCACAGTGGACACTAAAATATTAGACGGATCAAACTTATTTTCCTTTAATACACTGGGACGTTAATGTTATAAAACAACGAAACAAAAACAAGAAAAAAATGGACTGTAGGTTTGTACAGTCAGGAAACGAGGTTGGAAACAATTCAATTCGTACAGTGGAGAATCTGTTATTCTTTCCCAATAAACGCGTTTACGCTAAAACTATTATTTGCAGTGCAAACGGTTTGGAGCCAGATCAGACGCCGGGTAACCCGGCGTCTGATCAGGCTCCAAACTGTTTGCCACCAAGATAAACATGAATTATAAGAATTGTCCAAAAGTTGTACTTTTCTACGTGTTAGTGCTTTGCGTTTGCGTACGTTTGCGTTTAAACGGGAAAGAATAACAGATTCTCCACTGTATAGCTGCATGTAAATATGACGAATATGTCAAAACACAATCAAATTTCAAGTTACAGCGCTTCCTCTCTACAACAAAATCTAATCTGAGACACAGAGTGTGTACTGCTCGGAGGGAGTTGTTTTAGGGAAGAAAATTAGCTTACCTTTGCAAACAGCCTGAATCTAGATCAGACGCATCGTAAAACGGAGCGTCTGATCTGGATTCAAGCTTATCACCCGTCTTTATGTTTCTTCTGTCAAAATGTCCAATATGTAACTTTGAGAAAATGCAGCAAACGACAAGTTTAGGAGACTACATTGCAGCAGTAAAAGCGTAAGACATTAAGGACACGGTGACACGCATTGTTGTTAGGAGGGAAACGATGGTTGGAAGTTCGTTGTAGGGAGGGAGCACTGTAACATAATGCTGTCTCGACCTTGAACACAGAAGTAAATAAAATTAAGTATCGACCTTGTTTACGCTCGTCAAAAGTATATGCTTTACGGGGAAACAGCACAACATTCCGTGTTATACTGCCTTGTTATCATTTCATGTTCCATCTACAAAACATAACCTCATTACGACCAAATGAATTTGATACGAGTCGGTTCTTTGACTCCATCCACCACATATTTTCATACAGTGGAGAATCTGTTATTCTTTCCCAATAAACGCGTTTACGCTAAAACTATTGTTTGCAGTGCAAACAGTTTGGAGCCAGATCAGACGCCGGGTAACCCGGCGTCTGATCAGGCTCCAAACTGTTTGCCACCAAGATAAACAAGAATTATCAGAATTGTCCAAAAGTCGTTCTTTTCTACGTTTTAGTGCTTTGCGTTCGCGTACGTTTGCGTTTAAACGGGAAAGAATAACAGATTCTCCACTGTATGTACGGCATTATTCCTTCCACATGTAATAGTTTCATTTTATTAAAAAGTATATTAAAGGAAATGTTACTTATAGGTTGTCATCCTTACAGTTGACGGATAGGTACACCGGAAAAGACGTTATTCCTTCACACTTAGATGCAAATCAAACGCTAACGCTTCGCAATAACATGCAGATAATGTAAGTGTATAGAAATTGTTACCGATTCTGTGTAAAAGAGTGTAAAACAGTTTTGATCATAAGTCAGCCATTGCAAAAAGTTTGGACTCTCGTTCACACGCGTATTCCGGCGTCTGGTCAGGTTCCTATCCGTTTGCAACTCAGACTTAATTGAATCGTATAAATGTCTATAATGACATGTTTTAAATCTTATTGCATAACATCTGCGTTTCACGTGCGTTTGTCACAGAAAGGAAAACGTATTATCCATGGTAATTACTACGTGCCTTTAATTCTTTATTAATCAAGGTCAGTGAACAGCTGGGATTATGAAATCCACCATGAGTGCTGATGTAGGAGAGGAATTTTTCGCGCCGAGTGTCAGAAAATTTATGCGTGAATTTTCTGACCCGTGGGGAAGAAATTCCTATCCTTCATCAACAGAACGAATGGTGGATTTAATTTTTTCCTCCCATTTAAATCATAAAAACATGTTACAAATAACGAAACAAATTCTTTTTGTGTGCACTTTTTCCGCCAAAACCTGACGTTGTTTATAGTAACGTCATGAAATTGTTTTTATTACCTGCGTCATGCAGCGTTTGTGGTTAAGGTGGACAAACAATTAAAGACGTCAGTGGTATGGAGGATAGAGTAATTCCACATGGGGAAAATCCCACATAGGCGAAAATGGGAGAAAAAGCGTTGAACTTCTAACCGCCTATCTTACTTCCATGGAACTGCCAAACATAATGACCAATTTATCTTACATTCAGAGAAGGATCAAATTTAATAAACAAGTCATCATACTTTCATATGACTGTCAAATGAAATTGACAAGTTATATGACTTTCAGAGAACGGTA
This sequence comes from Gari tellinella, assembly GCA_922989275.2. Taxonomy (NCBI): domain Eukaryota; kingdom Metazoa; phylum Mollusca; class Bivalvia; order Cardiida; family Psammobiidae; genus Gari; species Gari tellinella. Next base: position 4,159,694 of record OV277869.1, on the reverse strand, counting down.
AAAACTAATTAACCATTTTTCTTACTGTCTTTCTTTCATAAAACTGTGAAAATAATGACAAAGTTATCTTACTTTCAGAGAACGGCGAATAATGAACAAGTTATCTATTTTATAGAACTGCCAAACACAATGAAAACGTTATCTGAATTTCATATAACTTCCAAAGATATGAACATGTTATCTGCAATTTACAAACCTGCCAAACGTAAAGTCCAAGTTATATTACTATCAAAGAACTGCCAAACACAATGGCCAAGTTATCTTTCTTTCATAGAGCTACAAAATGTACAGACCAAGTTACCTAACTTTCATATAACTGCCAAGCATAATGACCAACATAACTTTCATAGAACTACCAAACATAATGACCGACATAGCTTTCATAGAACTGCCAAACATAATGACCAAAATAGCTTTAATAGAACTGCCAAACATAATGACCAACATAGCTTTCATAGAACTGCCAAACATAATGACTAACATAGCTTTCATACAACTGCCAAGCATAATGACCAACATAACTTTCATAGAACTACCAAACATAATGACCGACATAGCTTTCATAGAACTGCCAAACATAATGACCAAAATAGCTTTAATAGAACTGCCAAACATAATGACCAACATAGCTTTCATAGAACTGCCAAACATAATGACTAAAATAGCTTTCATACAACTGCCAAGCATAATGACCAACATAACTTTCATAGAACTACCAAACATAATGACCGACATAGCTTTCATAGAACTGCCAAACATAATGACCAAAATAGCTTTAATAGAACTGCCAAACATAATGACTAACATAGCTTTCATAGAACTGCCAAACATAATGACCGACATAGCTTTCATAGTACTGCCAAACATAATGACCAACATAGCTTTCATACAACTGCCAAACATAATGACCAACATAGCTTTCATACAACTGCCAAACATAATGACCAACATAGCTTTCATAGAACTGCCAAACATAACGACCAAAATAGCTTTCATAGAACTGCCAAACATAATGACCAACATAGCTTTAATAGAACTGCCAAACATAATGACCAACATAGCTTTCATAGAACTGCCAAACATAACGACCAACAAAGCTTTCATAGAACTGCCAATAATAATGACCAACATAGCTTTCATAGAACTGCCAAACATAATGACTAACATAGCTTTCATAGAACTACCAAACATAATGACCAACATAACTTTCATAGAACTGCCAAACATAATGACCAACATAACTTTCATAGAACTGCCAAATATAACGAACAACATAGCTTTCATAGAACTGCCAAACATAATGACCAACATAGCTTTCATAGAACTGCCAAACATAATAACCAACATAGCTTTCATAGAACTGCCAAACATAATGACCAAGCTTACAGAACTGCAAACCCCTATATCAAATTCATATCTCTGACAAAGAACTTTTAAACATAATAATGATGGTATTTGATTTTAATAGAGCTGTCAAACATGAGTACCTTACACATATTAGAACACTGCGAACAAGCTTTGCATTGTATGACCCTGGTGCCTGTCTAACTAAACGTCGTACGACAAAAACCGTCATAAGTCAAAACTTTTTAAAAAAAATCTAATTTCTCATTTCTCCATCCAATCCTATCTTATGACATCGCTTTGCAATTTTCTTTTCGAGACAATTCCAAAGAGATGTCACACGACAGGATTCGATAGAGAAATAAATAATAATAGAGAATTTTATAATTGAGTTACGATCGTTTTTGTTGCACCATGTTTCATAAGACGGGTCCCTGGTCTCCATTTAAAATGTGTCATGCTACCGAAAAGAATATTTAGCAAGCTTTATAAAATTTAGGCTAAATTTGATAATTGTGTTACAAAACTGGTCGTAACATTATTGTAGAAATGGACATAGGATGCACTTTTGAAACCGTTAATCTGATTTGTAATACTAACATGGTACGACAACCTAAATTGTCATGAACATCAAGGAAAACCTTAACTAAACCCATTCTGTTTTCGTGAAGCTGGAAATATGACTTGTCTTATATGGATTAAAGCGGTTTGCATGTGTTAGTTTTATAGTGCTTGGCATTGTTTATCCCATTCATGATCACATTTAACGTTAGGATTTACCCTTTCATCGCCATATTGTCTTCTGCATTAGAATTGTTGTCTGCAATATTGTTTCAAAGTTAGATTTTAAGGCAGTATGACTGATGTATTTTAAAAGAAAAAGTGACAAACAGTTACGCGGCGACTGATCCGAATCAAAACTGTTTTTAAATGCGCTATATGACATCATTAATTTTGAAAGGGTTAAATTAAACGTAATGTATCACACTGTAATCATTTTTCTCCAAACTGTTTACAATACCACATCATCGTTTTACACAAACCAGTACATGATTGTGGAAGAATAAGCTTTTCCCAATTGAACAATAAACCATTTCCTAGAGCAGACCTCTCTGATAATAGTCTGTACCGTTTGTAACTTTTGCAATACAGTATGTTGTAAAACAAACCTATATATTGAAACATGGGGCAGACTAAACTTTGCTAAAACACAAGTGATAGTTTCCCAACATCTTTGCTTTATTGCAAGCAGATTGGAGCAACGCTCCGGAACACATCATCTGATAAGGCTCCAAACTGTTTAATACTCTGATCTAAAAACAAAACAACATAGTCACAAATTGCAATAATTTTCTATTTACTTTTGTTGTATAAATTGTGCTCTACTTTCCAGTCAAATATGAGACGAATGAAGTTTACCAAGTCTACTAATTGGAACAATCAATTGCAACTTTTGTCTGGAATCTTTAGAAATATTGTTTTGAGGTTCATAAATGTAATAAACAAAAGCAACTTTCAGCGACAGAGCTATAACTGTTGCCTTAAGCACGTGCCGCTGACAGCCAATTAAAGCGCAATGTCTTATTGCACCAATCAGCGCACTCGGAACGAATTTGACCTCTACAAAACCATAGACGAATAAAGTCGCGACCAGTTTGCATCCTGACTAGGCACCGTCGCTTTACAAGAGGTCAGATAAGATCTCAAACTCGTATCAATATTGTTTAGTCAAAGTGCTGTCAATATTTCTGTAAACAATAGTTTAGGCAAAAGTTTTAAAGGATACGATATAAGGTCAATGAATGTGTTATAGTGGAGAAGACGATATTCCTTCCAAATGAAAGTGTTTACGTTAAAACTATTATTTCATTTGCAAACAGTTTGGAGACAAATCAGACGCCGGGTAACTGTAAATGAATAATCACACAGTGGAGAATCTGTTATTCTTTCCCAATAAACGCGTTTACGCTAAAACTATTATTTTCACTGCAAACAGTTTGGAGCCAGATCAGACGCCGGGTAACCCGGCGTCTGATCAGGCTCCAAACTGTTTGCCACTAAGATAAACAAGAATTATCAGAATTGTCCAAAAGTTGTATTTTCCTACGTTTTAGTGTTTTGCGTTTGCGTACGTTTGCGTTTAAACGGGAAAGAATAACAGATTCTCCACTGTATGACGTCACCAATGACGTAAGAATAACAGATTCTCCACTGTACCTGTCTAAAGGTTGTCCTCTTCTACACTTTATTACAAAACGTTTGCGTTTCAAATGTATTTCAAACGCGAAAGAATAACGTCTTCTCCACAGCACTGTAAGAAGACAATACAACTGGAATTAAGGATTCACAGATAAACTATAGCAAATTGTAAAAAATATCATTTGTAAAATGAAAGACATTTTCAAATAAATTCAAAGTTCAGTATATCAGATCCATGATACACATGAACCTTTAGGCTTATGTGAGAACACACAATTCTTGCCGTTCAAAAGCAAGCGAAACGCAATGCATTTCACTAAAATGTAGAAAATTACATAAAGTTTATTAAAATTTCTATCTACTTATTTTAAAATGAGTGACAAAAAGTTTGCAGCCTGGTCAAACGCCAGGTTAAAGCGCGTCTGATCTGGCTCCAAACTGTTTGCAATATAAAAATAGTTTTGGTGTAAACGCGTTTATTGGGAAAGAAAAAACAACGTCTTCATTACTGTGACATTTTCTTAATACAGTCTTTTCAAGTCAACAAAAAAATAACAATCTAACATCAGTATCCAGCTTGTTAAAAAATTTGTTTTAAGCTTCGTAAATTGTGTCAAAAAGAAAATAGTATTTACAAGACTATGGTGCAACTGTTGCCTTAAGCATGTGCGGCTGACAGGTTATTAATACTTATCCTGTCTATCGCGTCTTGATTTGCATTTGCAAACAGTAAGGATCAAGATCAGACGCCGCGTAACACGGCGTCTGATCTGGATCCAAACTATTTGAAACTCGTGTTTAAGTTTCTTTAATTAAAATTGTTTAAATCTTAATTGAATATTTCTTACAAGACGACAATTTCAAAGCAGACGATATTACGAATTTATAACATAACAGACGGCGTGAGCGTTGAATAACACCCGTTGTTTAAATGTCATATATAACTAGTTATATAACTATGCAAATGAGGTACGCCACGACGTCGTTAAAATGCGTTCTATGCGCGTTCGATTTCCAACGTCTTCATTCCATCATGTAGATTCAATTTATAGATTTTTGGTGTAATCAATCAATATTAGATCCACATGAAAGTGTTTATTAATACATATAACAACATAAGCATTATGCTAGTGAACGGGGTTTATTTGGAACAACTTATTTCCTGTATAGATCTACTTATATCGCGCTTAGCATTAACTTGACCTCAAAGACTACGATAAATAACTTTTCTAGGTTATGTTATAAAAAGAATATAACATTCGTGTTAATAATTTATTGGATTTATCAAACTCGTCGTTTTAGAAAACGATAAAAACTCGGCAAAGCCTCGTTTTTATCGTTTTCTAAAAGACTCGTTTAATAAATCCAATAAATTATCAACACTCATGTAATATCCTATATACACTGAGAGGATCTTCTAACCGATCAGTCAGATTTAAAGATGCTACTCTAAACACTATTCAAACCGGATGCCAAAAATTACATTTTCCATGAGATGAAGATGTTTTACATGAGGAAGAAACGTTTGAAAAAAATTGATCACGAATTATGGAGAATATGAATGAAATTGTAACCTCACATTAAAATGACAAGTCACAATGTCATGAATGCCATTTGTTTGCTGGACTACCAGCTTTCATCGCGACATTGTTGCCTTATGTAGCACTTAAATGATTACTTTGAAAAAGTACTATCTAAGTATGGATGGAATATTGTTCAACTGGCACTGAAATAAAAAGAAATAGGCAACTCCTGGTCTGTTTTCTTACAATATGTAAAATACCAAAAATGCCACTACCTGTCAACAGTGGCTTACTGACATTTACAGAATACTTACAGAATGCCACGCTAAACGGCTTTAGCAACGTGCAATGTTAATGTATTAATAAAACAGACGAATTTTTGAGCCGCCGAATTAAAATTTTGCATTTAAACGATTGCCGTTGATGCCGTTAATGCAGTTACGTTACGTTATTTTGACATATATTTGACGGTCCAGACATGCGCGAACAGTCATCGTAGACGCGTGGAAACATACGAGCGAGTGTGTGATGACCAAAATGAAAGATTCCGTGTACGAGAGTGTTTCATCTGTAGGCGCTAATGACGTTAGTCTCTTCAAGTCCGGTCAGACAAAATTCCTCAAAACAAGCAGATATTGACGAACAACATGTTGAAATGCGTTGCAATTGGTGAAATAAGATATTTATGTTTAATATTTAGCTTATGTGAACAATTTTAGGGCACACAGGACGTAAAACGTTCATGACGTTACCGTGGTTTTTCACGTTGGCTCTGAATACAACAATTCGAGTGCTCTTGTGATTAGTACAATTTGCATTCTCGACATGTTAAATGTTTTTCTGTTAGGAATATTGATGACCAACAAATAATCAAAAGCTGTGTTTATCAATTTCTCAATACACGCTTTGCACGTGCAAAATACCTAAATCGTCGAACTTGGAGGTGTGACGTAACGCAGAGAGAGACTCAAAATTCAATAATTCGATTCAATGCACATTCAAAATAGTATTTGAAATAAAACTGATTACGTCATTGTGCCAGTTCCTGTTTCGAAAAATATGAGTTTAAAAAGTGATCGGTTAGAAGATCCTCTGAGTGTATAGTGAATTGATACATGTAATATTGGAGAAGACCTTATTTTTTCCCAATAAACGCGTTCCCTCTAAAACTTGGTCTCTGATCAGGCCTTTTAGATTAACATGAATAGTCAAAATTGTCAACACTTTGTCATTTTCTACATGTTAGTGAATCGCGTTTGTGTTTCGTTTGCGTTTTAATCGGAAAGAATATCGTTTTATCCATGGTACGTCCCATCGTCGTATTTTGTACCATTCAGTGCGTTCATATACAGAAGGGATCTGTTATTCTTTTCCATTCAAACGCAAACGCAATGCAAACTCATTGTACAGTGGAGAATCTGTTATTCTTTCCCGATAAACGCGTTTACACTAAAACTAGTTTTTCTTTTACAAACAGTTTGAAGCCAGATCAGATGCCGGGTAACCCGGCGTCTGATCAGGCTCCAAACTGTTTGCCACCAAAATAAACAAGAATTATCAGAATTGTCAAAAAGTTGTTCTTTTCTACGTTTTAGTGCTTTGCGTTTGCGTACGTTTGCGTTTAAACGGGAAAGAATAACAGATTCTCCACTGTAACAGAATGCAAGATTTGACAACTTTTTGACAATTCTAACTATTTATTTAAATATGAGTGGCAAACAGTTTGGAGCCTGATCAGACGCCGGGTTACCCGTCGTCTGATCTGGCTCTAAACTGTTTGCAATGGAAAAAATAGTTTAAGCGTAAACGCGTTTATTGGAAAAGAATAACGGCTTCTCCACTGTAGGATGGAGGCAATTATTGGAAAGTGATCAAACAGTTGGTAGTTTTGCAGGCAGAAATCAACACATATGTCCAGCCTACTATAGCTGGATTATACAGGGGGTGAGAAAATACTGTGAGAAGTACTGCACTGTAAGAATCACTGCACATTTTGAGAATTACGATAAAGAATAGCCGACCTAAAGATTTTGAGTTGAGTTGAGTTGATAAAAATTGAAATAGTTTTAAGTAAAAGAAATTATTAAAACAATGGAGATAACTGTTTCATCGAATAGTGTGAAAATTTGTTTGAGGATATGGTTAATGCTGCTGGTAAATGGTGAGTAGAAACGTGTTTTAGCTTACAGTGGAGAATCTGTTATTCTTTCCCAATAAACGCGTTTACGCTAAAACGTTTATTTCCACTGCAAACAGTTTGGAGCCAGATCAGACGCCGGGTAACCCGGCGTCTGATCAGGCTCCAAACTGTTTGCCACCAAGATAAACATGAATTGTGAGAAATATCTAAAAATTGACATTTTCTACGTTTTAGTGCTATTCGTTTGCGTACGTTTGCGTTTAAACGGGAAAGAATAACAGATTCTCCACTGTAGTATATGTATCAATTGTTTATTGGTTTAACACATTCAACCCTAGCGACGAGTATAATCGTCATTGCCAAACAGTGTATCTGTGAGGATTCCATTAAGGAGCCCTTAAGGTTTCCTTAAGCAGCCCTCTGACTAGGGTCTACACTGTTTGTCATTTTGAAATATATTGTTAAAATACCCCCTAAATAGTCAATAATGGACTATACATACAGTGGAGAATCTGTTATTCTTTCCCGTTTAAACGCAAACGTACGCAAACGCAAAGCACTGAAACGTAGAAAAGAACAACTTTTGGACAATTCTGATATTTCATGTTTATGTTGGTGGCAAACAGTTTGGAGCCTGATCAGACGCCGGGTTACCCGGCATCTGATCTGGCTTCAAACTGTTTGTAAAAGAAAAACTAGTTTTAGCGTAAACGCGTTTATCGGGAAAGAATAACAGATTCTCCACTGTATTTTGAAATTTGAGTCGTCCATTAAAAGTGTAAGGAGTATGATTTAACCCATTACCCCATATCTTATTTCTAGCTTTGAAGATAGGTGACTTCTTAAAGCAAGTTGAAAGTAAAGCAGGGTGTGCCTTAATGCGCAATCTGCTTTTCTTTCAGCCTGCTTTAAGCTATCCTCTGCTAGAATATAGACAATATTTCTTATGATACATACTTGCATGTATGACTCTATAAAGTGGAACTTTTTTCCTTAGTGGGGAATAAACTAGATGTACAGTGGAGAATCTGTTATTCTTTGCCAATAAACGCGTTTACGCTAAAACTATTATTTGCAGTGCAAACTGTTTGGAGCCAGATCAGACGCCGGGTAACCCGGCGTCTGATCAGGCTCCAAACTGTTTGCCACCAAGATAAACATGAATTATCAGAATTGTCCAAAGGTGTTCTTTTCTACGTTTTAGTGTTTTGCGTTTGCGTACGTTTGCGTTTAAACGGGAAAGAATAACAGATTCTCCACTGTAGATGTAAAAGGCGTATTTATAGGGTAATATGTTAACCCTTAACCAGTTCCCTTATAGAAAAGCATAACAGTGCTTTAAATTTATTCATCCTCTGAAGAAAATAGTTCTGAAATATACAGTCATATCGGATGGTAGTTTAAAGCAAATTGAAAGTAAAACAGAAGTTGCCTTAAGGCGCATTCTATTTTACTTTCAATCTGCTTTAGGTGTTCATCTGTCTTCAAACTAGAAACAGGCTTTGAGGTATTAGGTTAAACGTACATCTTTTTAAAACGTTGATATGCGTTTATAGACATACAACACAGCTAATGATTGAAACGAAAACAAATTGCTTATTGTATTTCGTACAGTGGAGAATCTGTTATTCTTTCCCAATAAACGCGTTTACGCTAAAACTATTATTTGCCGTGCAAACATTTTGGAGCCAGATCAGACGCCGGGTAACCCGGCGTCTGATCAGGCTCCAAACTGTTTGCCACCAAGATAAACAAGAATTATCAGAATTGTCCAAAAGTTGTTCTTTTCTACGTTTTAGTGCTTTGCGTTTGCGTACGTTTGCGTTTAAACGGGAAAGAATAACAGATTCTCCACTGTTGTAAAGCAGTGGAAAAGAACATTTATTACAGTAAAACTTCTCTATTACGACCTCTAACTATTCTAACCATTTTGTGTTTAAGGCAGGCTACTGCATAAAGGATTGAGAAAATAAAACAGAAAGGCCCCTATGGGTTTCTGTTTTATTTTCATCTTGCTTTAATCGACTCGTTTGAATTAAAGAAGCAAACACTTTTATTCTGTTCTGACTGATAAAAATTTTGCAACGGACTTTACCCTTTCACTTGAGGTTTTACACACAAAAAACATATGCACGAGAACCTAAATCAGTACCGGCTCCATTTTTGTTTCGGACAGACGTATTTTAATCACTAAGTGGGTAGGTGCAGTCTGGGAAATGAGCGGTAGGAAAACAATGACCCAGTCTACTTTCACTTTCGAATTACTTCCGGTTAAAACACGATCAAATCAACAACACGGTAAGTTTATTTTGACTTCGAAAGTAAGCGCCGTCTGTCCTTCTTTACAAGCGCATACGCTAAAATAAGCGCATAGAGGCGTCACTAATTTACAAAATAAGCGTATACGCCTATATTCCGGATTTTACAGTATTTATCGAGAGGGCTAAACCCTTCACCGTTTCATTGTCGTTTGCTTCAATTTTCAACTGTGTTGTCTGCAATATTGTTTCAAAGTTAGATTTAAGGCAGTTATAACTGAAGTAATTTCAAAACAAGTGACAAACAGTTTATATCCTGATTAGACGCCGCGTTACGCGGCGTCTGATCAGGATCAAAACTTTTTGCAAATGCGCTTTATGACGTCATTGAGGGTGAAAGGGTTTAGGTGTATAATGATTATTTGAACATATTTTGTATTTTGATCAGCCGCCGCGCAGGATCAAAACTGTTTGAAACACATTGCATTTTTAAGTCAAAATACCTCAAGTTTAAATTTGAAAATAAAAAAATAGACGACAATTGTTTAAAGCTGATGACGTCACGATTTTAACATGTTCTACTGTAATAACATTTTCAAACAATTTGAATCACGATCAGATACCGATTAACTCTGCGCCAGGTCAGGGTCTAAATTGTTTTCCATTCCTAATATTGAACGAGACATGAAGACGACATATTCACAGCATCGAAGCAGACAAATCTATCGCAAAATTAGTGTAAAATACTTCAGTGACATTACAATTATTCAATTACGCTTTGATTGGTGTGTGCAGACAATTAATAAACAAATATGACGCCGAATAATTCTGCATCAGACAGCAATCATACAGTGGCGCAAAAGTTATTCTTTCCGTTTTAACGTTAATGAAACGCAAACAACTCACTGCAGTGAAATATAGAAAAGGACGTTTTTACATTTCTGATTACTAGTTTTAAAACAGTGGATAAAACTTTATTCTTTCCCGTTTAAACGCAAACGAAACGCAAAGCACTAAAACTTATAAAATGACAACTTTTTAATAACTCTGAGTATTCGTTTTAATCTGAGCTGCAAACAGTTTAGAGCTTGATCAGACGCCGGGTAACCCGGCGTCTGATCTGGCTCATAACTGTTTGCAATGAAAATATTATTTTTTGCGTAAACGCGTTTATTGGGAAATAATAACGTTTTTTCAACTCAATGAGTGGCACATGGTTTGGAAACTGACCAGCGCCCGGGTTACCCGGTGTCTGATCTGGCGCCAAACTGTTTGCAAAGGAAATAATAGTTTTAGCATAAACGCATTTATTGGGACAAAATAACGTCCTCTCCACTGTAACTTCTTGATATACTTATGCCTTTTATATAAAGGACTTATCATCTTTCAACCTAGTCTGATCTATTCCATTACCCCATATATTCTAGATACTCCATTTTACGCCTTTAACTAGATTTTAGAAAGTAGTTCCATTTTAATCAGTCGTGAATATGGACCTTGGGAAATATTTCTTATATCCTAGCCTATTGTAGCTTAAAGTAGACTCAAAATAAAGCAGAATGTTCCTTAAGGATCATTAAGTTTTTCTTATAGCCTTCTTTAAACATGATCTGTCTTTCATTCTGAAAACAAGTTGTGGGGTGAAGAGTTTATATGTCTCGTTTTGATACTGAAAAACATTATTGCTAATAAACGAAAATAATTCTTGTGAAAATGAAAATAATGTGAATGGCTGTGCACATAATTTTCTATTGATAATTGCCATCAACGTTGTTTGGTTTGCATAAAATCATTCTTTTTTAAATATTGTACATTTCAAAAGATGTCTCGTTCAATTTATATATAAATATCTCCTTGAGTAACATTTGCAACTTGGTTAGAATTTCTGACAGCTTTCCGTAGCAAGAGGAGTATTTTGCCGGTTTGATTAGGCATTTGTCGCTAGCGAATGCATTGTTTTTATGTAAAAGACAAAAATCTTAAACCAAACGACTGAACATATTTCTACGTATTATTTAATAACATTTATTGGGCACCAACAGAATAATGCATGCATCAAGTGCGACTGAAAGGATTCGACTGGTGCATATAAAGTATCTATATTATTACAGTTTAGCAATTGTGTAGCGGCCAAACCTTAAACCACCAGGATATTTGCCAAATAGAGATGACTGTTTCCCGCACCTTAAAGGGACTCGCAACCGGATGGTGTACTTGTCAAAATAAAATAAAATACTCAAATAAAAGCAAATTTGTGGCATTATTTGGCTTCTGACATTAAAAAATATGATCAGTCCAAAAAAAGTTTCAAGAATCGTCACCGAATCTTAGATTTTTAGATATTTTCCATCGTTTTTCTATACCGACTAGTAGACGGTATAGTTGTTGTTGTTGCTTCTCTACACGGGCTCAGACATAAACACGAGCCGAATTATGAAGTTGTATGCACTTTCGATCGCTACACATTGAAATACGTTAAATCGATCCGAGATAAACGGATAGTTCCGTGGTCCATTGGTCTAAGCGGTTTCCCCTATTTTGCCTTCTGTCCGCCAATGCCGGGCCACGGGTTCGAATCCCACCAGAGACCAGTATTTTTTATTATTGAAATACATTTTTTTTAAACAGAATTTCTTATCCTAAACTAATTCTTTACCATTTATATAAGCGTTTGACACATATTTACAAATTACAATTTTTAATGCACCATCTGGTTGCGAGTCGCTTTAAACGCTATGAAGAAAGTTTCTATATACACGTACAGTGGAGAATCTGTTATTCTTCCCGTTTAAACGCAAACGTACGCAAACGCAAAACACTAAAACGTAGAAAAGAACAACTTTTGGACAATTCTGATATTTCATGTTTATCTTGGTGGCAAACAGTTTGGAGCCTGATCAGACGCCGGGTTACCCGGCGTCTGATCTGGCTCCAAACTGTTTGCACTGTAAATAATAGTTTTAGCGTAAACGTGTTTATTGGGAAAGAATAACAGATTCTCCACTGTAAATGGTAATACAGTGAAACCCCTCTAAACCGGAACCTCTAAATACCGGAATTCTCTCTAATCCGGACAAAAGCTTTGGTCCCGTTTCCAACCCTTCTTTATTCTAATCCATTGCACCATAAAAATTTGCATTTTTACGCTTTTGATTTATTCCTACACTGAAGAAAATACATTCATGAATATGTATCATCAGAAACATTTTCTATACTCTAGCAGATGATAGCTTAAAGCAGGTTGAAAGTAAAGCAGAATGCGCCTTTATTGGGAAAGAATAACAGATTCTCCACAGTATATGAATTTTCTGCATTGCAGTTAAGCCTCTCTGTTACGACTTAATTGTGTTATCCGGTGCTTAAGAAAGGTGATTACTTAAAGCATGGTGAACGTAAAACAGAAAGCTTCTTTAACCCTTTACTCCATAGCCTGTTTCTAGTTTTGAAGGCAGATGGCCACGTAAAGCAGGTTGAATGTAAAGCAGAATGCCCATTAAAGCGCATTCTGCTGTACTTTCAGACTGCTTTCAGATATCATCTGCTAGGATTTGCCGTAAAAAATATTTCTTATGGTACATTTTTATAACTATATAAATTGGAACTGTTCCCCTAATTTGAAGAATTTATTGAATGTGCTAAAAGGTGCTTCTTTGGGGGAAAGGGTTAATCTGTCACCTGTCTTGTATGCACTCAAAATATCTTTTTTGTTGTGATCGAAATAGAAAGGTATTACAGTGGAGAATCTGTTATTCTTTCCCGTTTAAACGCAAACGTACGCAAACGCAAAGCACTTAAACGTAGAAAAGTACAACGTTTGGACAATTCTGATAATTCTTGTTTATCTTGGTGGCAAACAGTTTGGTTACATGGCGTCTGATCTGGCTCCAAACTGTTTGCACTGCAAATAATAGTTTCAGCGTAAACGCGTTTATTGGGAAAGAATAACAGATTCTCAACTGTACTGTATATTTGTCCAGCATTATGCTGCCTGTTTAATTTACAATTGCATACATGTACTTGGTTCTCCTGATTGGTCGCTATACATGTAATTAGAGGCTACGTTAATACGACACAAAACGCAAGCGCAATGCAATAAAGTGGCGAAAATGGTAGCTACAGTGGAGAATCCGTTATTCTTTCCCGTTTAAACGCAAACGTACGCAAACGCAAAGCACTTAAACGTAAAACAGTACAACTTTTGGACAATTCTGATAATTCTTGTTTATCTTGGTGGCAAACAGTTTGGAGCCTGATCAGACGCCGGGTTACCCGGCGTCTGATCTGGCTCCAAACTGTTTGCACTGCAAATAATAGTTTCAGCGTAAACGTGTTTATTGGGAAAGAATAACAGATTCTCCACTGTACTGTATATTTGTCCAGCATTATGCTGCCTGTTTAATTTACAATTGCATACATGTACTTGGTTCTCCTGATTGGTCGCTTTAGTTAGAGGCTACGTTAATACGACACAAAACGCAAGCGCAATGCAGTTAAGTGGCGAAGATGGCAGCTACATGTATCTGAACAAACGAATATTTATCTTGATATTGGTGGCACACAGTTTGAAACCTGATCAGACGCCTGGCTACCGTTTGCAATATACATGATTCTTTTACAGTGGAAAAGACGTTATTATTTCCCAATTAACTATTAACTATTATTTCCATTGAAAACAATAACCATGCGTCTGATCAGGCTCCAAACTGGTTGTCACTCATTTTAAAATGAACTGTTAGGATGGTCAAAGTTGTCATTTTTTTCATTTTCTTCCCTTGCGTTTGCGTTTAGTTTGCAGTTAACCGGGAAAGAATAACGTCTTCTCCAATGTAGCACATACAGTCGAACTTCGATATCTCGAACTTGGTTAAATCGAACATACCCGTATGTGGCTTAGCCACGTTTTAAATTTGAAATATGGGTATGTTTGACCTAACCGAGCATGCAATAATGCAGTTCATACGTCGAACTATCGGATTGTTCGAGTTAAGCGAGTTCGAGATATCGAAGTTCGACTGTACGTGTTTATTGGGTAAGAGTGACATCGTCTCCACTGTTTAATTCAAATTTGATTTACAGATTCCATTAATGCAAATGGATTTCTTTTAACCCTTATCGTGCTAAGCGGGAAGGGACACATTCGCCCGGATTGGACGCCTAGTAACGATTCGTCTGATCTGTTACAAATGTTTAGAGTCATAGCCAACATTTCCAAAGTTTTTAGAAAAAAGAAAAACATGGTTTGACTGTTTTAGAGACGATATATTTGAAGCAGAAGTCAATTAGACATGTTAAAGATTAACTGATGAAAGTACATATAAAAATTTGTGGAACAGGTTCACCCGTATTGGCCGTAAAGTGGAGAATCTGTTATTCTTTCCCGTTTAAACGCAAACGTACGCAAACGCAAAGCACTAAAACGTAGAAAAGTACAACTTTTGGACAATTCTGATAATTCTTGCTTATCTTGGTGGCAAACAGTTTGGAGCCTGATCAGACGCCGGGTTACCCGGCGTCTGATCTGGCTCCAAACTGTTTGCACTGCAAATAATAGTTTCAGCGTAAACGCGTTTATTCGGAAAGAATAACAGATTCTCCACTGTATACTGCTTTAGTAACACATTTTACCCCGTGATTCTGACTCTCTGGTGTATAATTATTGTTTAATCCTAACTTTAGTGACTAGCAGCTCAGAGACTATGGCACATTTCCACAGATAGTATGCTGTGTGCAAACGGGCACCTTGTGCAGTAGAAAAGATAGTATTATATCCCAATAAACGCGTTTATTCTTAAACAATGTTTTCAAATTGCAAACCGATCGGAGCCAAATGATGCTGTAGTAATCCGGTGTGTGATCAGGCACTCTGATCAACCCTTTCCCCTATATAAGTGCCTTTTATCATTCATTTACCCCCCCCCCCCCCCCCAACGGAAGAAAATAGTTCCAATTCAGAGAGTCACTAACATTTACAGTACTGAACCTTATTAAATTAAATTGATAATCGCAATCGAATCGCCATCGAATTGCCATCGAATCGGGCGCTTCAAAAAACAAATCCTACGTTTAAATATTTTAACGCGAATTGTCCGAAGCGGTTGTGACAAAAATCGAATCGTAAAAATTAACGAAGACATATTTGCGACCATTCGTGAGATACACCATTCAAGAAAACTTACCCGAGGGTAAAGTTAGTACATTGTATTTTGAGTCGTAAGCGAATTGCCATCGAATTGCAAGCGAGTGGCCATTGAATTGCAAGCGAATCGCAAAAATTGTTAATTTAATAAGGTTCGGTACTGTACCATAATAAATATTATATATATATCCTAGAAGATACATGTAGTAAGGTATAACAGTCTGAAAATAAAGCAGAATGAGCCTTAACCCATTACCTCATAGCCTGTTTCTTGTTTTGAAAATGGATGACCACTTAAAAAGCAAGTTGAAAGTAAAGCAGAATGCGCCTTAAGGCGCATTCTGCTTTACTTTCAGCCTACCATAATCTACCATCTGTTAGGATATAGAATATATTTCTGGTGGTGTATGTATTTGACTGTATAAATTGGAATAATTGAAAGGCTTAAAAAGGAGTATTCTTTGGGTAATCAGTTAAGGTGCGTTCTGCTCTACTTTCAACCTGCTTTTAGTGAACACCTGTCTTAAAACTAGAAAAATGCTACAATGTATTGGGTAATGGGTTAAAAGGAGTTGCCAAATTTTTCTAAGAACTTGCCCTCTTCCTCTATTTTATTGTTTTGCGTTTTCATTCCAATTGCGTTTAAATGAGACAAAAATATTGTCTACTCCTTAATATAATAACGTGTTAAATGCTAATAAAGTATCACGTGATGATAGATTCCGGTATTTCTATTACTAAATCTACTTGTAACCTGACATAATGTGCCATAATATGATACGTAATAGGCACTATGGCAGATATAGCGGAGAAAACATTATTCTTTCCCAATAAACGCGTTTACGTTGAAACTATTATTTCCTATGCAAACATTTGGAGCCAGATCAGACGCCGGGTAACCCGGCGTCTGATCAGGCTCCAAACTGTTTGCCACTCTGATTAAAATCAATAATCAAGATTGACAAAAACATTTGTCATTTACTACATTTTATTGCAATTGCGTCTGCGTTTCGTTTGCGTTTAAACGGGGAAAAATTACACATTCTCCACTGTATACAGACACGTTCCACGCTAGTTACTCTTTTATTCTGCTTGACTATCGTCTGCAACCACATGACGTCTGCTTAATTCTGTAGTTTACTATTTCTTTTCTAAATGTGCAGGTATATTTTTCAAGTAGCAAACAGTTTGGATCCTGATCAGACGCTGAGTTTCTCGGCGTCTGATCAGGATCCAAACCGTTTGCAAAAATTAAGATAACAATAAAGAAATTATGGAATGTTGCCTTGGTTATGTTTATATAATTAAAATTCTTTAAAACACAACTATTGCATACTTCACACTGTATATACTTCTGACATGATAGAACGTTGGAAGCAAACTTAAATTAAAGTCAAATCAGAAGACATGAAAAGAACCTTTGCCCCCATCTTGCTTTGCACGATATTATATAACCCTTGCACTGCCAAATTATTCTTAAGAATTGTACCCCTTCACCGTTTCATTGTTGTCTGCTTTAGTTTTGTTGTCTGCAATAAGGCAGTACATGTATGATTAAAGTTTTTCAAAACGAGTGTCATACAGTTTGGATCCTGATCAGACGCCGCGTTACGCGGCGTCTGATCAGGATTCAAACTGTTTGCAAACGCGCTTTTAAGCGTCACTGAGAGTTACATGTAAAGGGTTAATATATTTATGTAGATGTTTATACATGTAGATCAGACTTTGATCAAACGCATTTTCTAGTCGGTGATTGAGACTGTTTGTCACTCATCTATTGTTCTTAGCACAAAACATAAATCCAGTTTTAAGTTATTTTGCACACCACATGTTTTAAGAAGATGAAACTTAAACTCGAAAGAGGTTAAGTAGAAAACCAGTTCAGTAAAAATTATTTCATAATTTTCAAATACAGTAAAACCTCTCTATTACGACCACGCAATCATTTAAATTATTTGGTATTTCAGGCAGGTGACTGCATAAAGCAATGTGACAGTAAAACAGAAAGCTCCTTTCTGTTTTACTGTCACCTTGCTTTTAGCTGTCACCTGTCTTTTATACAATGAATAAACATTTGTTTAAGTGTTCGTATAAGAGAGTTTTTACTGTACAGAACGAACAGTGGGGGAAACTTTATTAACCCGATTGCGCCCAGTGGATTCTTCCATTCTTATATATATTGGATTTGTCCATTTTTGATATAAGGGATGCGTTGTCTAAATTTTCATTTCCGTTTTGTTTTATATTAAAGTTCATATCAGCAAACAGTGTAGACTCCGATCAAACGCCGCATTATGCGGCGCCTGGTCAGAGTCTTCATTGGTTGCCTTTGTCCCTTTTATAGGACGCTCAAATGGGTTAATTCCCATTTAAACAAACCAAACAACATAATAAGATAAGATGTAGAAAATGGCCGTCGATTTGAACATGTTGACGTTGTATCGGAATGTCGGAAAATTCCGGAGAAATGGCAGCCATGTCGTATTTTGATCATTAGTGTGTTTATCGGCTTCTGATCTCGATCTAAATTGTTTACAGCGGATAAAATTAGGTTTTGGCATTGACTCTCTAATTTTGGAAGAATAGTGCTACATGTACTCCCTTGCATAACTCATGACCGTAGTGTTCAATGCAAGTCTGCCTCCCATGTTGTTCTTCCGCATATTTGCAAATACAGATATCTAACTGACACCAAACTGTCTAAATAAGACACGTTGAGCAAAAACGAATGCCACTAACATATTCACTGTTGTTACAGTAGAGAAAACATTATTCTTTTCCGTAAAAACGCAAACGAAACACAAACCCTTTGCGTTAAAATAAAGAAAATGAAAATTTGTTGACAATTCATTTTAATCTAAGTGGCAAACAGTTTGGAGCCAGATCAGACGCCGGGTTACCCGGCGTCTGATCTGGCTCCAAACTGTTTGCACTGGAAATAATAAATTTAGCGTTAACGTATTTATTGGGGAAGAATAACGTCTTCGCCACTGTATGCCACATGTACAGAAATACATGTACAGCTTTAATAATATAATGTTTGCAATGAATGTCGCTTTGATTATGCACCAATCTTGGGAAGATTGCAGGGTCTGGGTCGTCCTCGAACATATTTACAGTGGAGAAGACGTTGTGCTTTACTTTTTTAACGATACTTGGCGCCAACAAAATGCAATAAAAGGTTAAACCAATATCTGTTTTTTAGATGTTGACGATTAACCATTTCACTCTCAATGACGTCTAAAGCGCATTTGCAAACAATTTTGCTCCTGACTGTGAGACACTCTTATCGATGTTTATTAAGTCATACAACATTACATCTAACTTTGAAGTGTGTCTTGCAGACAACAATATTGAAGCAGACGACAATGAAACGGTGAAGGGGTAAAACTCTCTCGAAAATATTGGCATAGAAAGGGTTAAACAGTAGTACAGACCACATACATGCATGTATGCATTGTATTTTATGGCGCTAAAATGGTTCAAACAAACGGTTACACATTGCGATGGAAGGGTTCTTTGAACAATGCTTGCTCCTATATATCTGAATATTACTTTTGGTAGTCCAGACGTACAATCTTAAAGTAAAACAGTGTAGATCCGAATCAGATGTTGAGCAACACGGCTAATCATACGGTTTTAATACATGTATAGGCATGTATTTTCAAAAGTGACCGCTGCCGTTCGCAAAATTCACCAAAATGCGAAACTAACAAAGAATCATCATTGAGAATAAATTTGTCGAATCTTGTGGCGAACGGAAAATCCTCGATTTGTCAATCGAGAAATAAGACTTTAAAGTCGCCAGTTCCGCTGTTATCATTAGAAGGGTTACGGCCTAATTGCCTGATATAAGAATAAGTGTCTTGGTTTCATTCCATTAACATATTATGTATCAATCTACTGTAAGTGTGTTCAATTAAGTAGAGTATACAGTGGAGAAAACGTTATTCTTTCCCAATAAACGCGTTTACGCTAAAACTATTATTTGCAGTGCAAACAGTTTGGAGCAAGATCAGACGCCGGGTAACCCGGCGTCTGATCAGGCTCCAAACTGTTTGCCATCAAGATAAACATGAATTATCAGAATTGTCAAAAAGTTGTACTTTTCTACGTTTTAGTGTTTTGCGTTTGCGTACGTTTGCGTTTAAACGGGAAAGAATAACAGATTCTCCACTGTATTTCATAAGACAAGTAGCAGACTACTACATGTATTTACTGACCTTTCTGTCCTGAGAAAAAAAACATTTTAGCCATCTGATGTGGCTGCGAAATTATCATCTCTAACATAATTACATCTGTTACACTGGAGAAACGTTATTCTTTCCAAATAAACGCGTTTACGTTAACACTATTATTTCCATTGCAAACAGTTTGGAGCCAGATCAGAAGCCGAGTAACTCGGCGTCTGATCAGGCTCCAAACTGTTTGCCACTCAGATTAAAATCAATAGTGAGAAATTTAAAAAAAATTGTAATATTTCTACATTTTTTTAGTTAAATGCGTTTGCGTTTCGTTTGCATTTAAACGGGAAAGAATAACGTTTTCTCCACTGTATGATAGGCACTGGTTGGTGCAATGGTCAATACACAATTATCTGACTTCGAAAACGTCTATCCACAACCAAACTGATAGCATTGAATAAATGTTGTCGGAAGCTCAATGTCCATGTTTGGAGTATTTCTAGATTGATTGATGCTTTTTTGATTCATTTTACATGACGAATCTTCAAAAACATGTTGAGTTCTTTGACATTTTTATCTGTAGCTGTCGCTCGTATCGTAAATCGCCAGACTTTTGTAGATGGTACAGTGGAGAAGACGTTATTCTTTCCCAATAAACGCGTTTACGTTAAAACTATTATTTGCAGTGCAAACACTTTGGAGCCAGATCAGACGCCGGGTAACCCGGCGTCTGATCAGGACCCTAACCTGTTTGCCGTTCATATTAAAATTAATAATCAGGATTGTGAATAAGTTGTTATTTTCTCCCTTTTAACGCAATACGTTTGCGTTTCGTTTGCGTTTAAACGAGAAAGAATAATGTTTTCTCCACTGTATCGTAAATAGCCAGACTTTTGTAGATGGACAAGCTTATAGATGTACAGTGGAGAACACGTTTAAACGCAAAAGAAACGCAAGCGCATCGCATTATAACGTAGAAAAAGACATCTTTTCAACAATTCTGACTAGTCATATTAATCTGAATGGCAAACAGTTTGGAGCCTGGTCAGACGCCGGGTTACCCGGCGTCTTATCAGGCTTAAAACTGTTTGCAACTGAAATAATATGTTTAGCGTAAACGCGTTTATTGGAAAGAAAAACATGTTCTCCACTAGATGGACAAGCTTATAGATGTAGCAACAAACACTGTCTCTCTGAATGCGATTGACTCAAAGAAATCAAGATATTCCCCGATGATAATTCGTGTCTGATGGAAATGGGGAAACAACAAAATATGACAGAACTATAGCAGGGAAGACGTTTGTGTTTCTTTCCCGTTCAAACGAAATGCAAACGCAAGGCGGTAACGGGTATAAAATGTCAAATTATAGACAATTCTGAATCTTTACTTTAGTGTGTGAGGCAAACAGTTTAAAGCCGGGTAATCCGGCGTCTGATCTGGCTCCAATCTATTTGCAATGGACCAAAGGATTTTAGCCTAATTTGGGAAAATACGTACATGTATTCTCCACTGTATACAGTCAGGTTTGTATTTGACGGACAAATAAGAGAGTAAGATAGAAGGAAACATACTGAACCAACCGAACAAAACAAGTACAATACTCAAATCGGAGTATTCTGGTTTACATTTGTCCAATGTTCTGTGACCACTTATCTTTCGAAATCTACATTCGTACTTAAAAGGCGGTTGCCTAACACAAAATGTTGATACGACCTAATTCTTTTCAGTTAAACACAACTTCACGCAAAACGAACGCAAAACGAAAGTCAACAAAATAAAGAGAATGTCAGGTTCGTGAAAACAAAAATGGCGCCTTGTCACATTAAGAGGCAAAATGTTTGGAGCCTGACCAGACGCCGGGTTACCCGGCGTCTGATTTGGGTCCATACCGTTTGCAATGGAAAAAAAACTTTTAAGTGTAAATGCGTTTGTCGGAAAATAATAATTTCTTCTCTACTGAAGTAGATGAATATTCAGTATTTAAAATTAAGTGACAAGCTGTGTTTTGGCAATGATTGCGCTTGAGATGTGCAAGAGCAATGAACTTTTAGTTGAGAAATTGTTACAATACAATCTGATTATACGACTAGATAATAAAAACATAGAAGATTAATTATTTGATGAATAGGGCGATATATGATAGGCGTATACAGGGCTGCCATTTCTCCGGATTTTTCCTAAATCTTCGAATTTGTTTTCTGGTACATGGTAGCTTAAAACAGACTGAAAGTAAAGCAGATTGCGCCTTAAGGCGCATTCTGCTTATCTTCCGGCCTGCTTTAAGTAGTCACATGTCAACAAAACTAGAAACAGGCTATGTGTTAAAGGTACGATTCATAAAATCGCACTTGAAAAATGCAAATTTGGAAATCTTAGGATTTTTCATGACAACTTATGGCAGCCCTGCGTAAAGGGTTTCTTCACATGTATTATCGCTAACGATTACGAATTTTTTCAAAAGATTAATGTTCGTTAAAGATACTATGAATGTATAACATAACATAACAAAACATAAAATAATTTTATTGGGTCAAAAATTTAACAATGTTTCTTGCTATTTGAAGGCCAAACAAGATTTACAGAGAATCAATATATCACTGCAACACCGTATACTTGAGTAAGGCAGTATAATATAAACAGTTAACATTACTTACATGTAACCATCATTCAAAATGTTAAATATTAATCTCATTTTAAATCAGTTTCAATAGGTCTTTTAATACAAGTTGGCTATTGTCTTTCTTGTGAAAATTGCAAGGATAAAACTAGCGGTAGTAAACAGTGTACATCTAGATGAGACGGCTACCATAGTAGTTCGATCTGACACTACACTATTTTCTATATTCTCTACACATGGCTACATTGTAAGATGAAATGGATTAAAAAGATGTATAGTATAAATGTACAACATATTAATACAGATATTAGATTATAGTCGAAGTTATTCCCTTAATCTACTGGCAAAATAGATATATTTGGATAAATTAAAAAGAGTATTTCTGCTTTTACATTCCATCAATTGATTATATTAATTAGTTAATACCAAAACTTGAAAGTAAAACTGAGAGTTCAGAAAGAATGTATCTGGTTAACTTAACAAGTGAAAGCAGTTTCCTAAATAACCGCACATGTACATGTATATGTTATCGGCCAATAAAGGGGATAAGACTTTGCAGTCTACAATACAGGTGGAGACTTCTGCTTTACTTACGTCCTGTTTAAAGTGATTACATGTCTTTTAAGATATACATTTAAGCCATGTCGTCGCAAAACCCGCCTTATTGCATTGCAACATTTTACAGACCAAACATCGTTGTCTCCCCAGGCTCTGTATCTGAGTATGGTCTAAAACTCCTTAATATTGTATATAGTACTACATAAAATGTGTTAGATGCATGTGGCGCGGCGAGTGACCTTGTAATACACTGTTTGAAATGCAATAAGGCAGGTTTTGTCATGACACGGCTCATTTATATTCAAAGGGAGGTTGCCTAATACAATATATGAGTGTGTCTATGGTACAGTGAAGAAGACGTTAGTCTTTCCCTGTAAATGCATTTGCGCTAAAAGACTATTATGTCAAATGCAGATAGTTTTGATCAAGATCAAATACCGGTTGACTCGTCATCGGACCAGTCTCCAAATTGTTTGCCACTCAGATAACAATATAGTGTCATTTTTTCACAAAACGGGTCATTGTTTTGCATTTAATTGCATTGTATTTGACTATTTGCTTACTTGCCTATTTGTCTCCAGTTGCGTGTAACCCTTTACCTGATAGCATTGTTTCTAGTATTGAAGATATGTGACTACTTAAAGCAGGTTGAAAGTAAAGCAGATTGCGCCCTAAGGCGCATTCTGCTTTACTTTCAGCCTGCTTTAAGCTATTAACGCTAGAATAAGGAAAGTATTTAATATGACACATATTCATTACGGTATAATTTGGAACTATTTTCTTCAGCGGATGAATAAAATGAATGTGCTAAAAGTCGCTTCTATAAGGGAAAGGGTTAATGTGATGACGCTTTCTTCCCTGTTGATGAACAGTCAGGATAATTTGACAAGCAGTGTTTAGGCAATGAGTGTGCTAGAGATGCACAAGAGCAATAAAACTTTAGATTGTGCGACTGTTGCAATACAGCATGATATGCAAAACTAGATATACATGTTTGTTTATTTGTTGCGCGATATACCGCGATACAGTATAGATTGTTGCAATACAGTTACCATAGCGCAAAATGAGATTAATTAGTTTATTTGTTGCGCGATATACCGCGATACAGTATAGATTGTTGCAATACAGTTACCATAGCGCAAAATGAGATTAATTAGTTTATTTGTTGCGCGATATACCGCGATTACAGTATAGATTGTTGCAATACAGTTACCATAGCGCAAAATGAGATTAATTAGTTTATTTGTTGCGCGATATACCGCGATACAGTAGAGAAGTTATTCTTTCCTAGTAAATGCGTTTATGCAAAAACAATGATGTCATTTGCGAACAGTTTGGAGCAAGATCAAACGCCCAGTAACCAGTCGTATAAGTGTCTCTAAAGAGGCGAATACATATATATCCTTATTTTCTTTGCTCTCATTTGTCCAGCAAGAGCTGATAATCGTTTGCTGATTAGAAAAGATTGCGCCATATATCTACATTTACGTGCACTGTGTTTGTGATCAGTTTTCGTTCAATCGGGAAAGATTTACCACTTACACTTTGTGTTTGAGAATGATATCAGGAATGCTCATTGATTTAGTACTCTGATTTAATCTTCCTCATTGACATTTGCAGTATATGCGTTTATGCTTCGAGTTCACTACTTATGTCCACTGCAATGTTTGCCACTCACATGAAAGTAAACCGTTATAAATGCATGTATATATTCTTTAGACAATTCTGTTTATTCATTCTAATCTGAACCTATTGGCATTATAAATAAGGATTTCTCTTGGTATCGAATAGCGTATTCTCCATAGGGACCTTGACCTTTAAAACAAATATTCAGTTCTATACTAATAGCGATGAATACAATATTTACAGGCCAATGTCCCTATGGTATTCTCCGTTTTATTACGAACAGTTATAATTGACTCAGCACAAGTGCTGGCACAGAAAAAAAGACAAAACTTAACCATGTGTTGCCTTGCCATGTTTAAAAGAGGACAGTGGTTTGTCAAACTGAATCTGAGACATGTTGATTATATCAGTCAGCTGTTATTTGTTTATACTGTCGGTTCACATTTGAGACATCATTGAACAGATGTTAGGTTGACTGACTCTTGCATATTATCACCACAAACGTTTCACAAATCACGCAGATCTATCGTTAACATTAAACCTTTCATGATCAAATTATTTGGGAGATGTTTACCCCTTCGCCGTTTTTTTGTCGTCTGATTCAATTTTATTGTCTGCAATGTCGTTTCAAAGTTAAAAAATAAGACAGTATCACTGAAGAAGTTTCAAAACGAGTGTCAAACAGTTTGGATCCTGATCAGACGCCGCGGTCTGATCAGGATCTAAACTGTTTGCAAACGCACTTTTAGGCGTCATTGAGAACGAAAGGGTAAAAGAGGACAATATTTGTCAAACTGAATCTGAGACATGCTGATGAAATCAGTCAGCTACATGTACTATTTGTTTATACTGTCGGTTCACATTTGAGACATCATTGAACAGATGTCAGGTTGACTGAAGCTTGCATATTATCATCACAATTACTTCATAAATCACGCAGATCTATCGCCAACATTAAACCTTAAAGATGCATTATAAGAGTCCCGTTACAAAGGCAACTTGAACGAGATAAAGTGGAGAATACGTTCTCCTTTCCCCATTAAACAGATACGAAACACAAACGCATTGCATTATCATGTAGAAAAGGACAACTTGTTGAATATTCTGACCATTTATCTTAATAAATGCATGAGTGACAAACAGTTTGGAGCCTGATCAGACGCCGCGTTACCCGGCGTCTGATCTGGCTAATAGCAATGGAAATAAAAGATTTAGCGTATACGCGTTTATTTAGGAAAGCATAACGTTGTCTCCACTTGTAGTGCTTCTTGCAAAAGACTGCTTCAATAAAGATGAATATAATGTTTTTTCCCTCCCTATTAGCAGAACAGAACAAAACAGAACACAACTTTATTTTCTCGAATTCTACATAACATAGAATATATGAGGTACAACAAAAGAATATAAGTAATTACTGTCACGTGGTTTTTATAATTTAACTAATTTTAACTAATATCTAATATGGTGAGGGTAAGTATTAGCAAAGTAGAGCGTAACGCGGCGTCTGATCAGGATCCAAACTGTTTGACACTCTTATCGATTTTATTTAAGTCATTCTACATTGAATTTTACTTTGAAACGATCTTGCAAACAACAAAATTGAAGCAGACGACAATAAGACGGTGAAGGGGTAAAAACCTCACTATTAATTTGACAGCGAAAGAATTAACTACAGCTTGTTTAAAATACCGCACCGATTAGTGCAGGTTGTGATGCTACCAATTCAATAATGATTTAATAATAATTCATAAATACGTTCCTTCTACATAAAAATAAGATTGTGATACAAAATGTGCGTTTCTTTTTGCACTGAGTGTATGTAATAAAATAAGTTTAAACTATACGTCTACAGTGGAGAAGACGTTATTCTCTTTCCAAATAAATGTGTCTGTATGGAAACAATTACATGTACGTTCATTGCAATCAGTGTGGAGCCAGATCAGACACGGGGCAACACGGGGTCTGATCCAATCTCTTTACCACTTAGGCAAATAAAATATTTGTCGTCAGAATGTTCAGAATACACTGAAAAAAGCGCTTATTCTGAACATTCTGACAAATATTTTATTTGCCTCTCTACGCGTTACGCGGCGTCTGATCAGGATCCACACTGTTTACAAACGCTTTTTGGCGTCATTAGGAGGGAAATGGTTAAAAGGCAGCACAATGTTTTTTGAGGGTTTTTTTCTGAACTTGTTGCAGAATTAAAAAAATCTTGAGATATGGTCTTTTTTTTCTAATGTTCTTGAAAAACATGTATCCTAATCTGTGGCTGAGCACGATGTGCGTTTCTTTTTGCACTGAGTGTATACAACATATTTGTACAACCATATACATGTAGCACAAGTGAAAAATAAAGATTAACAGAATACAAATATAAGAGCAAAAGGGCTGGGCCACAAGTTCTACCAACAATTGTTGCGGCCCTCCCCTTAGATGTATGTCTTAACGTTTCAGACACTAATTGACATAAATGCACGAAGTTAAGCTCCAACCTTTAAAACAAAAGTGCAGATGTACTTAAAACCGGCGTGGTCACTGAATAATACCTGGCGAAATGAGGCCCATACTTTATAGTAAAGTGCATCTTGTATGATCACTGCATTCAATGTTAGTTTCTGTGTTTAGGCAGGTGGGTGGCTTAAAGGTGGATAAAACAGACATATCCTGTAGAGTTTTTCTGTTTACATGTTTACCTGCTCCTACAGTGGAGAATCTGTTATTCTTTCCCGTTTAAACGCAAACGTACGCAAACGCAAAGCACTAAAACGTAGAAAAGGACAACTTTTGGATAATTCTGATAATTCATGTTTATCTTGGTGGCAAACAGTTTGGAGCCTGATCAGACGCCGGATTACCCCGGCGTCTGATCTGGCTCCAACTGTTTGCACTGCAAATAATAGTTTTAGCGTAAACGCGTTTATTGGGAAACAGTATGAAGTACATTGGAAAAGACGTTATTCTTTACAGTTTAAGCGCTAACAAAACGCACAAAACTGTAGAAAAAGACAAATTTTTGACAACTCTGACTATTCATGTTAATTCGAGTGGCATACATATTGGTGTCTAATCTGGCTCCAAACTGTTTGCAATGGAAATACAGTGGAAAACACATTATTCTTTCCCATTAAACGCGTTTAAGTTAAAATATTATTTCCTTTGCAAACAGTTTGGAGCCAGATCAGACGCCGGGTAACCCGGCGTCTGATCAGGCTTCAAACTGTTTGCCACTCAAATTAAAACTAGTAGTCATAAATGTCAAATCATTGTCATTTCTATGTTTTATTGCAATGCGTTTGCGTTTCGTTTGCGTTTAAACGGGAAAGAATAACGTTTTCTGCACTGTAATAGTTTTAGTGTAAACGCCTTTATTGGGAAATGGTAAA
Organism: Gari tellinella; assembly: GCA_922989275.2. Taxonomy (NCBI): domain Eukaryota; kingdom Metazoa; phylum Mollusca; class Bivalvia; order Cardiida; family Psammobiidae; genus Gari; species Gari tellinella. Next base: position 4,131,722 of record OV277869.1, on the reverse strand, counting down.
GTGTTCTTCACTGTAACATTTTTGCATACACAAGATACAGTACTGAATCTTATTAAATTAAATTGATAATCGCAAGCGAATTGCCATCGAATTGCCATCGAATTGCCATCGAATCGGGCGCTTCAAAAAACAAATCCTACGTTTGAATATTTTTACGCGAATTTTCCGAAGCGGTTATAACACAAATCGAATCGAAAAAATTAACGAAGGCATATTTGCGAACATTTGTGAGATACACCATTCAAGAAAACTTACCCGAGGGTAAATTTAGTATTTTGAATCGCAAGCGAATTGTCATCGAATTGCAAGCGAATTGCCATCGAATTGCAAGCGAATCGCAAAAATTGTTAATTTAATAAGGTTCAGTACTGTAGCCTGTTTAATGTGCCATCTGCACTTTTATGCCGAATTCTACTCTTTCTGAAGAAATATTGACACGAGTGTCGAACAGTTTTAGTCCATATTTCATAAACCATATTACTGTCCTCGCGGTTTGATTTCAATAAGAAACTGCTTTGAAACCAGATCAGCCATCAACATAATCAAAATTGTTCTACCTTCGATTTAGTTTTCCCATATAAAAAAATCAATAAAACTAAGGTGGACATTTCGCAGAACAATTAATTGAAGTACAATGTAAGCAATAGGGGAATATACTAAGATATAATTTATTTTACCCATTACACCATAAAAAGTTTTTCTATGCCATTAAAATATTCCTCCACAGAAGAAAATAGTTCTGCTTTATACAGCCATGAACATGCACCATAACAAGATATGTTCTATATACATTACCAGCAGATGGTAGCTTAAGGCAGGCTGAAAGTAAAGAAGAATGCGCTCTAAGGCACATTCTGCTTTACTTTCAAACTGCTTTAAGTGACCATCTGTTTTCAAAACTACGAATCAGGCTATAAGGTAAAGGATTAATTTATATAATCAAAACCACTTTTTTCTCTACCCGAATAATTGATTCAATAACTAAACCTCTTAAACAAATTAAGCCAGACTGAAAAAATAGTAGGTGATGCTAACATAACAGTATAATGTTTCTCAAATCTTAAGTACGCTATTTGCCTGTCAATCAAATAGATCTGCAGAACAGAACACCAGAAAATGAAACAATATCTTAACACGTATCTTGTACAGTTATCGGAGGCTTCAAAATAATGTCTGCATATCTCTAAACCAATCGATATGATTGTTTTACTGGAGAATATATAGATCTATTATATATATATTTCTGATATCAAACAAAACGTGAGTGTCGAATGAACTGTATCCTTATCATCCCCGAAACTGTCCAAACTGTTTAAAAATGTAAAATAATCTTATTAGTTAACCAACACATCGCAACGGTACCGAAGACAAAAATAGTTTTTTCCGTTCAACCCACTGAATTCTAGGATTGTTAAAAGTAATACGTACATTTAAAAGAAAAAACATCGATACAAATATCAAACAGTTTTGAATCTGATCACACACCACAGTACGCTATTCGGAAATACTAGAATTTTTGTTTACAAAGTTTAAACACCAAACGTCCCATGTTGCCATATATCTCCATAATGTATTATGTTTATCGAGAATGTAGTTATTTGTCTTTTCTCGCTTTGTAGGTACATTTATTTCATGTGAAGCGCTTTTGAACGCACAAGTCCTGTGTGAAAAGAGCGCTATATAAATCGGGTAGATTAATAATAACTTATATGAAAGGAAGTACATGTAACAACCCCGATTGAAGCTTAATCAGAGTCGGCAATATACATGTATTGCCCAACCTCTGCAAAAACACACCACTTCCTGACCTTTGAATATACATTTGTATACCTTAGAGCATACTCTATAAACACTTCTACACTTAGCGTCTGCTTTACTATTGCCGTCTACATTTTCTTTTTTCAATTTCCGAATATATGACATTTGTATAATGAAACATTGATACGACTGCAAAACAGCTTTGATCCAAATCAGACGCCGCGTCACGCGGCGTCTGAACTGGATCAAAACTGTTTTGAAACCGCTAAAGACGTTACCATGGACTATATATTGATGAATTCCACCAGAGCTAAACAAGGTGTATATCAGTTTTCATCTGTTTATACAATAAATCTCAAAAGTTTAACATGTGTTAACTATATGTGTTAACTATTTGCCGGTTGCAATAGTTTGGGTGTTTTGTCATTTTCAAATATTTCTTGGGTACTAAAACAATTATATTCATTGCAAAACCAACCAACTGTAGCCAGACCAGACGCCGGTTAACTCTTTGAACCCTAGTCCCGCATATAGGCGTGCTTTTCAAACAGTGTACATGTGAATAGTACACTTGTCCTATGCAAACAGTGAAGACCCTGATCAGAGGGCTCCGAAAGGAGCCCTCTGATCAGGGTTTTCACTGTTTGTCACAATGCCAAACATTGACAAAAACAACCCTTAACAGTCAGAAATGGACTAGACTAAAATGGAAACTGGAATTGTCCATTTAAAGCTTTAGGGAGGAAAGAGTTAACGCGGCGTCTGACCAGGCTCCAAATTATTTGCGACTCGGATTAACGTAAATAGTCAAAAGTTAAAAAAAACAACATTTTTTTCTTTATCTTATTGAATTGTGCTTGCGTTTAATTTCATTCTAATGAGGGAAAATAGAGTCCTTTCCGCTGTATATCCTTTTTAGGCTTCAAATTGTAAGTGTGAATTTTCAAGAACTTAAACACAGTGTAATCTTCAAAGTGAAGCTTAGAATTGTTATTCCTAAAGTATATCATTTTGCTATGGTGTATTTTGTAGTGAAGAACATACTATATAAGTATTTACAATAAAAACAAAATGATTTCCCAAAAGGAAATTAAGATAGTATCAACTTATTAAATGGCTCTTATCTAATAGTGCGACCTTCATTGAGCCTTCTATACAGGTCGTTAATTTGGAATAGAGTAATTTTATTGTTTGATAATATACAGTGGAGAATACGTTATTCGTTCCCGTTTAAACGAAACGAAACGCAAACGCAAAACACTAAAACGTATACAAGGGAAACTTTTGGGCAATTCTGATAATTCATTTTTATCTTTGTGGCAAACAGTTTGGAGCCTGATCAGACGCCGGGTTACCCGGCGTCTGATCTGGCTCCAAAGTGTTTGAATAGAAATAATAGTTTTAGCGTAAACGCGTTTATTGGGAAAGAATAACGTTTTCTCCACTGTACGAGCCATGCTATGAGAAAATCTGTCTTATGGCATTGCAAACAGTGTAGATCAAGGCAAGCCGCCGCGTCCTTGATCATCATTGTTTGACACATACATGCATTAAGAGCCTTTTATATAGCTGTATTATATACAGTTTTTGGCAGAGTAGACCATACTTAGATACTGCGCCTTGGTGACAACAGTGCTTGGTTTGTAGAATGTTGCAATGCAGTAAGGCAGGTTTTTGTCATGGCACGGGTTATATGTATTTAGGCAGGTTAATTTACTGTTGCTTACTTTTACTAGTTACAGTTCTGAACCTTATTAAATTAAATTGATAATCGCAAGCGAATTGCCATCTAATTGCTATCGAATCGGGCTCTTCAAAAAACAAATCCTAGCTTTGAATATTTTAACGCGAATTTTCCGATGCGGTTTTGACACAAATGGAATCGACAAAATTAACAAAGGCATATTTGCGAACATTTGTTAGATACACCATTCAAGAAAACTTACCCGAGGGTAAATTTAGTATTTTGAATCGCAAGCGAATTGCCATCGAATTGCAAGCGAATTGCCATCGCATTGCAAGCGAATCGCAAAAATTGTTAATTTAATATGGTTCAGTACTGTATGCAAGTTTCAAACTTTGTGATTGATAATCATCGACCAAAATACTCGAATGACTTTAAAAACGCTTCGTGCTTTAGCCCCTTGATAAAACATAGACGTTTTATGACCCGGTTTTACTTCTGTTATACATGTATATATAAACGTAAAAATAGGAGTACAGTATGTTAGACAACGATTATTTGACCAGCCACTTTAATTGCAGGTGAAAAATACATCTACTTTAAATGTTAACGATAAGTATTAATAACAATTAATGCCATGTATCAGATGGTTCGGAGCCCTTTGAAATGGAACTAAGAGCATAAACGCATTTCCTGGGGAAAACTAACTGATGCTCCGCCGTTAATAGCATAACATGTCAAAGAATTTGCGAGAACAATACAAGTTTGTAAAGTTCTTTGCAGATGTTAATTGTTTTTATTGAGCATCACCCAAGTGGTAATTGGCAGAACAGTATAGCTGATTTATCAAAATATACCACAAATTACCTTAGCTTGCCAAACTTTACCTTTATAAAACGTTCATATACATGTACATACAACACCGGCACTACGCTCTAAGAAGAGTCATGTGTGTTAGTTTTAGTGTTACATGCACAGGGAAGAAGATGTTATTATTTCCCGTAAAAACGCAAATGAAATACGAACGTTATGCAAACGATTGATTTCCCAGTAAAAGCATTAATGTTAAAACATATACGTCCATTTCAGAGGGTTTCTCAGCAAATTAAAAACACCAATAATTTTCAACATTTTTTAATATTGTTTTGCATTAATTTTGTTTTATTGGTGAAGAATAGCATCTAAGTAACGCGGCGTCTGATCATGTTCCAAACTGTTTGAAACTCGTTTTGAAGTTATACTGCCTTAAATTTATCTTTGAAACGTTATTGCAGACAACAACAATGAAGCAGAAGACAAAATGGCGGTGAAGGGGTAAAACTCCCACGATATATTTGATCAGGAAAGGGATAAAGAGTAAGACAAATGTTTCAGTAACAATTCGACAGCATTTTCTGTCAAAATGTCCAATATATAACTTTGAGAAGAACAACAGCTGACAACTTTAAGCAGACGATATTGCAGCAGTAAAAGCGTTAGACATAATTGTCTTGTTTCTGGAAAGGCGACAAGGGTCGTTGTAAGGAGGGGTCGTTGTTGGGAGGGAGCACTATACATGTAACTCCGAGCTGTTTAGAAAAGACATAATTGTTTTAGCACAAACGTGTTTATTAGGAAATAATAACGGTTTACCCTCTGTAGCGACTTCACATAAGATAAGATAAGAAGCTTAATGTGTACGTTAATATCGCTAAAGTCTCTCACTTGCCCGGCATCCTAGAATATAAATATTCTCTTTGAGTGGTCCTATATTGGGACTAGCAGTATACAGCAGACTAACATAGTTACGTACATTAACGACGACCCTATCATACCGTTTAACTCGTTACCCGTAACAAGTTTCTAGTTTTTTATGACAGGAGACCACTTCAAGCAGATTGAAAGTAAAACAGACTTTGTGTTAAGATGTCTTCTCCACTGTGTGTCTTGATGGCAGTAAAAGAGTCAATAGTATTAAATTAAAACTACAGTGGAGAATCTGTTATTCTTTCCCAATAAACGCGTTTACGCTAAAACTATTATTTGCAGTGCAAACAGTTTGGAGCCAGATCAGACGCCGGGTAACCCGGCGTCTGATCAGGCTCCAAACTGTTTGCCACCAAGATAAACAAGAATTATCAGAATTGTCCAAAAGTTGTTCTTTTCTACATTTTAGTGTTTTGCGTTTGCGTACGTTTGCGTTTAAACGGGAAAGAATAACAGATTCTCCACTGTACAATGCATCTTCAAACGACAATTTTGTTTGAAAACGCAATTTGTGTTAAACTGCACTAAACTTAATCGTTTTATGGTTTTCATTTTTGTAAAGACCAGTGCCTGTTTGCAAATGCGCTTTTTTGGCGTCATTAAGAGTGAAAGGGTTAAAAAGCAGCACACTGGTTTTGAGTTTTTTGTTTCTGAACTTGTTACAAAATTAAATCAATCTTGAGATATGGTATAAGTATTCTTATATTCTTAATCTGCGCATGAGCACGATGTGCGTTTCTTTTTGCACTGAGTGTATGTCTGCTTTGGTCTGATCGTACTCGTACAGTGGAGAAAACGTTATTCTTTTCCGTTTAAACGCAAACATATCGCATTAAAATGGAGAAATTGACAACTTTTGAATGACAAACAGTTTGGAGCCAGATCTGATCTGGCTCCAAACTGTTTTCATAGGAAATAATAGTTTTAGCGTAAACGCGTTTATTGGGAAAGAATAACGTGTTCTACACTGTATCAGTATTTAAGAAAATAAAGCACTTTGTGCAAAGGGGTAACACATTTATCTAACGCTTATATATTATATAGATTCCTTATTGCATAAAAGTTATAAACCAGGTCTAAAATGTTATGTTCATTTTATTTTGATAGAAATTCATGCTTGCAAGCAATACCGACTACGATTAGACATCGCATTATGCACATTTTGCTGTTGTCCTGTTTAATGAACGCTAGACACAAAAAGGTGAAAATAAGATCAAATATTGGACTATGTGATAACATCGGTGATCTGCGATTGTCGGTGCCGATTAACGTATGGGACCCTAATGAATAGACTTTATATCGAATGTAGTTTAGCATATTGTCATGATGAATACCTCACTAATCACCATGAACCATCTTCAAATATGACAGCGTCAGTATATGCATCATTAGTCCAGGCAATTATATAAGTGGCATCGCAAGAAACTCGCAAAACCAAAACCTTACGTATATGCTTGTGGACAGGAGTTGAGGGTATTCTTTCCCATTTAAAAACAGTGCATTAAATGTAAAATTATGATTTTTTATGTGTCTGGTCTGTTTCAAAACTCTTTGCAATGTATATATGGATTTAAGCATAAACGTAATTTATTGGCAAATATTGCACTAAACACTAATTACTTAAAATCGAATCGCACAGAACGGGTATGCAGCTAGACTATGGTGCAGCCTCCTATTGAAATTGTCTTCCTTTTTTCGTTGTGAATTACACTGTTACATGTATTAGGGATGATTGACAATTTATATTCCTTTGAGTGGCCGATGCACATTAGTTGTTGTGTTTTTGTTAATTGAGTCATTAGTCTCAGCCTCAGATTAATGTTGTTTATCATACAGTAGAGAATACGTTATTTCCCTATATACACTTTTATGCTAAAACTGCTTTTGCGTAGTGTTGTGTTTTAACAAGGAAAGTAAAGTGTCTTACATGTACAATGGAGAAAACGTTTTCTCACATAACTACACTTGTTTTCTATAGCGAAAAACGATGACGAATATCCTTATCTCCAACATGTGTAAGATCACTTTGATGACGTCACTATAACGTCACTATTTATAACGGCGTGTTGACGTCACCGGGGTTCCAAAAAATAGCATACTGCTTTAAAAAGAGCTTAAATCGTTGGTAATGTGAGAAAAAGAATCTGTCACTCGTCGATGTTTAAGACAAGTTGATCTCAAACTCGTCTAGAATAAAAAAGTTATTAAGCGAGCCTTCAATTCTAGACTCGTTTGAGATCAGCTTGTCTTAAACATCGACTCATGACAGATCCTATATACAGTGGAGAATGTGTTATTCTTTCCCAATAAACGCGTTTACGCTAAAACTATTATTTGCAGTACAAACAGTTTGGAGCCAGATCAGACGCCGGGTAACCCGGCTTCTGACCAGGCTCCAAACTGTTTGCCACCAAGATAAACAAGAATTATCAGAATTGTCCAAAAAGTTGTTCTTTTCTACGTTTTAGTGTTTTGCGTTTGCGTACGTTTGCGTTTAAACGGGAAAGAATAACAGATTCTCCACTGTATCATGTGTCGTTTTATTAAAGGCTTAATTAAATCATCTGCAAATGGTTTCGATCCGGGTAACAAAACCGAAAAACGTGGCGTTTCATCAGGATCTAATTGCGTGTACTTTGTTTTATGTCGCTTGAACAGTAATTCAGTCATATCGTTATCCCAGGAGACAAGTTGCCAGATCAAAGCCTCATTTACATAGATTTAAAAAAGGAGGTATTGACCTAGAAATTTGAACCCTGACCAGACTACCAGAATTAAAAATATTCTGGGTTTTAACCTTTTCAGTACCTGAGCTGACGTACATATACATCATTTTATGATGAATTTTTCCATCTGTCGAATCACTGAAAATGTTACACCTTTTTGCGGCCTCGTACTGTATCATATTAGACTATGGCAGTGGTTCCCGTTCCTATCTGCCAGTTGATAACCCTAGCATGCCCAGAAATATTTGGGGTTGTGGTTGTATTTAAATGCGTGCACTACGACGTCAAATAATAAGTTGCTTAGAGTACTGTATTATGGATTTTTTAAAAGCAAATAACAAATATATTGGCGGCAGGATTTATCTATTTAACCTTCGCGACGAGTATATTCCTGCTTTTTAAATTGAGCATCTATGAAGAGCACATTTGTCCTATGCAAGAAATATCTGACCAGTGTCTGCACTGTTTGTCATTTTGCAATATTTTGTAGAAAATACCATAAATAGGTTGAGGACCTCTAATGGGATCGGAGCAAAATCGGTACTCTACGGAGAGAGATCGTCCGTTTAACATTGTTCGGAACGGGCCGACAGTTGACGAGAATGGTCAATCGCTTTCCGTAGAGTATCGATATTGACGAACATTGACCCGATCACATTAGGGGTCCTCAACCTTAACTGCTATCAATAAGCCTACAATTCAGTGAGAGAGGTTTTACTGTAGTAACATTTTGTTTCAAACCATACCAATTCGGATATTTTGTAACCTTAGTTACACGGCAAGCTGTTTTGGTTTTCGAACTGCTGCAGACCATGACAGCAGAGAAGACGTTATTCTTTCCCGTAAAACAGTAAATAAAACGGAAAGCCAATGCAATTAAATATGGAAATTACAGTGTTTTGTTTCTTACTTTTCTACAATAATTCCTTACCAAGCGACTGATCTGACTTCAGACTGTTTGCAATGAACATAATTGTCTTTAATCTCAATGACGCTTTAAAGCGCGTTTGCAAACAGTTTGGATCCTTATCAGACACCGCGTAACTGACACTCTTATCGATATTTATTAAGTCATACAACTTTGAAACGTGTATTGCAGACAAGAATACTGAAGCAGACGACAATAAAGCGGTGATGGGGTAAAAATCTCCCGAATAATTTGATCATGAAAGGGTTAGCACAATCGCATTCATTGGCAATGAATAAAGTATTCTCTACTGTAACAGATGAAAACGATTGAGATATATAAATGTTAATTTTACGTTTCAATGATCTTGGTAAGGTCATAAATTAAACTTTACCATCCCACATCTAATTGGTGCTAGGTAAAGCTCGGGAATCGTGCTTTTTCTTTATTGAGTCAATTACTTGAGATTGAACACGAACCATATTTCACGTAAATTAAGCTTTTAGACCTACACCGCCAAGCACTACTATCGCAAGCATTTGCAATTATTTGTGATTCCGATCAGACGCCGAGTAATCGGCGTCTGATCGGGATCACAAATATATTAGGTTAATATCGGTGTTTCTTCAGTGAAAATGGCTAACATTTTAATCCGAAGACACATGTACGTATGGTAAATTTCATTTTAAGCAAATGAGTTTTTTCGTAGTAATTAGAATACAATAAGATATACCTAAACGTGTCTAAAACGTTCAACGCTCGATTCTTAGCCTAACAAAACTATAGTGATGACGTCATTCGTCATTTATGGATACATAACAACTATTTTCATTGCGTTAAAGCTAGTAGCCAGATCAGACGCCGGTATACTTTTAAATAATCTATCAAATTTTCAATTTTATTGCTATGCATTTACGTCAGTTACGTTTTTTGGACCGGCGGACTTAGTCTGGTGATAGAGCGCTCGACTACTACACCAGGGGCCGTGAATTCGATCCCCGGTCGGACCAATTCCTTCGGATGAGACTTTATAAACCGGGGTCCGATGTATCAGTGCTTTACATTGGGCATCCTAAACAACCAGAGAAGTCTGTCAATAATAAGAGTTAATATAGAGTATCGCGCCCAGGTTTTCTGTATCCCATCCCCTCTCTCTGGGCGTCTAATTAGCCAATCTCAATTTCAATTTTCTTTATTACGCTCAGTTCATGATTTTACATGAAAACATGAGGAACAGGTAACAGCCTATAGATGACAGAAACTGACGTTTACAAACAAACTTAACGTTTAATAAGGACAGAATACTTTTATATCCAGCGTAAAGCCTCTAACACACCCGGAAGCAGACTGTTTGAATCGTAGGTGTGTGTTGTTTTTACTGCCTGTGATTGTTGTAGCGGTCGCACAATAATAGTGAACATGTTCAATGGATAAAACGTTGTTTTTCCCCAATAAACGTGTTACGCTAAATCTAGTATTTCCATTGCATTTGCTATTTACAGTTTGCAGCCAGATCAGACACCGGGTAATCCGGCGTCTGATCAGCCTCCAAACTATTTGCCACTCAGATTTAAAGAAAATAGAAATATAAAACAAAATTTAATGATATTATCTACATTTTAGTGAAATACCGTTTGCGTTTAAACGGGAAAGAATAACATCTTCTCCACTGTCATAGACCAAAAATCGTACGGTCAAAGGCCTCGCCAGAGCTTCAATTTCTATAAAAGCTAACTAATGACCAATAGCCTAAACTTGGAGTTGACACGCGATAATTTATTAACACTTTCATGATCACATTTGTCGTGAGATATTTTACCCCTTCACCACCATTTTGTTGTCTTCAATATCGTTTAAAGTTAGATTTAAGGCAGTTTTAAAGACTGATGAAATTTCGAAAAGAATGTCGAACAGTTAGATCCTGATCAGACGCCCACATTAGGCGGCGTCTGATCAGGGTCCAAAATGCTTGCAAACGTGCATTTTGGCGTCTTTGGTAATGAAAGGGTTAGAACGGAAGAGTACTGCATGTGTCTGGTATTTAGTTTTATTTGTTGCTCTATTAGCGACCTCAACATTTGACCTGAATTCAAGCCGGAAGACACGCATATGTATAAAGGTTAAAAAACTACATGAAAATCTGCATATTTGTGCAGACTATAATTGTAAAGAAGACATTTATTTGAGGGGAATTAAATAAATAGGCACAATGGTTCTTTTTTAACCCTTAAAGTATCGTCTGCGCCTTGACTAACAATTGAAACAGTTTGGATCCAGATTAGATGCCGCGTAAACACGGCGTTTGATTAAGAGTCCAAAATGTTTGACACTAACACTCATGTACAGTGGAGAATCTAAACCAGTTGCTATACTCGGAACAAAATAGAATTGTCAAACAACGACAATTCTCTACATTTTATAATAATGCGTCTGCGTTTCGTTTACGATAACGTCTTCTACATTTCTCAAAGTTAGATTTCATGATTGTGATCAAACATACAGTGGAGAATCTGTTAATCTTTCCCAATAAACGCGTTTACGCTAAAACTATTATTTGCAGTGCAAACAGTTTGGAGCCAGATCAGACGCCGGGTAACCCGGCGTCTGACCAGGCTCCAAACTGTTTGCCACCAAGATAAACATGAATTATCAGAATTGTCCAAAAGTTGTTCTTTTCTACGTTTTAGTGCTTTGCGTTTGCGTACGTTTGCGTTTAAACGGGAAAGAATAACAGATTCTCCACTGTATGAATCGACCTGAACAGAACAGTGGAAAATACGTTATTCTTTCCCGTTTTAACGCTTACGAAACGCAAACACATTGCGAAAAAATGTGGAAAATAACTTATTGACAATTTTGATCGATTATTTTAATATCAGTGGCTAACAGTTTGGAGCCGGATCAGACGCCGGGTTACCCGGCGTCTGATCTGTCTGCAAACTGTTTACACCAATGGAAATAATAGTTCTAGCATAAACGGGTTTATTGGGAACGAATAATGTTTTCACCACTGTAGAATGAACTAATTCCAATGACAAAAGAGCTAATACATTAAAGTGCTGAGCATCTTCGCAAAATATATTATCTGCTCAAAAGAAAAATACATTTTAAAGTCATGCTTTCAGTAAGAAATTCCATGATCCAAATTTTCTCGAATAAAATTCAACTTCAAATCATTTGTTGCTTTACAAATTATTTTATTAAAATTGGCCGAACCGAAATCCGTCAAATTTATGGCTCCTGTAATTCTTAAAATGCGTCTGTGCATATTGGCTGACATTCGCAAACATTTTGTATCCAGATCAGACGCCGATTTACTCGGCGTCTGATCTGGATGCAAATTGTTTGCCCTTGACATTAGGGTTTCATTGGTTCATAATTTAAATAAAAACGGTTGTCGACGACGATATTAAATCAAACGATTTCACAGCATGACATAGGTTGTTTTGCCCATCTGATATGATGTATTACGTGTAAAAAGTCCCAAGCGCCATGTCTCCATACCCTTGTGCAAGCAACGGACGAATTTGTAAGAACTCCACCAAACGGATTTGATCCAGATGAGACGCCAAATAGCACGGCGTCGCATCGGCATCAAGACAATAGGAAATTGTACTAATATCTTTGGAAAGACAATTGCGGTGAGTCAATGCTAAAACTTGATGCAGAACGTACATTTTATAGACCATAATTAAAACAGCTTGCTGATGGCTATACGCACGGACCAAAGCTTGGTTCCCTTGCACCGCTCTGTCTTATTTATTTGAGAACAGATCAATCATGTTTGCTTAATATACTGCTTGAGACAGCTTGTGCGGAATAGCCGAAGTAATTAATGGTTTATTGAACAGAATGCATCCGTGTAAATACAGGAAATTGAAAAGTAAGCCCATAACTCGTATCATACTATCGAGTGGCGATACATTCGTACATTGGCGAAAAAATGTTATTCCTTTCTGTCCTGTACCGTGACGTTATTCTTTTAAGAAATGAACTTATTTTTCGACGTTTAAGCGAAATAAATGACAGAAAATAATCGGCAAATTCCATGAATCGCGGTTATTTCCCGATCATTTTCTGTCGATTTTTTCGCGAAAAATTAGTATCATATTCTCGATTTTACGGCAATGCGTCTGCGTTTCGGTTGCGTTTAAACTGGAAAGAATAGTGTACGCATTGTAGTAAATGTCTTAAAATGTAAAATGTCTTCTTCTGTTTTGTTTTTTTTTCTCATCAGAAATTCTATTTATTCGTCTGATCTGACTCCAAACTGCAATGGAAATGAAAGTTTTGCGCAAATGCGTTTATTGGGAATGAATAACGTCTTTTCCATTGTATACATGTAACCAGACCCTGTCGGTGTCTAACAATGGTTATTGCCCAGTCAGGTTAATTAAGAACGGAGACATTTTACAGTATTGCGTGCTCTTTCATTTCTCTTAGTGCATGTAATGGACGACAAATGAGTGAATATATATATATTTCCGTAGGGAGTGCGCATGCGTGATGAAAATAAATGTAACACAAGTTATTGCAACATTAGATTCGGCCCTTCCTAAACTGTCACAAACATGTCGGTAAAAATATAAATTTCCATTTAAACGCAACCACACGCAAACGCGAACGAAACTTTCTAATCTCTCTTTCGAGAATACGGGCGTCCTAATTATTTCAATACAATTACAGTGGAGAATCCCTTATTCTTTCCCGTTTAAACGCAAACGTACGCAAACGCAAAACTCTAAAATGTAGAAAAGGACAGTTTTTTGACAACTCTGACGTTTCATTTTTACCTGAGTGGCAAACAGTTTGCACTGGGAATAATAGTTTTAGCGTAAACGCGTATATTGGGAAAGAATAACGTTTTCTCTACTGTATGAAGTCGAACTTAGTCAAATAAGTTCAATATCAAAAGATCGCCAGATTGTTAACATATTGTCTGCTTTTATTTCTTATTTGTAAAATTTAAGGCATTTTGACTTAAAACATTTATAAACGCCAAGCCTGGCCTTGAACTTAAGCCAGTTGTGCCAAGCGGATTCTTCCATGCTTACCGATAAAATTATATTAAATTAGATCTAGTCCATTTTTATCTAAGGGTTGCTTTTTGTCTAAATTTCATTTTCGTTTTGTTTTATTTTGAAATTCCTATTAGCAAACAGTGTAGATCAGTGTCTGGCCAGATCTACACGGTTGGCCTATGTCATACATGTGTAGATGCAGTTGTTTATCTTTTTTAATAAACGAGTGGACTAAGTTAATATGACGCGAGCCTTGGTGAGTGAGCGTCATACTTATTGTAGTCTACGAGTTTTTTAAAAACTATAAGTAATGAGCACGAATGTAAGATTCTATTTATCACATAACAATTTTAAACACCTACATGTATTATATCAACCGACGCCGTTGTAGTCTCTCTGCTATATAGATTTTCCGCCGGAACCTGACGTTGTTAACGGTAACGTCATCGCTAATGACGTCATGCAGTGCGTGTGGACGACAATGTTTGACCGGAGTCCAAAAAACGACATTTCACTAGTGAAATACGATATTTATATAATGGCTTTATTCCACTTCCAGACCGCAAATTTTGTGATAAAAACATGTATTGAGGATTTAAGGTCATCCTCAGAAACGATTTAAACTGTAATGTGTTCTATTTATTGGACTGAATTGGAATGATTTATAATGTTGCGCTTATTGAAATTTGTGTTACGAAACTGATAATGTCTTTAAAGGGTTACCCCTATGAAATCTTGCGTAATGTCTTTCAAGGGTTACCTCAAAGAAATCTTGCATAATGTCTAAAATGTTACCTCTATGAAATCTTGCATAATGTCTTTAAATGTTCCCTCAATGAAATCTTACACTTCTATGCAATTGAAACATGATTACAAAAGATATTAATTTTACAGACGGCAATATTTGGAACATCCGACAGTTTCAAAATCTGATCATTGTGGTGCATGTACTTATATGAAATTAAGCAATTCTCTCTAGAAAGCCAGTGTCAAGTACAGTTGAGAAAATGTTATTCTTTTCCAATAAACGCGTTTGCGCTAAAACTAGTATTTCCATTGCAAACAGTTGGAGCCAGATCAGACGCCGGGTAGCCCGGCGTCTGATCAGGCTCCAAACTGCTTGCCACTCAGAATGAAATAATTAGTCAACAAAGTTACTGCAATGTATTTACTTTTCGTTTACGTTTGACCTTTTCACTCTCAATGACGTCATAAAGCGCATTTGCAAACAGTTTTGATCCCGATCAGACGCCACGTAAAGCGGGGTCTGATCAGGATCAAAACTGTTTGCCACTTGTTTTGAAATTACGTAAGTTGTACTGCCTTAAATCTAACTTTGAAACGATATTGCAGACAACAATATTGAAACAGACGGCAATAAAACGGTGAAGGGATAAAAAAAACCTCACGATTATTTCGGCAGCGAACGAGTTAAAGCGTTAACTTCCATTAAAAACTGCTCATAATTAGAAACTGCATTGTATGTTTTGTTGTTGAAGATAATGCGTTTTATTGCCTACAGTGCAGATTCTGTTATTCTTTCCCAATAAACGCGTTTACGCTAAAACTATTATTTGCAGTGCAAATAGTTTGGAGCCAGATCAGACGCCGGGTAACCCGGCGTCTGATCAGGCTCCAAACTGTTTGCCACCAAGATAAACACGAAATATCAGAATTGTCCAAAAGTTGTTCTTTTCTACGTTTTAGTGGTTTGCGTACGTTTGCGTTTAAACGGGAAAGAATAACAGATTCTCCACTGCACAACCATTTGATTTCAGTAGTGTTGATATTTCCTCAAATCATTAGCCATAGAGATAAAACAATAATCAGTGTTGGATTTTTAGAAATTCTTGAAACCACATCTGTCATATAGATACCGTTTGTGATATCAACGTTATGGGGGGAAAATACTTTTGAAAATTTCGGTCTCAAGCAGGCAAAACTCGATAGTGATGGGACAATATTCTGATTCAATCTATTTGGAGATTTTCCTCTAGTTTTTATCTCTTTTGGCTTATTTATATCTAACGTTCCAGTCATTTAAAGTGATTTACGAGCAAGGGGCCCCCAGAAAGTGATGTCGTGTATTAGTGTTTGAAATGTAACTGACAATATATGCTGACTTTACTTTATCAATAAATAATGTACTTTTTTAGATAATACTTTCAATGAAAATGTTAACGCATTTTAGTGAAGAAACAGTCCAGCGAATGGCAAAGCAATCTGGGTCTTATAGTGGCATAAACGTTATTATTTCCCAATAAATGCGTTTATCACATAACTTGCGGTCTCGGAGTTGCATAAAGCATAAGAGTTGTATAAATATCGTAATCCACTAGTGATATATCGTTTGTTTGGGTTCCGGCCCAACCTGTTCGTCTACAAGCGCTGCATGTAGCGGGACGCCTAATGGCGTCATTTACTGTGACGTTAACGTAAACAATGTAACGTTTGGGCGGAAATTCTATATAGCGGAGGGTCTACAAACTACGGCTTCAATCAATTTAATTTGTGCTTAAACTTGTTATGTGATAAATAGAATCTCACATTCGTGCTCATTATTTATCATTTTTAATAAACTCGTTGACTAAAATGAATATGACGCTCGCCAAGGCTCGCGTCATATTATTTTAGTCAACTCGTTTATTAAAAAAATGATAAATAATGAACACTCATACAAGATCCTCTATTTATGCTAAAACTATTATAAAAATTACATTGCAAACAGTTGCTGCTACTGGTTATGATCACGGTGGGCATGGAAAAGTATTGAAATTACATTGCTCGTGTTACCATAGAGAAGAAGTTATTCTTTCCAGTTTAAACGCAAAAGAAACGTATACGCATTGCAATAAAATGGAGAAAATAACACGTTTTAAACATTTTAACGATTTATTTTAATCTTAGTGGCAAACAGTTTTGAACCTGATCAGACGCCGGGTCTGATCTGGCTCCGAACTGTTTGCGATGGAAATGATAGTTTTAGCGTAAACGCTTTTGTTGGGAAATAATAACGTTTTCTTCACTGTGTATAATCGTTTTGTTGGCTTGCTTTTACTCCAATACAGAGGACAAGATGTTATTCTTTCCCGTTAAAATGCAAAGTAAATGCAAACTCATTTCAATAAAATGTAGAAATTTAAAAGCTTTTGAAAATAGTCAAAATACTGATCATTTACTTGTATCTGAGTGACAAACAGTTTGGAGCCTGATTAGACACTGGGTTACCCGGCGTCTGATCTGGCTCCAAACTATTTGCAATTGACATAATAAGTTAAGCATTTACGCCTTTCTTGGGAAATAATGTCTTCTCCACTGCTTCTTACAATGGAGAATATGTTATTCTTTCCCGTTTAAACGCAAACGTACGCAAACGCAAAGCGCTAAAACGTAGAAAAGAACACTTTTTGGACAATTCTGATACATGTAATTCTTGTTTATCTTGGTGGCAAACAGTTTGGAGCCTGATCAGACGCCGGGTTACCCGGCGTCTGATCTGGCTCCACACTGTTTGCACTTCAAATAATAGTTTTAGCGTAAACGCGTTTATTGGGAAAGAATAACAGATTCTCCACTGTACTACCAACAGGCACATACGAATTACTTTGAACTTTGTTAGATACTCAACAGGAAGGCTTTGTTTTTGTAAATAGATGCTGTTGCCTGCAAGGCATGTCTGTGAACTAATTTTCAAACACCGGTCAAAGCCCAATGGCTTGCAAAGGAAGGCAGGAACAGGTTAAGTCTACAAATAATTAAGTTTGTTGAAAGGTCTATTGCAATATGAATATAAAACTATGATAACAATAATATAACATGCTGTCTAGAATGTAGTCTTCACAGCTTTTTGCTCATCGGTGACACCAGCAGCCTATCTACATCCCAGGTATAAAGCTTTGTAACACGACGTGCAAAGTATTCAGTGTCCAACGCGTTGTAATACAATGAAAACTACGTTATTCTTAACCAGTTAACGCGTTTATGCTAAAACACTTTTTTCCACTGCAAACAATATGGAGCCAGGCTCCAAACCTTTTGCCACTTTATAGTAGATTAAAGTAACTTTTCGAAACGTCTTAAATGAAATTTTTCTACACTCTATTGCACTGTGTGTGCGTTTCATTTGCGTTACAGTGGAGAATCTGTTATTCTTTCCCGTTTAAACGCAAACGTACGCAAACGCAAAACACTAAAACGTAGAAAAGTACAACATTTTGACAATTCTGATAATTCATGTTTATCTTGGTGGCAAACAGTTTGGAGCCTGATCAGACGCCGGGTTACCCGGTGTCTGATCTGGCTCCAAACAGTTTGCACTGCAAATAATAGTTTTAGCGTAAACGCGTTTATTGGGAAAGAATAACAGATTCTCCACTGTAAATAGGAATGAATACCATCTGTACGTACTCTACTCTAATTCGAAAACGGTTACTGGTATACGGTATACAGTTGAGAAAACGTTATTCTTTCCCGTTTCAACGTAAACAAAACGCAAACGCAAAGCAGTAAAATGTAGAAAAGTACAACTTTTGGACAATTCTGACGAATTATGTTTATCTTAGTTGCAAACAGTTTGGAGCCTGATCAGACGCCGGGTTATCCGTCGTCTGATCTGGCTCCAAACTGTTTGTAATAGAAGTAATAGTTTTAGCTTAAACGCGTTTATTGGGAAATAATAACGTTTTTTCCCCACTGTAGGTTATAATTTGTCTATATTTCATTTCTACAACCATTGTTTTCTTATTTACCCTCAAACCTGCAAATGGATATTTTCAGTTTCCAATTAAAGCTACTACTTAGGTTCGGGGTTTTAGCATAAAGCTTCAAAATAACGCAGACTCTTATCAGAGGGCCCAGCTCTTGGTCTACATTCTTTGCCTATAGGACAATGTTCACTGTTTGTACGAGATATGTATAAGATCGTCTACCGTGGAGAGCATTAACATTTATACAAATAGTAAATATACATATAAATAGAAAATAAATAGGGAGGTCATTAGTTGGGAATACGCAAATTCATTTGAAGTTTTCATAATTGAGCTCAAGCCTAAATAAAAAGTATTTCTTTTTAATAAACAGATGTTAATTCGTTCCGAGGAATGGCATATATATCGCCTGGCAGTTTAGATCTTGATCAGGTCCTAGGTAACTCGGCCTCTGATCATAGTCTATGTTGCCTCGAATTCACTCTTTCAATTTGTATATTGATTTGTCATTATAATTAAGAAGTTTCGAGGTTACATGGAAGAAGAAAGTACACATGTATTTACCAAACTCTATTAAATAGGGTAAAGATATAAAATAAAATACTTGGTTCACAAATCGCTAGGGTAAATTGGCATGACATTTAGAGGTGTGTCTGAATAATATGTTACTTCGTTTGCTGGTCTGGTTCTTGTGATGGTTCCAATGTCTGGAGGGCAGTTTTCCCCGACACCTTTTTATTATTATTCGCTTATAGATCCTAGAAATTTATCCTAACAGAATTACATTATCTTTTCATTTAACATTTTGTTTGGTATAGTGTACAGTGGAGAATCTGTTATTCTTTCCCGTTTAAACGCAAACGTACGCAAACGCAAAACACTAAAACGTAGAAAGGTACAACTTTTTGACAATTCTGATAATTCATGTTTATCTTGGTGGCAAACAGTTTGAAGCCTGATCAGACGCCGGGTTACCCGGCGTCTGATCTGGCTCCAATCTGTTTGCACTGCAAATAATAGTTTTAGCGTAAACGCGTTTATTGGGAAAGAATAACGTTTTCTCCACTGTAACTGTTAATTTCAAAAGGTTTATTTGCTGATCAGAATTCTATGGCGATTGATCAGGGTCAAAACAGTTGCAAATTCCATTATATTCGTTGTAAGCAAGAGAATGGTATTTATTTGGCGGAAGCTTATTATATCATATGAACAGTTTTCAAAGGGCAAAGTCCGCTGCAATATGACATCAAACATTTCGAAGAACTTTGATATTATTTTTGATCTGCTGTATGATTGATTCTCTCAGCGTACGTAACGTAAGGCTCATCAACCCCAACATTCATGCGAACATAAATTTTATGAAAAGCGACAGCCATGACGTCATCTGCATGAATCCTATTGTCGTCTGCTTTTATATATCAAATTCAAAATTAGGTAAATTGAATAAAGTTCTGTCATAATAAGTGTCAAACGGTTACGAACATGATGAGAATTCGCGTTATTCGGTGTCTAATCTGGTTCCAGATAGTTTGAAAATACAAGACGAGTCGGGGTGAGGTTGTAAAAGGGGTTTTTAATTCCCTTCACTCTCAATGACGTCATAAAACGCATTTGCTCACAGTTTTGATCCAGATCAGACGCCGCGTAACGCTTAAAAATCTAACGAATATAAACTCTTCTACTGCCAAAATAATCATCATTTCACATGTGTCTACTTAAACATGGTCATCGTCATATTTGTTTAAAAAATAAATAAGTATTGGTATTTTAACTGGAGAAATATCGAAATGAGTATCAAACAGTTTGTATCCTGATCAGACGCCTCAGTACATGGTGTCTGGTCTGGGTTCAAACAGTTTGCAAATAAAAACGAGTGTGCCATTGACTGTTATAGAGTAAACCGGCTCAAAGTTTAGAAAGATATCGATTTTGACTTGTGAAGATTAAATGAATATATTCCAAATCTTCTAAAGTGCATGTATCACTTAAACATAAGAAAACAAATCCTTCTGAAGATAGAGTAATATTCTAAAATATATCGTATTATCTATCTAAACATCTCGGAAACGCAACCACTTTTCTCTGTTCCAAAACATTATTTTGCTTGCTGCATGTAGCCATGTACAATATGTAAATCAAAGCAATATAATATAGTAAAATTATGTTAGTATTTACGCTAAAGATATTGTTTCCTTTGCAACAGTTTGGAGTCAGATCAGACACCGGGTAACCCGGATCTGGTTTGGCTCCAGACTGCTTGCCACTCAGATTCAAATGAATGGTCAAAATTGTTAAATAGTGTGGGGGGGGAGGGGGTTCTACATTTTAAAGCGTTCTGTTATGCGTTTCATTTACGTTTACATTATTGGGAAAGAATAACGTATTCTCCACTGGTATAAGAAAAATGTACGGCATGATATACAGTGGAGAATCTGTTATTCTTTCCCAATAAACGCGTTTACGCTAAAACTATTATTTTCAGTGCAAACAGGATGGAGCCAGATCAGACGCCGGGTAACCCGGCGTCTGATCAGGCTCCAAACTGTTTGCCACCAAGATAAACATGAAATATCAGAATTGTCCAAAAGTTGTTCTTTTCTACGTTTTAGTGTTTTGCGTTTGCGTACGTTTGCGTTTAAACGGGAAAGAATAACAGATTCTCCACTGTAGCTCAAAGAGAACGCACATTTATTAAGCATCTGACAAAGAACTAAGTTTACGAAACACAAAACAGGACGACATACTTGGCGGCTGATACGGTTGTTTTAAAAAGTATGTGAACTATACGGTCAATAAGAATTAATAAAATATAAGGTACAAAATATAGAGTCAGTGATTGGTAAGATTTAGTTTGTAGATGACACGGCTATAAATTGAAGCACGGTTAATTTAAGCGATGCATGCTATTGTTGTTGTTGTTGAAATAGCGTTAAGAGTATTTCAGTCATATCGCGACTCCAGGAGACAAGTCAATTCGCCAGATCAACACCTAATTTACATCGATCTTAAAATTAAATGAGGGCGATCTGGAATATACAGCCAACTCGAACTGATACAAGAGCCCGGATCACACACCGTGGTGATATTCCGTTTTCATGATGGGTTTATCCATCAATCGAATCACTCAAAAGGATACACCTTTTGGCAGCCTTCTACTATATCATGCCAGCTATGGCAGTGGTCCCCATTCTTTTCTGCCAGTTGAACAAGCTGGCATGCCC
This sequence comes from Gari tellinella, assembly GCA_922989275.2. NCBI lineage: Eukaryota > Metazoa > Mollusca > Bivalvia > Cardiida > Psammobiidae > Gari > Gari tellinella. Next base: position 4,109,953 of record OV277869.1, on the reverse strand, counting down.
AGGGCCACATGGGATTACATGCGATTTCACTTCGTATCCAAATGCCACGCATTTTATGATTTCGTCGTGTTATTACAGACGGATAAAAATGTCTTTTATTGCCGGTCGGAAACAGCCCATTCTCCACCAAACTTTACAGTAGAGAAGACATTATTCATTCCCGTTTAAACGCAAACAAAACGCAAACGTATTGCAACAAAATGGAGGAAAGACAATTAATTTACCAATTTGAATATTTATTTTAATCTGAGTAGCAAACAGTTTGGAGCCTGATCAGACGCCGGATCACCCGGCGTCTGATCTGACTCCAAACTGTTTGCAATGGAAATAATAGTTTATTGTGTAACGCGTTCATTTGGAGAGAATAACGTCTTCGTCACTGTAACTCTAACGCTATGTCATTATTTTGTAAGGAAACCTCTACGGATTACATTGGAAACCTATTTAACATGGCAATTGTTTCAAAGCACGTGTCAGGACTTTAAACTGGACATCATTTATTACAAGTGGCATGAGGTCATCCTGGGAGAGTTGAAGCCATAAAAGGTAGCCGCTGTGTGACCCTTGCCAAACGATAAGACCGTTTGTGTGTTTTCAAACAGGACACTCTATTGTGTTTAGAATAAATGACACGCAATAAAGTGTCATTAGACTAAGAATTCGCTAACTATTTTGCGTTCCACAATAGTATACACGTAACGAACACATTATTGTTTATGTTTATGCTTTATTTTAATCAGAGTCTAGTGGAAGGCTATGTTAAATGTACTTTCGGTGCAAACTTTGCCAATCATTTCATAATAAATAAGTGTTTATAATGTATTGTTTTTTATTGAATTACATAGTTGTTAAGAAAACGATAAAAAGGGCTTTGTCGGGTTTTTATCGTTTTCTAAACCAACGAGTTTAATAAATCCAATAAATTATGAATACGAATGTTATACTGTTTTATTACATAACAATTAAAATGCCACTCAGTTAAAAAAAATAATTCAATATTTATTGCAATATGTGTGCGTTTCCTATTCTTTTAAACGGCAAAGAACTGTATAGCGAAAGTTTGATATCCAGAAAAACATCAGACAGTTTCACTATTTCGACTTCAAAGATATATCGATTACAATGTATATGTGCCTTCTTCCTTTCACTTTTGAGGTCAATTTGGAAAACCCATTTCGGCAGTAATTTGTTCAATTTATCAGACTAAATGTAATGATTTACAGTGCGCAGCGTATTGCAATTTACACAGCCAGCTAATGCATTGTGCGATTTTGAAGACACTATAAAACCTTAACCTCATTTGCCAAAGTACGGCAGCTGCTTAAATCAAGATGAAATTTGCGGTCTTATATAACTGTGGCATCTTAATGACGAAGTAAGGTACATGTAGCACGGAAGGCTTTCTGTGTTACAGTGGAGAATCTGTTATAACAGATTCTCCACTGTACCTAGGAAATCATCATGGTACATGTACAGTGGAGACGACGTTATTATTTTGCGTTTAAACGCATTCGAAACGCAAACGCAATTCAGTAAACTGTAGAAAAAAACATATTTACTATTATTTTAATCTTGGTAGCAATCGGTGTAGAGCCAGATCAGACACCGGGTAACCCGGTGTCTGATCTGGCTCTAAACCGCTTGCCTTTAAAACAATAGTTTAAGCGAAATGCTTTTATCTTTTAACTTCTTCTCCGCTGTATCTTTACTCTCCATTACAGTGGAGAATCTGTTATTCTTTCCCGTTTAAACGCAAACGTACGCAAACGCAAAGCACTAAAACGTAGAAAAGAACAACTTTTGGACAATTCTGATAATTCTTGTTTATCTTGGTGGCAAACAGTTTGGAGCCTGATCAGACGCCGGGTTACCCGGCGTCTGATCTGGCTCCAAACTGTTTGCACTGCAAACAATAGTTTTAGCGTAAACGCGTTTATTCGGAAAGAATAACAGATTCTCCACTGTAACACTAGTCACGTAAATTCACGTCATTTGCAAACTGTGCACCTGTATAGAGTACACTTTTGTTCAAACAGTGAACACCCAGATCTGCACATTGGCACAACAAATTTTACTAGAATAAATGTAGCCTGAAAAATGTCCATTTAATGTAATTTGAAGCAGGGAAAAAGGATTACGTGACAACCTGTTCTGAAAGAAGGACATGCTTCATTATCGAGTAGCTGGTGTTCAAACGTTTGGCTGTAAATAGAAATTGCTGAAACATTTTCAAGAAAAAGTTGTATGTTTCATTACGCCAAAGCATACTTTGTAATTTAAATACAATTTAGCTACTAATTAGCCCTACATTGTACCTGTTATCTACAAACATATACATGTATACGACTTGTCTGTTACACTGTGAAAAGACGATATTCTTTCCCGCTCAACCGCAAACACAAACAGTGAGCATCCAGAACTGATTTTTTATCATATTACAATACTATGCTAAAACAACCATTAAACGTTTGAAATGGACTATAAGAAATGTGACCTGGGAATGTCTCTTATCTTAAGTAAAGATTAAAGCATACAGTGGAGAATGTGTTATTCTTTCCCAATAAACGCGTTTACGCTAAAACTATTATTTACAATACAAACAGTTTGGAGCCAGATCAGACGCCGGGTAACCCGGCGTCTGATCAGGCTCCAAACTGTTTGCCACCAAGATAAACAAGAATTATCAGAAAGCCAAAAGTTGTTCTTTTCTACGTTTTAGTGTTTTGCGTTTGCGTACGTTTTCGTTTAAACGGGAAAGAATAACAGATTCTCCACTGTATCTGGAAAAGCGAGAATAACGAATAACGTACTGAAACTATAGTTGCAACATATTGTAGTTTTATTTACACATATCGATTTAATTCGAATACAAATCTCACAATTAATGTACTATTTAACAAATCAAAGTCAAGTCACCCTGTCAGTTACATTTTATTATATAATCCTTGATGTTGCTTTATTTACAATAATTACTCTCAGAATAGAACGTTCACGACCAGCTGCTACACTGAAAAAGACGGTATTTCCCCCTGATGTTTATGATATAAAAAAAAACATTTTTGGAGCTCGATTAGTCACAAGGAACAGTAGCGTAAAACTATCATTTCCATTGAAAACTGTTTGGAGCCAGATCAGACGCCGGGTAACCCGTCTTCTGACCAGGCTCCAAACGGTTTGTCACTCAGATTAAAATGAACATTTAGAATTTACAAAAAGGTTGTCAAATTCTCCGTTTTATTACAATGCGTTTGCGTTTTAAACGCAAAAGAAAAACGTTTTCCCCGCTGTAAACCGGTGTCTGATCAGGTTCCAAACTGTTTGCCACTCAGGTTTAAATGAATTGTCAATAACCTATAATTGTCTTTCTTTTATTGCAATGAGTTTTCGTTATGTTTAAACTAGGAAGAATAACGTCCACTCCTCTGTATCAAACCACTGCATTAGTATCTACAGTTTATCTAATCATCTATTAACTCTTTCGCAACTACAGTGGAGAATCTGTTATTCTGACGTCATTGTTGACGTCATACAGTGGAGAATCTGTTATTCTTTCCCGTTTAAACGCAAACGTACGCAAACGCAAAGCACTAAAACGTAGAAAAGTACAACTTTTTCACAATTCTGATAATTCATGGTTATCTTGGTGGCAAACAGTTTGGAGCCTGATCAGACACCGGGTTACCCGGCGTCTGATCTGGCTCCAAACTGTTTGCACTGCAAATAATAGTTTTAGCGTAAACGCGTTTATTGGGAAAGAATAACGTTTTCTCCACTGTAATTTTATCGTCTGCTTTAACCCTCTTCTTGCCAAAATATCGTATGCATTGGTACATGTAGTGTCGTCCGCAAAAAAAATAAAGTCAGTTTCAGGGCTGTATTAAATGAAGAAATGTCGATATGAGTATCAAACTGTTCGGATTCTGATCAGATGCCGAGTTACGCAGCGTCTGATCAGAATTAAAACTGATTGCAAAGTCGCCTTTTGGCGAAATTTGCAGTGAAAGAATTAAGCGACCGCTATATGAGTTTTCTAATATTATTTTCACCAATCATTACATGTTAGCACTCACCTGTCTTATGTGATCCCAAACTTCTTCATTTTAGTGGGCGCTTAATTTATTTAAACCTGAAACTTGAAATGGACAATTCCAGTTTCCAATTATTATTATTACATGCATTATTATTATTATTAATTATTATTTCATTATTATACCAGCTTTATTCGAGTATTTATATCTTTTCACAGGAGTTGTGCATTCACACATGAAATCATAAAAATGTACTTACAAAGTGAGAAAAGACAAGTACAGTCAAACTTCGTTATCTCGAACTCTCTGAACTAGAACTTACCGATATTTCGACACATGAATTACATTGTTTTATGTTCGGTTAAGTCGAACATACCCGTAGTTCAACGTTAAAACATGGCTAAGTCACGTTTTAACTTTGAACTATACGGGTATGTTCGACATAACCGAGTTCGAGATATCGAAGTTCGACTGTAACTACATTTACAATAAAGTAAAGACATCCTTCTCGCAATGCCCTATCCATTTATCTAGGATTGATTTGAACAATATACATTGTATTGCCCTTTAAACAAGGTCTTCACTGTTGGCATATGACAAGTGTACTCCCAATAGGTACATTGTTGTTTTTTTTACGAATATACTCATTTTATTCCCTCAGAATCTGGAAAATTCTCTTAAACGACCTATTTCTTTAGAACGCACACGCTGTTTTCTGGTTTTCGGTTTGCAGAAAATGTGCACTACGATTTCTACAGTGGAGAAGACGTTATTCTTTTCCGTTTAAATGCAAACAAAACGCAAACGCATTGCATGAAAATGTAGAAAATGACATTTTTTTACATTTATGAATGTTCATATGATTTGGAATAGCAAACAGTTAGGAGCCTGATCAGACGCCGGGTTTCCCGGCGTCTGATCTGGCTTCAAACTGTTTGCAATGGAAATAAAAGATGTAGCATAAACGCGTTTATTGGGAAAGAATAAAGTTTGTTTCAGTGTAAGTACGTACATGTAGCAGGCTATGTTCTTGCCCTATGCAATTAAGGGGTTAATTAAGAACGGAGACAGCTTACACTATAGCGTGTTCTTGCATTTCTCTTTGTGCATGTAATGGACACCAAATGAGTGAAATATACATTTCCACAGGGAGTGCGCATGCGTGACAAAAATTAATCTAACAGCCAAAGGTCTAATCGTTTCGACATCACGCTATTTTATCATCTCTGCCTTCGAAAGTGCCGTCTAATGAAAGACATATTGCTTCCAAATTATAAACACAGTGGAGAAGACGTTATTTTTTTCTGTTAAAACGCAAATGAAACGCAATAAAATGTTTAAAAAAATAATGACAATAATAAATGACATAGATCTGAATATCAATTTTCTCTAAATGTTCTGTTTCCGAATTCGGTTTCAATCAATTACGGTGTTGAAAGACGTGAACGAATTAACCCTTTCATTATCAAATTTATCGTGATGTTCTTACTTCTTCACCGCCATATTGTCGTCTGCTTCAATAATGTTGTCTGTGATATCGTTTCAAAGTTAAATTCAAGGCAGTATAACTGACGTCATTTCAAAACAAGTGGCAATCAGTTTTGGTCCTGATCAGACGCCGCGTTACGCGGGGTCTGATCAGGATCAAATCTACTTGCAAATGCACTTTATGACGTCATTGAGAGTGAAAGGGTTAATGCCTAGTGGATTCTTCCATGCTTAAATATTGGATTATTCCATTTGTGCTATATAGATTGCCTGGTCTAAATTTGTTTTTTTCATTTTGTTTTATATTGAATTTCCTGTCAGCAAACAGTGTAGACTCTGGTCATCCGATAATGCTGTTGTTTGCCTATGTCCCTTTTATGGGACCAGGGCTGCCATAAGTTGACATGAAAGATTTCCAAATTTGCATTTTTCAAGTTTGATTTTACGAATCGTACCTTTACCCCATCGTCTGTTTCTAGTTTTGTTGCCACGTGTCTACTTAAAGCAGGCTGAAAGTAAAGCAGAATGTGCATTCTGCTTTACCTTCAGTCTGCTTTAAGTTACCATATACTAGAAAAAAACGAAGATTTTAGGAAAAATCCGGAGAAATGGCAGCCCTGTGGGACGCTAGGCACAAATGGGTTAAAACAAAATAATATCAAAAAATGTTGTTTACTGTGTTCATGTGTATAATTGTACTTGGTAATATTATACACTTGAAATCATTATTTAGTGCAACATCTAACTGTCAGTCATGTTAAGTAGACTCTTGTTATGGAACCTTCCTGCTGCTTGATTTAATTACAACATGGCAGAAGCCTTTTAACTTTATAGTCACAATCGGAAATAAAAAAAAATACAGAGAGCATATTCTGATTTGAGATATTTAGAAATGGCGTCTTAATTGGTGTTTATGGTTTTATACCACACCTTTCAATCAGCTTAAGTGATACATGTGGTGTATGACCCAGACACAAATGTTTGACACCTTCGTTGCTTTAGTGTGCCAGGGCTGCCATAAGTTGAAATGAAAAATCCTAAGATTTCCAAATTTGCATTTTTCAAGTGCGAATTTAAAAATCGTACCTTTACCCCATAGTCTGTTTCTAGTTTTGTTGACACATGACCACTTAAAGCAGGCAGGAAGTAAAGCAGAATGCGCCTTATGGCGCATTCTGCTTTACTTTCAGCCTGTTTTAAGCTACTATGTACCAGAAAAAAATCCGAAGATTTAGGAAAAATCCGGAGAAATGGCAGCCCTGACTTTAGTGTGAATACTCTTGTAGAGTGGATAGTTTGTTTTTACGTTTTTTGACTGTCGAAGACGGGAATGTCGTCTGATTTGACTGCTTCTGGTTGAAACGATTGAACCAATCAGCAATGATCAGAACTCTTGGACACTGACCGCTTGCTTGAATTGCAGCACGTCCATTGGTCAATAGGCAGAAATGACCTACAGGTCAGAGACCACAAAAACATTTTCCATAGACCTCCATTTTAACGTTCAAGGCTGTATTGACCAATTTTGAACAGACATTTTTAAGCACGGACTTATAAATTGGGCCAACTTGTGTATACTTCCTGTATTAAGGTTATATGATGAATACTGTTCACTCCCAAAATAAACTTTAACTTTCGACGGGATATCTTTTTTGAAGATATATCTTGTTTTGTCTCCTCTTCAAACGAGAGCTACGGGTTATTCTTTCCCGTTTAAACGCAAACGAAACGCAAACGCATAGCACTGAAATGTAGATAACGACTGTGTTTTGACACTTCTATCTATTCTAATCTGTAGCAAACATTTTGGAGTTTGGTAACCCGGCGTCTGATCTGGCTCCAAGTCGTGTGCATTCACTCGTCGAAATAAATAAAAAAAATAGCGTATACAGCGCTCTCTCTCTACAACGACACACAACGGGAGACATAAAGTATGTGTGTTGTTCGGAGGGAGTCGTTATAGGGACGGACGTTTACAAACAGCTTGAATCCAGATCAGACGCCGCGTAACGCGTCGTCTGATCTGGATCCAAGCTGTTTGTCACTCGTTATTACGTTTTTTTCTGTCAAAATGTCCATTATGTAAATTTGAGAAAACAGCAGCTGACAATTGTATGCAGAAGACATAGCATTCGTGAATAGGTTGGACATAATTTTCCTGTATAGGGAATTGTGACAAGGGTAGTTGTAAGGAGGGAGTCGTTGTTGGGAGGGCCGTTGAAGAGAGGGAGTGCTGTACATGTTTGTTGGGAAAGAATAACGTCTTCTTCACTGTACAATGGCAATGTTTTATTTCTCAATTTAAGGCATCCGGCCCAGAATACAAATATCATATTCCAACATATTATGTGTAGTGTCTAAATATTGTAAAATATATGAAAATATACATGTTTTGCTATTTCATTGCGCATGATAATCAAGTTATGGGAATGTTACTTTAAAATGTCTGCCAGCACGTATTAGTACATAGCATAGCTATGTTAGCGTAAAAGGTCGTATCTGGATATACACTGTATATGCATATACAGCCCTCCATCACTCACATACATGTATTGATATGTGATCGCAGACATCAAAGAATAACATGAACCTCTTCACATTTTGAAAAATACAATTCAACGTGATTTCAATGTAATAAATCAATTCAAATAAAAACAAATCTATACAGATTCTGTTAGAGTGGAGAATCTGTTATTCTTTCCCGTTTAAACGTAAACGTACGCAAACGCAAAGCGCTAAAACGTAGAAAAGAACAACTTTTGGACAATTCTGATATTTCATGTTTATCTTGGTGGCAAACAGTTTGGAGCCTGATCAGACGCCGGGTTACCCGGCGTCTGATCTGGCTCCAAACTGTTTGCACTGCAAATAATAGTTTTAGCGTAAACGCGTTTATTGGGAAAGAATAACAGATTCCCCACTGTAGATGCAACAAAAGGTAAAGTAACAACACATTTTTAAAATCAAAATAAAGAAAAGAGATACGACCCGTTTTAATTACAGTTGCAAACAGTTTGCAGTCTGATCAGACGCCGAGGAAGGAAATAAAAGTTTCAGCACAGATTAGTCAATTGCGAAAGGGAAACGTCTTTCTTACTCAGTTTATTGACATACTAATCAAAGTGCTCCCTCTCTACAACAACATCCAATAGGCGATAAAGACTATGAGTGTTGTTTGGAAGGAGTTGCTATAGGGAGGGATAATTAATAACATTAGAATGTTGAAAATGACTAAGCTCACATTTGCAAACAGTTTGAACCCAGATCAGACGCCGCGTAATGCGGCGTCTGATCTGCGTTCAAACTGTTTGTCACTCATCTTTATGTTTCTTCTGTCAAAATGTCCAATACATGTACACACAACAAACGACATTTATAGCAAACTATATTGTAGCAGTGACAACGTTAGACATAATTAGGGAACAGCGGCAATCATTGTCGTAAGAAGGGACTAGTTGTTGGGAGGTTCATTGTAGGGAGGGACCACTGTTTAACATTCCTTAAAAGGGTTGGTCTCTGTCAAAGTTACTGTTAGTTCTATGTATATGCATGTAATAATGTTGATATAAGACAAATTATTTAACCCAATACCCCGAAACACGCATTTTACGCCTTTTATTAATTCCTCCGCGGAAGGAAATGCTTCCAATTTATACGGCCAAGAATAAGTTAAACCCTTCAGTGCCTTACCCCGGGCCCGAGTGCAAGCGTAATTTGCAAACAGTTTAATCCTGATCAGACGCCGCGTAACATGGCGTCTGATCCGGATCCAAACTGTTTGCCACTCATTTTAATATTTCTGCAGTCAAAATAGCAAAAATTAAAATCTAAGAAATAAAAGCAGACGACAATTGTTTGAACTGGATGACGTCACGGCAGTGAATGGGTTAAATCTGTGAATCTTCGACTCAAACGAACACTGAAATATAAACTCATACTCTGATTATTCATTGGAATCAAAACGATGTATACCTGTACAGGAAATTCTTGCAATATTCAAACAGTGAAGACCAAGAACAGAGGGATTCTTTAGGAGCTCTCTTGACAATGTATGCACTGTTTGTTAAATAGAAATACATTCCACCCCATCCAACAAAAACGAAAATAGTTAAACAGTGCCTAGAATAAACTAGAAACTAGAAACTAGAATAATATTTGAGTATCAGGGAGGACAGCGTTTTATAGTAGAATCTCTATATTATGACCAATAGATTAAGTTAATTAGTTTGTATTTAAGGAGCTTTCTGTTTTACTATCACCTTGCTTAAAGATGTCTTTAATGCAGTCAATTAACCTTCCGTTTTGTGGTCGTAACAGAGGTGTTCTACCCTATTAAATGGGGTCGTAACAGAGAGCTTCTACTCTAATTAATGGTCGTAACAGAGAGGTTTTACTCTATTTAGTGGTCGTAACAGAGATGTTCTACTCTATTTAGTGGTCGTAACAGAGAGGTTCTACTCTATTTAGTGGTCGTAACAGAGAGGTTCTACTCTATTTAGTGGTCGTAACAGAGAGGTTCTACTATATTTAGTGGTCGTAACAGAGAGGTTTTACTCTATTTGGTGGTCGTAACAGAGAGGTTCTACTCTATTTAGTGGTCGTAACAGAGATGTTCTACTCTATTTAGTGGTTGTAACAGAGAGGTTCTACTCTATTTAGTGGTCGTAACAGAGAGGTTCTACTCTATTTGGTGGTCGTAACAGAGAGGTTCTACTCTATTTGGTGGTCGTAACAGAGAGGTTTTTCTCTACGACTCGTCTATCACTATTTGCTATAGCAGTTTATCAGAGTTGACATCAATTAAACACATTGATGACATCTGTCAGGCCGTAAGTAATTGCCGGGTCATGGCGGCTAAAAGGTCGATAGCAAATGTCTGTCAACTATGGGTTTAACTCTTACAGTGGAGAAAACATTATGTCCCGTTTAAACCCAACGAAACTCACACGCAGTGGAATAAAATGGAGAACATGACAAACTTTGAATCTGAGTGGCAAACAGTTTGGATGCAGATCAGCCGCCGGGTTACCCGGCGTCTGATCTGGCTCTTAACTGTTTGCAATAGAAGTAATAGTTTTAGCGTAAACGCATTTATTGGGAAACAATAACGTTTTCTTCCACTGTACACTGAAGAAAACAGTATTATTTCCCAATAAACGCGTTTACGCTAAAACTGTTAGATCCATTGCAAACCATTTGGAGCCAGATTAGATTCCGTGTGCAGACCTAGATTAGATTAAATCAGATCTACATGTACTTCGATATTTAGGTTTCTCGCAAAGACTTTATCAAGACGCAGATATGTTGTTAGTAGATGTCCTATGACCTGCATTGATTTAGACCAGAGACGTTTGTGGAAGATATCTGATCTGGTATCTGATGCCTGATACTTTGCTCCCTCTTTACAAAGGCCCTCCCAACAACGACTCCCTGATTACAACGACCCTTGCCGCAAGTCCCCAAAACAAGACATTTATGTCCAACCTTTTCATGGCGACAATACCATCTGCTTAAATGCGTCGTCTGCTGGTTGTTTTTCAAAGCTACATATCAGTGGACATTTTGATAGAATAAATATAATGATGAGTGGCAAACAGCTTGAATCCGGATCAGACGCCGCGTTACGCAGCGTCTGATCTGAATTCAAGCTGTTTGCAAATAGAAGCCAAATCTTAGTTTTCCCCTTCCTATAACGACTTCGTCCGAACAACACACACAATATGTGTCTCCCATTGGGTGTCGTTGTAGAGAGGGAGCACTGTTTTTGCGTTTAAATGTCTACTCGATAGATTTCCAATGTTAGTCAATCATTCAGTATGATTAGACATCAGACTTACGTCCCCATAAAGTTGAATACATAAACGTTATTTCTACTACATAAGTGCACTTTTAATCTTGTGTTGATACTCAGGAAGATGGCATTTCCCTTTAATGCTTGTCCTTGGTCCTTGATTCATGTTTATGGTTAGCGCTAAATATCTCTATATGTTTAGTGCAATAAAATATTGAAGTTGATATTGAAGTAAAAGTATAACATGCTTGCGATAAAACCATTATACTGTGGATCTTCAAACAGTCAAATGCTTCAGTATTGTACAGAGGAGAAGATGTTAATATTCTTTCCTGTTCAAATGCAAAAGCATATCTTTAAAACAAATGAAGAGAATGAGAATATTCTGTAAGTTCTAAAGACGTATTGTAATCTGAGTAGCAAATAGTGTGGAACATAATTACAGATGCCTGTTTACTCCATACTGTTTCAGTGGATAAAACGGTTTTAGCGTAATCGCATTGATGGAGACAAATAACCACATGTACTTCTCTACTGTACGGTTTGCCTTATTATTCCGTGCCCATCTGCGTTAAGAAACACTTTATGTTTCTGTTTGTTTAGATAAGTGTTCCCTTTTCTATGCTGCGTACCAGCAATGTTTATTTAATACAGAACCTGATCAGAAGGCAAGTCTACAAGTCTGCACTGTTTCTTAAAGTTTTGTGTTTTTGAAATAATACCTACACAAAGACGTAACATCGACACCACAAATAGGTCATTGTTCAAAAGTATAACAGTCCATTTAGTAACTTCAGCATTAAAAAGTTAATAGAATATAGTCTTAAATAGCTTTTTTCTTCCAACTGTATATTAGAGTTGACATCAATTTAACACATTGATGACAACTGTCACGACGCTAAGTTACTGCTATTCCATATCCCCTGCCAGACCATACGTTAACATTCATACTCTATCAATGTTTCAATAGACCAATTCTCATATTGCTGTTTTTTCTGTTTTTGTGTTTTCCCTTATATTTTTTTTCTACATTGTTCTATAATTTATTGACATGTTTCTTCCATTAATGTATGCTACAGTGGAGAATCTGTTATTCTTTCCCGTTAAAAGCAAACGTACGCAAAGCACTAAAACGTAGAAAAGAACAACTTTTGGACAATTCTGATAATTCTTGTTTATCTTGGTGGCAAACAGTTTGGAGCCTGATCAGACGCCGGGTTCCAAACTGTTTGCACTGCAAACAATAGTTTGAGCGTAAACGCGTTTATTGGGAAAGAATAACAGATTCTCCACTGTATGATATAGATATGCATATCTATAAGGCCACGCCCAATGCCATGGAACGGATCTAAATAAGGAAAGTTTCCTAGATATTGCTAACTCACTGTGTATGTATAATGTATATATAATTGTAAAATATCTGGAAATAAATATGTTTAAACTAAGTTACTGCTAGGTCACTGGCACTGAAAGGTCAACACCAAAAGTCTGCCAAGCAGTGAATTATACAGCGGTAAAAATATACGTTAGACTTAAAAATACAAAAACTGAGTGACAATTTCACTGTCAAGTAAATTGGATCCTGATAAAACGCAGCGTAAAGCGTCGTCTGATCAGGCTCCAAAACTGTTTGCAAATAATATTTGCTTACGGGGTAAGTCAGTGCAGGAGTTAGGTGAACGTCATAGATTCGGTGATTTTTATTAAACGTACCAACTCATTTAGGTGCATTAAGTAGTAAGCATTTTAATTGATATAATTCGTTGCCATGTTTTAGGAAATTGAAATCACAAGGTGATTAGATAAGCAGGCAATATTTGATACTGTTTAGAGAGGTTTATGTAACAGTTTATTGATCAATCTAAAACTTAATTTGATTAATTTAGGCTTTGGTTGAACCATTCTGATGAAAATTGATCATTTAATGTCAGTGGGAGGCGGCATTAAATCCAATTAACGTTTTCTCCTAAACACATCTGCTTCAAAACATCGTCTTCTTTTTTCCTCATTTTTACGAGATTAGCTAAACCACATGGATATTTGTACAGACTACAAACTGTTTGGATCTAAATTGGACGCTTGCATATCGTTATGAGTGTCAAACAGTATCGATCCGGATCAGACGCCGCGTTACGCGGCGTCTGATCAGGATCAATACTGCTTTGCAAATAACTGTTGTATTTGGTGAATGGCAATGAAATGGTCCAATGTTGAATAATCGTTTGAATCAGTTTGGTGCACTGAAAAGTAGACCCGACAATGGTTGTGTCAGTTCCCCTATAATCCTCAACCTATATCCTGCACTTATTTCGCCTGTCTCACAATTGCCCTTAATTAATCCGTTTAATATTGATAATTATGACCCTTGTAATAATAATTGAGTTTATTTCTGTTGACAAAAGTTTAGGCCAAGACCAGACGCCAACTCCACGTTTAATGTTGGTCCAAACTTAATGCAAATATTGGTATTATTGAGCATCTCAGTTGCAGAGTTAAATTTGAATTTAGAATGTCAGTTAAGCACATGGGAAGAGTGGAATAGTCACTGAGTTTCATTACCTCAACAGTCATAAACCTTTATCCTGTCTAAATTTCGCCGATTTCATAATTGTACTGCATGTAAACTATTCGTTTATTTGGAAGCCATCGGTTTAAGATAAATACGTTTACAGGGAAATACGTCTTCTCCACTTACAGTGGAGAATACGTTATTCTTTCCCGTTTAAACGCAAACAAAACGCAAACGCATTGTAATAAAATGAAGAAAATGACAACTTTTTGACAACTCTGAGTGTTGATATTAACCTTGATGGCAAACAGTTTAGAGCCTGATTAGACGCCGGGATACCCGGCGTCTGATCTGGCTCCAAACGGTTTGCATTTGAAATAATAGATTTAGCGTAAACGCGTTCATTGGGAAAGAATAACGTTTTCTCGCCTGTAGTTGCGTAATCATTTAGTATGGAGGGATGCGTTTGGTTTAACGGCAATCATTTTGGTAACTTGTTATAACATATTAGTTTTATAAATGTCAATGTTCTCTTAATTCTAGTGCTTGTTGTACCAAATGCTGCGCATGGGTTGTCGTGATTAAGTTACAAGTTGACCGCGTTAGTTTTGTCAGATGAATGCTTTATAAGTGAAGTGCAAAATGCGGAGGCGTACATGTATTACAGGAAGATTTTCCAAAATACAGTGGGGGAGACGTTATTCTTTCCCGTTTAATTAACCGCAAACAAACGCACACGCGTTTCCATAAAATGGAGGAAATGACAACTTTTTGAAATAATTAACTGATCTTGCTCCAAAGTGTTTGCAATGGAAATTACAATTTTAGAGTAAACGCGTTCAGTGGGAAGAATAACGACTTCTCCACTGTACGCCTAATAACAGAAGGCCAGTTGATTTTATGAAACACACTTGACATCTTTAAACAAGGTGACAGTTAAACCAAAAGCTCCAAAATACCCAACCGTTTAACAGAAAAAGTGGACGTAGTGCTACAGTATTGTTACAACCGTTTCGGACAGCGGGGAATCTGTGGCTACAGTGGAGAAAACGTTATTCTTTCCCAATAAACGCGTTTACGCTAAAACTATTATTTGCAGTGCAAACAGTTTGGAGCCAGATCTGACGCCGGGTAACCCGGCGTCTGATCAGGCTCCAAACTGTTTGCCATCAAAGTTAAACATGAATTATGAGAATTGTCAAAAAGTTGTACTTTTCTACGTTTTAGTGTTTTGCGTTTGCGTACGTTTGCGTTTAAACGGGAAAGAATAACAGATTCTCCACTGTATAGTAGGCATAGATGCCATCGAACGTTTATGGTACGGTATGTATGTTGGAGCAAGATTAAAAACACCAATTGGTGTAAGGCCCAAGAGAATTAAATTTTACAAATGAGGAAACACACTGAAAACATGTCTTATATTTACAGTCACTAACTAATCTTCCAGTCCGAGTCGACTGGAAGTTTCCAGCAATTCTACAACGAATGTTTATTGCACTACGTTGAGGTTAGCCCTTTAACTGCCAACATTTCATTTTCTTAACAATTAATAAACTTTACATTTATTAATAAACAGAGTTTTTAACATATTCAATAACGAAGCAGCGATTTTGTTGTTAAACAGTTTGGAGCCAGATCAGACGCCGAGGTACAGTGGAGAATCTGTTATTCTTTCCCGTTTAAACGCAAACGTACGCAAACGCAAAGCACTAAAACGTAGAAAAGAACAATTTTTGGACAATTCTGATAATTCTTGTTTATCTTGGTGGCAAACAGTTAGGAGCCTGATCAGACGCCGGGTTACCCGGTGTCTGATCTGGCTCCAAACTGTTTGCACTGCAAATAATAGTTTTAGTGTAAACGCGTTTATTGGGAAAGAATAACAGATTCTCCACTGTAGCACGGCGTCTGATCTGGGTCAAAACTCTTTGCAAATGTTATTGTAGTCTGACTTGAAAGTGAATGGTTTAACTCTTTCACTGCCAATTGCGCCAAAATGCGACTTTGCAAACAGTTTGATTTCTGATCAGACGCCGCGTAACGCGACGTCTGATCAAGGTCCAAATTGTTTGACACTCGTATCGACATTTCTTCAGTCAAAACAGCCCGAAATCTGACTTTTTAAATAATACAGACGACACTACCAGTGCAGACAATACTATGGCTGTAAAAGGGTTAGAGCATATGATAAAACTTGGCGCCGAAAGGGTTAATGAAAATTGGTCTAGAATTAATCAAATACTTGCTTGATAGATCCGATATGTTGTTGCCCTATAAGTGTCCTTGTTGATATGAAAGTACCTTTTTAATATGACACAATTACATAATAGTCAGACACATATAAACATTAACATCGTATATATTGCTCTAGTGGTACATGTACATGGAGTAAACTACTATTCACGCCGATCAAACGAATTTTCGTGCCACATTAGATGCCGAGCAACACGATGCCTGACCTAGTTAAACATATATGTGAGATAGCTTTACTTTTTTATTTGTTGTTTTTTTTGTTAAAAACTGTATTTTCGTTTTTACTGCTCTGTGTTTGGATGCACGTATCTATTGAACGAGACCAATAACGACTTTCACATAATAAAAATGGCCTGTCTTTTAAGACTGGCGGGTAGATTATCTCCCTTTGATTCTGTTTATCGTTAATGAGATCGTTTAGATTTTCCCTTAAGAAACATCGCCAATAATTGTGTAAACAACTTTGATACTGTTCAGACATGATGAGCTGTCTTGGAGATAATAGGGCTATTACAGTGGAGAAAACGTTATTCTTTCCCAATAAACGCGTTTACGCTAAAACTATTATTTGCAGTGCAAACAGATTGGAGCCAGACCAGACGCCGGGTAACCCGGCGTCTGATCAGGCTCCAAACTGGTTGCCACCAAGATAAACATGAATTATCAGAATTGTCAAAAAGTTGTACTTTTCTACGTTTTAGCGTTTTGCGTTTGCGTACGTTTGCGTTTAAACGGGAAAGAATAACAGATTCTCCACTGTAGTTCAGAGGGGTCTTTCATACAATGGAGAAGACATCATTGTTTTCCGTTTTACTCTTTTCACTGCAAACTGCGTCAAGAGGCGACTTTGCAAACAGTTTGAATCCTGATCAGACGCCGCGTAACGCGGCGTCTGGTCAGGATCCAAACTGTTTGACACTCATATCAATATTTCTTCAGTTTAAACAGACTTAAATCTGACTTGAAAAACTATTGCAGACAACACTATCTATGCAGACGATTTATAGCGGTAAGAGGGTTAAAGCAGACGATAAAAATTGGTAGTGAAATAGTTAAACGCAAACGAAACGCAAACGAATTGCAATAAAACATAGAAAATTACAACTTGTCGACAACTATTACTATTTCATTCAAACTGAGTGGCAAATAGTCCAAACTTTTTGCAATGGTAATAATAGTGTTTGCGTAAACGCGTTTATTTGGGAGAGACGTACAGTGGAGAATCTGTTATTCTTTCCCGTTTAAACGCAAACGTACGCAAACGCAAAGCACTAAAACGTAGAAAAGAACAACTTTTGGACAATTCTGATAATTCTTGTTTATCTTGGTGGCAAACAGTTTGGAGCCTGATCAGACGCCGGGTTACCCGGCGTCTGATCTGGCTCCAAACTGTTTGCACTGCGAATAATAATTTTAGCGTAAACGCGTTTATTGGGAAAGATTAACAGATTCTCCACTGTAAGTGTTCTCCACTGTAGGCGTCGAGATAGACGTCTTTCATAGCTAACAATGCCCTTTGTACAGTGGAAAAGACATTATTATCCGTTTAAACGCAAACGCATTGCAAAAAAATGTACAAAATGACAAAATTGATTTTAAACTGATTTTTGCATTAAGGCATTGGGAAAGAATAGCATCTTAACTGAAGTCCTTTGAAAACAATTAAGTTGCCATCAAAGCCTTATTAAAATAAATTGAAAATAATTGATCAACACTTTTCAAAAGTTATTATATTATATATTAAATTTCACTGCATTTCCGTTTTATTTCGTTAAAACGACGTTGAACATGAATTTTGCAAACACTGTGGATTCAGAATGAATGCCGGGCAAAGTTTCATCAATACAATGAACGTATCACAATTTACGACCATTTGAATACTGACAGAAGAATCAACAGATTATGGAAATGTGCAGCATTTTTAACGTTGTACAGTGGAGAATCTGTTATTCTTTCCCAATAAACGCGTTTACGCTAAATCTATTATTTGCAGTGCAAACTGTTTGGAGCCAGATCAGACGCCGGGTAACCCGGCGTCTGATCAGGCTCCAAACTGTTTGGAGCCAAGATAAACATGAATTATCAGAATTGTCAAAAAGTTGTACTTTTCTACGTTTTAGTGTTTTGCGTTTGCGTACGTTTGCGTTTAAACGGGAAAGAATAACAGATTCTCCACTGTATGACGTCACCAATGACGTCAGAATAACAGAGTCTCCACTGTAAATACTGTTTTAACTCTTTCGATGCCAGATGTTATCGTCTGCTTTAACCCTCTGACCGCCACAATAATGTCTGCATTGATACAAATGTAGTGTCGTCTGCAATATTTCTTAAAATTAATTTTAGGACTGTAGAAATGTCAATACGCATGTCAAACAGTTTCGATTCTGATTAGACGTCGCATTACGTGGCGTCTGATCAGGATCCAACCTGATTGCAAAGTCGCCGGTTTTTTTGGCAGTGGAAATCCATTTTTGACTGTTTGCTTTGTATATTTCCAAGAACACGTATTGTTATACAGAAGCATGATACAGTGGAGAATCTGTTATTCTTTCCCAATAAACGCGTTTACGCTAAAACTATTATTTGCAGTGCAAACAGTTTGGAGCCAGATCAGACACCGGGTAACCCGGCGTCTGCTCTGGCTCCAAACTGTTTGCCACCAAGATAAACATGAATTATCAGAATTGTCAAAAAATTGTACTTTTCTACGTTTTAGTGTTTTGCGTTTGAGTACGTTTGCGTTTAAACGGGAAAGAATAACAGATTCTCCACTGTAGTTGTTCAATCCTTTTCTTTGAATAAAATATTGTTTAAACTAAGCATGAAAACAGTTGAAACATTCGAACTGGCAACTGTACGATAACTATCAGGTTACTAGATACCTTTTCGGTTGCTTTGAGTAACGATTTACAGAGGAGCTGAAATTGAAACGAGATTAGTTTGAACAGTTGTAGAATCAATCAGATTAAAACTGTTTATTTAATGAGAGTGAAACCTTGACGTATGAAGCACCGTGTTCAGTTTAAGCGAGAAATTGCCAGCCCTTAACTCATTACCACACTGCCTCTTTCCAGTTTTGAAAACAGGTAACCACTTAATCCATTACCCGATAGCCTATTTATAGTATTGAATATAGGAGACTACTTGAAGCAGGATGAAAGTAAAGTAGAATGCGCCTTAAGGCGCATTCTGCTTTACTTTCAGCCTGCTTTAAGCTTCAATGTGCTAGAATATAGAAAATATTCACCATAATATATATTCATGACTGGTTAAATTGGAACTATTTTCTTCAGCGGAGGAATAAATCATAATCGCTAAAAGGCGCTTCTATGAGGGAAAGGGTTAAAGGAGACAAAGGTGCTTGGCCTGTACAGTGTTGCAATGCAATAAGGCAGGTTTTGTCATGGCACGGCTCATATGTATTACAGAACAGAACAGAACATCTTTTATTCAGACTTGTACATAAGTACATCATCTTAAAACATAAGTAACAAAACCACATATTATGTCATATTCAATTAAATTCTAGTAATTACTAATGGTAATAACTGTTTTAGTTACAGTGGAGAACACGCCATTCCTTCCTGTATACACGCATACAAAACGCAAACGCGGTGCATTAAAATGTAGAAAATGGCAACTTAACTATGTTTCCACATATTCATTTTAATATGAGTGGCAAACAGTTAAGAGCCTGATCAGACGCCGGGTTTGCAATTGAAATAATAGATATAGCGTAAACGCGTTTATTTGGGAAAGAATAACGTTTTTTTCTCTGTAATATTAGTCAAAAGTCACTATATACAATGATAAACATGGCTGCTATTTCTCCGAATTTTTCCGAAATCTTCGGATTTCTGCTATCACTTTAGAATTTGGAATTGTATGCGTTTTTACTTTGGAACATTGATATAAGTGTTTAACAGTTTAGATCCAGATCAAATGCCTCGCTGCGTTGCGTCTGGTCTGGATCTAAACTGTTTGCATAATAATGATAGTGTTATAGTGACTGGCAGCAAAGGGGTTAAAGGTACGATTCCTACAATAGCGCTTGAAAATTTGGAAATCTTAGGATGTTTTAGCTACTTATGGTAGCCCTGGATAAAGCAATGGAATTCTCAATATAAACACAACTCGTTGTTAAATGTAGTTGTGTGATTAGATTTAAAGCTTCCAATTCACAATTATCGTTTCGATTTATGTTGATTTGAATCGAAGGTTTTGTTTCTGTAACCCGCGTTATTGTTGATATGGTGGGCGTTTTAATTAAGATTACGGCGATACCGTACATGCCAGTATGTTAACCTTGACCCTCTTTTTTTTTACTGATGTTTCATTGTGGGTATTCAATCTGATCACGTTTAACTCATCCGCCAGTTTAACCAGTTGATTAGTCCATGCTTATATATTGGATTAGTCCATTTTAAGTAAGGAGTGCCTGATCTAACATTTCACTTTCGTTTTATTTTATTTTGAAATTCCTATTAACAAACAGTGTAGACTCTGACCAGACGCCGCATTATGCGGCCTCTGATCAGAGTCTATACTATTTGCCTATGTCCCTTATACAGGACTGTAGGCACAAATGGGTTAATTAACTGCGACAGATTTCGTCGAAAGACAGAAAATGGACACTTGTTTTCCACCTCGGGGAGATGAATCCATGATAGATCAATTAAAACGACGGGCCAGCTGAGTGCTTCGTCATTAGCTGGTTTTCACTAGGTTGCAAAGAGGCCTCAAAGCGTATGTAATATTATTGATAATGATATTGCAAAACGTCTCTGCCTCTGACAATTTTATTTTGACACCTGCAAAGTGAGAACGTGCTTTAATTTTCGGTTTAAACTTAACTAAACACTAGGGTCATGTGATAAATGGTTCGCGTTTGAATTTAATCTGAGATAATGATAAAGTTCTTGATTGGTTAGATGTAACTCTTTGAACCCTAGTCACGCATATTTGCGTCATTTGCAAACAACGTATCTGTGGAGTACACTTGTCATATACAAAAAGTGTAGAACCTGATCATAGGGCTCCTGAAGGAGCCTTCCTTCTGATCAGGGTCTTCACGGTTTGTTATTTTGACATATATTGTGAAAGTCAACCCCAAAAAGTAAACAATGTGAACCCTATGTATGAAATGACAGATTTTTGTTTCAACGATATTTCATTGTACATGTTAGAATATAACCTACATTTTAAACCAATCAAACTGCTTTTTGCTACCCATTAAGTACGGCACTTAATCATTAAGCATATTGTTGTTTTTCGACGTCGCGTGGTGTCTGCGCGCGAGATAGATAGCTCCGGCTCGTACATTGTAGCAACTAGTTGTACAGTGGAGAATGTGTTATTCTTTCCCGTTTAAACGCAAACGTACGCAAACGCAAAGCGCTAAAACGTAGAAAAGAACAACTTTTGGACAATTCTGATATTTCATGTTTATCCTGGTGGTTACCCGGCGTCTGATCCGGCTCCAAACTGTTTGCAATGGAAATAATAGTTTTAGCGTAAACGCGTTTATTGGGAAAGAATAACACATTCTCCACTGTAAACACTGCCATATTTGGCGATCTCAGAACCAGAATAAGCGAGATTTGTTTACTAGAGAAGCTTTTAAATGGGCCAATCAAAATATAGATTATATTCTAAGTTAGTTAGAACATATTAAGTGAAATCTCAATGGCTAAGAAGGGTCATGCTCGCTGAGCGCTCGCTTTGACCTTCTTCTTTGATTTCACTTAATATGTTCTAACTATAACTTATAACTTCCATGTATAATTGTGGTGTTTCAGGCAAATAACTTTGTCCAAGTTCTAGTCAGATAGATGATGGATATGGTACTACCGATAAATTGTGGATAAAAACTGTAAACTTTATGAAGTGTTTGTAATAATGTATTCAACACAAGCGACGAGTATCCTTGATTCTCATACACCAGAACATTCCCATGCTTCCAGAAGCCTAAAAAAATGCTTGATATAGAGCGTGCGATCTGCTTATGTCATCGCAAAAAGCGGTTCCAGTTTGGTATTAGATGTGGGCAGCAACATAGCCGAAAAATGCGAAAAAAACTGAGAATTATATTGAAACTTTGAAGAAAATTACATTTTCAAAAACCGGATAACACAATTTATCACATACCTTAATTTTTTAATGTCTCTTTGTAAAATGATTTCGAATAACACATTTTTCAGTATATCTTTAAATGTTTATTACGTGTAGCGAATGTCTGGAGATTGACCGTTCACATGCAGTTTACATTGAACCCGATTGTGTACAAACGCCTTTGTTACTCGGATGATGACGTCAACGTTCTGGTTAAATGAGAATTCGTGGCCTAAGGTTAGTTTAAATAACTGGCATTTGGTTCCGAAATTGAACTGTTTGGTTACTTTAAGTGTTACATGTATTTTCAGTTAGAAAACTATTTTTCTCCATATTCCTTCATGGTAGCCCCAAAGTTACATTTAAATTGATTTTCTAACGTGTTTCGCTAAGGATACGAATGCAAAGAATATACTCGTCAATCACAAAGTAGTATAAAAACTAATTATTTATGCAAACAATGTAGACCAAGATCATCAGAATGCTGCAAAAGGAGCCCTCTTATCAGAGTCTTCGCTGTTGTTTGTAATTTTGCAATATACTGCAAAATCTGCCGTAAATCATAATATTTTGACCAGACTTCATTGGGAACTAAAATTCTTCATTGAATTTTTAAAAAAAAAATGCAGGGGTAATTAATGAGTTTTATTTTTGCTTTTCAGTGTTTCAAGTAGTGAGATTATCGTCGTGCGTGCTTCTTTTATGAATTTTCCCCGTAGTGCTCCCCACGAATCGCAGTCAATCACGTCCTATCGTTTCATTCCGGCAGCCCGATTTGTCGCATACCACTAAACGGAAAAACACAAATCCACGATTGGAAGTAACGACGTACTTCCGATGACGTCAAATCAATAATTCAGTGACGTCATTGACGGCAAACTGTCACAAAAATGTGTTCGATATAAACTTGGGGCTTTACACGGGGTAAATCATATACTTTCGCTTTCAATTGTCGAACACTTTCGTTTAAAAAGTGGTTTAAAAGCATAAATACATGTAACTAGAATAACTGTATTTGTTCAGTATAATATCGTATTTAATCCATTTCAAAGATTAATACAGTGGAGAAGTGTTATTCTTTTACAATGAACGCCTTTACGCTAAAACTGTTACATAGTATTTCCATTGCTAACTGTTTCGAACCAGATCAGACGCCGGGAAACCCGGCGTCTATTCAGGCTACAAAGTGTTTGCAACTCAGATTACAATAAGTAGCCAGAAATGCCAACAATGTTGCCATTTCCAACAGTTCATTGTAAAGCGTTTGCGTTTCGTTCGTGTTTATAGGGTAAAGAATTTGATTTTTTATGCTTTTACGTCGCTTTTAACAGTATTTCAGTCATATCGCGACGTCCAGCTAATTACAGGTGGAGGAAGACCCCAGAAGCCCTTTATCCACTGTTTCAGACACAAATCGGCAACTGGATAGAACCACCGACCTTCCGCAAGCCAGCTGGAAGGTTTCCCCACATGACAAATCCGAACGACCCTACTGGGATTAGAACTCACAGCGGTGATGAGCTTTAAGTGATTTAAGTCACAGTGACTATACTGACACGGCGGCCCTGTATGGTAAAGAATAACACTTTCTCCACTGTATATTCAGACTCAATAGTTTAGAGAATACAATTACATAACGTGCTGAAGGATATATTTAGGCAACGTGTCATAGGTACCATTACGGGAGACTGTCCTTGCTAAAGTCTTCCATCATAACACCTCCTTATCCAAAGAAAATCTAATCTAAACATCCAATCCACAGTCTGAAATCTGTAAAGCCATGAATATTTACAACAAAATAAACGACTCATCACAGGACTCCAGATAAAGGGAAGTATTTCAAAAACTGAAATCCTTATCCCAGCATTAAACCCTATGGTGTTACTACTCATTAGAATCGTATCGAAGAGACGATTCTAATGAGTAGTAACACCATAGGCTTTAGTGCTGACAGAATGAGAAAATGTTGAATTTGTTCAGTTCACTCCCTCTTATCTGGAGTTCGGTCATCAGCCTAGCCTCTGAGGACCATAATCCTATTACCTTATCGTATCTCTCACACTCTGGAGAAAATGCAATATCCTAAGCATAAGGCTTTAAATTCTGTTTAAAAGCTCATGCTCAGTTTCTCATGGAAAAGTTTAAATTAAGGAATGAAATCAAAATTGAAATTAAGTGCCACCCATAAGTGGAAACCAATAACTACAATCAAACATCTAAACATTGATCCCGTACAGGCAGACAAATTTAGTCTCAACACCACACTTGCAGACTTTCGCTAATAGCGTTTGCAATATTTCAAGACAGCGGAAGTCAGTCAGAGCACATCTGCTTTGCCACACTGTCATTCATTTCAATGTGGTTTCTACATAGCGGTTCAAATCAATTTAAAAAACTATTCCCATACTACACTGCATAATTTCATTATTATTATAGCTTGTTTCTTTACTCTGTAAATCGTTTTAACTGATACTAAATCTGATATCGTGATAAGTGTGTATCGTTTCGTGTTGGCAAACCTATTTACTCGCATTGACAGACTGACGCAGTGTATATTTTTACTTTCGGTTTCAAATATTTACTTGTTTGCCTTGGAAAAAAATCTTATGTTTACTATCGAAAACGTATATGAAAAGCAAGGAAATTACATAAACTTTACAAGAAAAGTAGATCTATTTGTTTCTCAGTAAGAATTCGAATTCATATTTACAAAAAGACGAAAAATATCCATTATTCCTGTATATATAGGAGTAAGTTTGCCGAATTTGAGACGGACCAATAGGAAATGTATTTCGTGCCTTGCGAATATGGCCGACTGGAATTATGCAAGCGAGTTTGTAAGTGCACCATTTACCTGTTTTAAAATAAAATATGCTCATTACAGTTGCAAACATTGTAGATCAAGATCAGAGGGCTCTTGTAGAAGCCACCTATTAAGGGTCCACACTGTTTGCTAATTTAGACCAGCAATTGATTTGGATAAAACTGTTTACAAACGTTAGCCAATTTCCCTCCCTATAAATTCTCCCTCCGTATAAACACAATATTTGGTCGTAAGTGTAGAGAGGGAGAACTGTACTGTCTTCAGAGTGCTACAATATGTCAGTTTCCGTGACATTTTAGCGTTTGGAGTGAGTCTGAGACCATTCTTAAGTTTTTGTTTGGTCCGATTTTAGCATTTGGCTCATTTCTGACGAGGGTCCAAGGCTCAGGTTAAAACGAGTTTGAGTTGAGTCTGAGTTCGTTCTCCGGCACTTGATTGGTCAGATGTGAGCAAAAGCTCTTATCTGACCAGTCAAATGCTTGAGAACGATCTCAGACTCAACTAAAACTTTTTATAACCTTTGGGCCTGTCAAAAGCTTTAGAGCAAGCAGACTCACCTCAAGCGCATTAAAACCATGAAATCCGTGTTTGTTGGTGGATGTGCACCATTCTTTTGCCATAAATCGTAGCTATCTGAAGACATCAACATATTACAATCGACCAGTGTAACCATAAATATCCCTCATGCGGCTAATAATTTCCTCATTTCCCATTATAACATCAGACATTCCATCTGCAAAAATCTCCATACTATTTAGAAATCCAAGTAAGGCTTTTGTGCGAATAGTAATATTAACTTGTTATTAACAGATCGGAGAAGACTAGTAGTTGTATTTTACGATGATTCCTAGCAGCATTATCACTTTAGGAATTACTTTGCTATTACAGATGATAAGACGTTATTCTTTCCCAGTAAACACGTTTACGCTAAAACTACTATTTCCAATAGCAAAGAGTTTGGAGCTTGATCAGACGCCGGGTAACCCGGCGTCTGATCAGGCTCCAAACTGGTTGCCACTCTGATTAAAATGAACATTTAGAATTGTCAAAAAGTTGCCAAATTCTCGATTTTAGTAAACAAAAATGCGTTTGCGTTTAAACGGGAAAGAATAACGTTTTCCCCATTGTGCAATATATTTCTATAATATCGTACATGCCTAACTTAATATATCGTAACTCTAATATAGTTTTTACATATAAATTTCATAATTCATTTTCAAATTTCCATTTTGTGTTAGATATGAGCTGATATTATCGAGCGTTAACTTAATGAGGCTGTGAGTTTTATATGCCATCTGGTACAGACATTTTGGATGATGGACATATACGCACACTGTTTATGTTTGAAGTATAGTAAGAAGGTTTTCACAGTTAACGGCCTTTGCGACTGGAACATTCACCTAATTTCATAAATCATTTTTAAACGAAATATACTCAGCTTTATATACGTAACATATAAGTGCAAAATTAATAGAAACTTTACCTGTTTAATGTTTGGTCAATGAGATCGCTTCGTTTCTCCGCCCCAATGCGGTGTCCAAAATGGCATTCAAAATGAAACGAGTCTTTCACTTGTCCATTTCGTGTCAAATTACATGCCTATTTCATATAGCTGATTGCGAAGAGGGTCATGTGTTGACATAAACGTGTTTGATCTATGAATTGAGGTGAAAGTACCAGCCGTAAAGACCGTTTACTGTGAAAACTGACTAGATTACCCCTACATTTACGCAATTTCGTGTGGACGTCAGAAACGGCATGGCCAACTTGTATGCACATTTTGGTTATAAATTGACGTATTTTGGCGTTATTTGACGGAATTGGGTCAAATAAAAAGTAAACATTGATAAATTGGTCCTTTCCTGGGGGCACCACAAGCAAATATTGGTGATCTGGTCGATTTTAGCAGCAGTTTAAGTTGACAGTTTAGACTACCCGTTCAATGTCCGTTGTATACTTTTTTTCTGTATCTACGGTAGAGTAAACAAAATGTGTCAAGTACCTGTGGTACAAACATGTTAATTGAGAAAACATCATCTCAAATGTATCTATCCAGTTTCTCTCTAACATGAATGCTGTTAAGCATTTCCTAATATAAACATAGTAAAATAATTGATACAACAAGTTATTTGAATCTGGGTTAGTTGTTTTGAATGGCAACTTGCTACTGAAATGAAATTATCCTGTAATTACTTAAAGCTGCTGTTTGAAACAATCTGATGATACGCGATCCTTCAATGACAAAGAAAGACGCAATGAAATCCAATTAATTTCAGTTGGATTTTAATTGTCAATATGTTGAACTGATAATCTGTTAGAGATAAGATGTGCCGAAACTCTTGTCACCGTAACCTTTCCATTACATGTACTGTCTTTGTGTTAAAGTGGAGAAGACGTTATTCTTTCCCGTATAGCCGCGAACGAAACGAAAGCGGTGCAAGAAAGCCAAACTAAATGCCGCGTGATGCAGCATCTGATCAATTTATGACATTCAGGTTAAGTACCCAAGTTCTTAACTATAGAAATTGCAGTTCATGTGTTATAATGGTAGTGAAATAACTAAATATATTTACAGTCTTCCCTCCCTACAACGGCCTTCCGAACAACGATTCCCTCCTTACAACAATGCCTACCGCTGTTCCCCAAACTCGACAATAATGTCTAAAGCTTTAACTGCTGCAATATCGTCTGCTTATATATTTTTGTCGTCTGCTGTTTTTTCTTAATGTTACCTATTGGACATTTTGACAGAAGAAACATAGAGACGAGCGACAAACAATTTGAACCCAGATCAGACGCCGCCTAACGCGGCGTCTAATCTGGATTCAAGCTGTTTGCAAATGTATAAAAACAAAGTTTTCCCTCCCTATAACAACTCCCTCCGAAAACACACATATGTGTCTCCAATTGGGTGATATTGTAGAAAGGGAACACTGTATAACTTCCATGAAGTATTTCACATTCTGTTTTGATGTACAGTTGAACCTCGATATATCGAACTCATCAATGTCGAATTAACCTATGCCTGTTCTGTTGAATTTCGACAACTAGATTTCGCCAAAGATGAGCATATACGTATTTAAAAGTTAAAAGTTAACTTAAAACGTGGCAAGTGCATTGTGTATATACCCTGATGAGACGCCGTGTTGTACTTGTAATACATGTTTTATCTCACCATGCTGTTATCAAGTAACAAAAACACAATCAATATTTTAGAATTTTAATTTCAAACTTAAACCGTTTTTCTTTCATGTGTCCACCAATATATATATCGCCCTCGAGACGATTCAAATAGATAGTCACAACAAAGGAACACAAAGTATTTTGTTAATCTTTTGTAATATTCCTCTAAACTAGATTTATGTCACTGTGACTTTAATTTTCATCAATATTCTTGTTGTGATGTTTTTGTTATCTATTTACTCGATATTTATATTACAATATGAACCCATCCTTTGTAAGGTCGAATAGTATCTCGACAGGATTCCAGTTGTTTCACATTCGTATCGACGATTCCAAAGTGCCAGAAAATAGTATAAAAGTGTTAACCCCTTCACAGCCTTATCCCGAGTACAATATTTTTTTCATGCAAACAGTTTGATTCTGACGAGACGTGAGTCTGATCGGTATCAAAATTGTTTGGCACTCGTTGTGATGTTAAATTGGTCGATTTACCTAAACATTTTTCTTATTCTAGCGATTTACTCACAGAAGATGTCGAGCATTAACGGTGCTGGATATAAACTAAATCTAGACCTAATACAGTGGGGAATCTGTTATTCTTTCCCAATAAATGCGTTTACGCTAAAACTATTATTTGCAGTACAAACAGTTTGGAGCCAGATCAGACGCCGGGTATCCCGGCGTCTGATCAGGCTCCAAACTGTTTGCCACCAAGATAAACATGAAATATCAGAATTGTCCAAAAGTTGTTCTTTTCTACGTTTTAGCGCTTTGCGTTTGTGTACGTTTGCGTTTAAACGGGAAAGAATAACAGATTCTCCACTGTACATCCTGGAACTTCAATTTAACTCTTGTACAACCGTACCCTCTCCTATTTTGTGTCGCAGTGCCGTAAAATCAAACTCATCCATCCATCCATCTCTGATCAGAGACCCAGTTACTCGGCATAATTGGCCTGTCTTACGAAACGTCGTGCGACAAATATTGTCGTAAGTCAGATTCTAAAATTGTCAATTATTTCATTTCTTCATCTAATCCTGTCTTGTGACATTGTTTTGGACTCGCCTTTTCCAGACGAGTCCAAAGAGATGCCACAAGATGGGATTAGATGGAGAAACCAGAAACCCTATGAATTTTAAAGGTTTGACAAGTTAACGATCGTGTTTGTCGTACGACGTTTAGTAAGACGGACGGGTCACATGCTAATCCGGATTTAAACAGTTTGCTAAAATGTAGTCGTTGAATAGCATGACTGTGACGGTGATAAGCAAATTAGTAAGGTTTTTCAGTAACATTGTATAAAAAGCAATAACAAATGGAATCCAATTTAATCGACAGGCAATAAAGTTGTGTAATTTCAAGTGTGTTGTCCTTTCGTTTTATAATATGGTTCGTCTAAAAGTGTGTTTGTGTCCCTGAAAGCATTTTGTATATAGGTCGTACACAAGGGGAAAGGAAGTCAATTTGTAACTGATTGACATCAGGTCAGAGGCCCATATACCTGACATCACATCTAAGGTTACAGTGGAAAAAACGTTATCCTTTCCCAACAAACGCGTTTACGCTAAAACTATAATCTCCCTTTCAAACAGTAACCCGACGTCTGATCAGGCTCCAAACTGTTTGCCGTTATGATTAAAATCAACATTTAAAATTGTCGAAAATTTTGTCATTTTATTACGATGCGTTTGCGTTTTAACGGGAAATAATAACGTTTTCTCCACTGTACTATAAATTGGCTTTTTTGTAAGACGGGTCATGACAAACCGACCCATTTGTTGTTTAGATTCAGTAAATTAAACGTTACATTAGATACCCTACTGTCCAATCTGAATTACAGAATCACTATGTAGACAATTAAGCAATAATCCCTTTTAACCCTTTCATGATCAAATTTGTCGTGAGAGTTTACCCCTCCGCCACAATAGTGTCGTCTGCTTCAATATTGTCGTCTGCTTCAATATTGTCGTCTGCTTCAATATTGTCGTCTGCTTCAATATTGTTGTTTGCAAAATCGCTCGAAAGTTAAATTGAAGGCAACATAAGTGATGTAATTTTGAAAACAACAGACAAATAGGTTTGATCGTGGATCAAAACTGTTTGCAAATGTGCTTTATGACGTCATTTAAAGTGAGAGGGTTAATTCAGATAATTGCTTAATGAAGAACGAAAATAAAACAGAAAGCTCATTCAGCTTCTCCTTTATGTTTGTCCTGAAAAATACAGTGGAGAATCTGTTATTCTTTCCCAATAAACGCGTTTACGCTAAAACTATTATTTGCAGTGCAAACTGTTTGGAGCCAGATCAGACGCCGGGTAACCCGGCGTCTGATCAGGCTCCAAACTGTTTGCCACCAAGATAAACATGAATTATTAGAATTGTCCAAAAGTTGTTCTTTTCTACGTTTTAGTGTTTTGCGTTTGCGTACGTTTGCGTTTAAACGGGAAAGAATAACAGATTCTCCACTGTACACATGTACTCTTGAATACTTGTTTCATTTACGGTAGACACATCTCAGTTTATATTACTTGAGCTGAGTGGAGCGAGAAATTAAAACAGTTTGACTATGAGCTGTTACCACCAACACAAGGGCCAATGAAACGTGTTCTTGAATCTATCTATTTCAATGACTTGCGCGATGTATCGGAGATGTTCTTTCTGGACCATTGTTTTCCCCTTAAACTGTAAAAGATCCTCAACTGAAAGACGTCGTCCATTTGTTTTTGGTTTTTAACGTTTTATGCATTTTAAGCCAGCAAGAATTTCATAAACGATGCCTAAGCTTTGAATGCTGATCATAAGCCTATCTGTTTGGCATCGTATCTCGTCCGAACATGTTTGAAATTGTCGGGACTGTTGCGCTTGGAAACGAAAAGGTTAAGAGGCATTATTTTCTCTGGAACCTAATTACGTAATGTGTAGGTGTTTACAGTAAAACTTTTAAAACCGAAACTCTTTCTAACCAATAGTTGAGGTTTTAGAAGTTTGTGTGTCAGACGGATTCAGCAGTCTTTCTTGAATTATTTATAAATTACAAATGCAAACGATGTTTTACGTTGACAAAAGGCTGAAAACGGGGATACTCATTGAAAACGAGGCTAAATGTGTTAATGTTTTGACCCATTTGGTTTCATTGCGGCCGAGCTACTCATCTAGCACTTAATGATTATGTGTCTTCTTTATTGCATTTGTCTATTAACGCATTGCAGGGCTCCAGATAAGAGGTAGTTATTTCAACAAATCAAACATTTTCTCACTTATTCATCATCAAATCCTATGGTGTTACTACTCATTAGAATCGTCTCTTCGAGACGATTCTAATGAGTAGTGACACCATAGGGTTTAATTCTGAAATAAAGATTTTAGTTTTTGAAACACTACCCTTATCTGGTGCTCTGCATTAGTTAAATATGTCTAGACTATTAGGACCTTAATCCTTATACGTTATCGTAAATAGCAGACTTCGGATAATCATAAATACGGATAACCAATATTATCCCATTTAGGTCTAGTATCTATCAAATTGGACATTGACAAACAGTGAAGTAGACTCTGATAAGACGCCTCGTAAAGCGGCGCATCATCAGGGTCTGCACTTTTTTCTATAGCATATGAAATGCTATGTTGTATGACAATATATTGCTCTGTCCTTGAATAAACCATGTACTCCCATATCTATAACGCTTTTTTTAGAAAGCATATAGTTAATTGCAATACATGTATTAAGACGTAAATGGATACAAAAAATGAAGCTATATATGTTAGTCACTCGTTAAAGGCTTACTTTTTTAATGAAATTTGTACAATTGTATCATTGTCGATACCAATTAGCTAAAATCTATATGCCCTCTGATCGGGACCTGCAATGTGTGTCAGTTTTGCAATAAAATGCGTATATTAAACCAGCCCGTCATAATTAAAACCCGTCTGCTGAACTGAAATCTGGAATTGTCAGCTTTAAGCTAAGCAGAAGCCGCGTTACGTCCAAAATGTCTGCTAATACCGGTCAAATTGCGATTGGTACAGTGGAGAAAACGTTATTCTTTCCCAATAAACGCGTTTACGCTAAAACTATCATTTGCAGTGCAAACAGTTTGGAGCCAGATCAGACGCCGGGTAACCCGGCGTCTGATCAGGTTCCAAACTGTTTGCCACCAAGATAAACATGAATTATCAGAATTATCCAAAAGTTGTTCTTTTCTACGTTTTAGTGTTTTGCGTTTGCGTACGTTTGCGTTTAAACGGGAAAGAATAACAGGTGGAGTGACGACTGCCAGTTAAGACGAGCTAGTTTAAAGGACCTGTAGATGCAGCGGAGAAAACATTATTCTTTCCCAATTAAACATGTTTACGCTAAAATTATTATTTCCATTGCAAAAGGTTTGGAGCCAGATCAGACGCCGGGTGGCTTCAACTGTTTGCCACTCAGATTAAAATAAATCGTTAAAATGTTCAGAAAAGTTTCTATTTTTAAACGGGAAAAAATAACGTCTTCTCCAATGTAAAATCTTGAACAGAAACAGAACCTTCACCGCTGCTACTTTTCAGGTATAATAAACTATCTGCCAGTCAAACCGAACTTTGCTAAATAAAAATACTTAAAGTCCTTAAGATTCGTTTTTCTGATATTCTAGCTGTGATTTCGTAAAGTGTATAACAATATTTCTCTTGAACGCAGACAAGGAATGTTAACAATGATACGTATTTGTTTTTATTTTCCACAGAAAAAACATTTGATAAAGTACAGAACCAGTTTTGATTGAACAGCATAACTATAAACGCTGCATCTATATGCATTTGTCTTATCTCAAATTAACATTTTGAATAGTTTTTAATTAAATAATTAAAGTTATTTACTTATGCAAATAACTTATTTTGACAGCCAAAGCTTATAAAGTATAAACAATTTAGCTTTTTAAACACACTTCATTTGCGTTTGTAAAACAGTTTGTATCTAGGTCATAGACAAAACAAGTCAGAGTCTATATACATGATTAAAACAATTGATCTTAATATCAATTTGTTTCTTAAACCACGATACCTTGTTGTTGAAGAGAAGTAGAGTACCAAACTGTAAAATATTTACAATTGTAACCCTTTTATGATTAAATATATCGTGAGATGTTTACCCATTTCATGGTCATTTTGTCGACTGCTTCAATATTGCTGTCTGCAATATCGTTTCAAAGTTAGATTTAAGGCAGTATAACTGACGTAATTTCAAAACAAGTGGCAAACAGTTTTGATTCCGCCGCGTTTCGCGGCCTCAGATCATGATCAACACTGTTTGCAAATACGTTTTATAATGTCATTGAGAGTTAAAGGGTTGAATGATAACATAGTTTGCTATGGCATAAGATTTTATGCTATATGTTTAAAATATAGTAAAACAGTGGAGAAAACGTTAACTTATTCTTTCCCAATAAACGCGTTTACGCTAAAACTATTATTTGCAGTGCAAACTGTTTGGAGCCAGATCAGACGCCGGGTAACCCGGCGTCTGATCAGGTTCCAAACTGTTTGCCACCAAGATAAACATGAATTATCAGAATTGTCAAAAAGTTGTACTTTTCTACGTTTTAGTGTTTTGCGTTTGCGTACGTTTGCGTTTAAACGGGAAAGAATAACAGATTCTCCACTGTATATAGAACATATGTATACATAACGGTGCAAGAAAAGAAACACAATAAGTTATTTTGCTTTCGTTTCAATCCTAACCCGTGCTGCATATTTGTGAACTGCATGTAAAACGTTTGCAATAAAATATGTTTAAACCAATCACGGTACCTTGTATTAAAACTCACGGTCATACTATGACAGTTCAACTATTTGTTTAAATTAGTAGCAAAGGACCGCTATATGCGCATTCGACATTGGTATTACTCTGTTGTGTCAAAGCTTACAGATAATGATTTACATGCCTACATTGACATTAATACTGATGTGCCAAAACATCATTTATGTAATAACATTGAACAAATTTTGATGGACAAATTTATTTTAGAATGGAAAGATGCGATCAAAAGTCCAACTGGTACAACAGGTAGAGGTGGAAATAAACTTAGAACTTACTCTTTGTTTAAATGCACGTTTGATGTTGAACCTTACTGCAAAATGATCATGTCGACTAAACACCGTGCTGCATATTGTAAATTTAGATGTAGTGTTGCACCAATCAGAATTGAAACAGGGCGTTATGAGAATTTACCAGTATCAGAGAGGAAATGTACTTTATGTAATGAAGTTGAATCAGAAGAACATGTACTGATCAATTGCCCTTTATATGATGACATTCGTTGTAATTTATTTCAAAGAGCAAAACATGTTATAAATGGTTTCTCTGATTTAAGTGACAGTATTAAACTTGCAAGTCTATTTTCATATTCAGATTTGATAAGATCGTGTGCAAAAGCCTGTTGTGATATTCTTAATAGGAGATCATCATTTTTATGTAAATAATGTAATATTTTAAATATGATGATCGATTTTCTTTTTCAAGTAAAAGCTGCTAATCGATGCTATATTTATCTGATCAAAGAGGTAAAATGTTTTCTTTAATTGTTTTCCCCGTGCGTTTTTACGCTTTTATAATCTGTCAAATTTTAATAGCTCATGTTAATACATTTTATGCATTATTTGCAACGATTAGCAGCTATTTCTTAGTCTTATCTGTATACATGTTAATACTGTTTGTGCAATACGTTTGTGGTACCTATTGTGATAAAATGTATCATAGTCTCTTATAATTCTATTCAGAATGGTTGTATGCATTGCTTTGTGATATATAAATGTATAATTTGACATGTATGTATACAAATGAGACTGAAATAAAGAATTTATCTTTATCGTTTGAGCACCAGCAAAACCAGAATCATTTCGTTTGTAAAAAGCGAGTTTTCACACATATAGTTTAAACGGGAAAGAATAACGTCTTCTCTTTTGTAACTCCATGTAACGATTTGAAATTAATCGTGTTAGATGGACGCTGAATACAGCAATCATCGTATTCTTGGTACTGTTTCAGTGGTAATGATTAGTGAGTAAAAGACACAATGAAATTTAAATTTGATTAATTTTAGTTATCGTAGAAGCAATCAGTTGGAAATTGATCACGTGAACTTGTGCATGCTACGTTAGAAATCATGAAAACTGTTGCAAATAGTTTGGATGCAGACGAGTAACCCGACGTCTCTTCTAATCTCAAACATTTTGACCTTTTGATGGCATTTACTAAAAGAAATTTATAGATAAAACACTGAGAATATTAGCAGCAGACATAATATAAAGAAGACGATTACATGGCAATTTAAATATCCACCCTTATCCTTCCGATCGCGACTTGACTGGCATTAGCAAACGCGGCGTCTGATCTGAATCCAAACCGTTTGAAACTCGTCTTTATTTTTTTTCAATTGAAAAAATGTATACATTTTAATTGAATATTTTTGCAGACGACAATTTCAAAGCAGACGATATCACCCAAGAATACATGTCAGGGTTAAAGTCAGCGTGTGATTCAGTTACATTAAATTCATTTGAATGAGCTTTTCCTGCGAACTGGTTGCGCTGGAAAATGTTAAATAGCAGGGTATGTAGTTACGTCAGTTGTCCTGCGGTGTCGGTGTAGTGTCTGGACTTACAACAGGACGTTCCTGCTGTGACGAAAATTAAATAATATCAAACGTTCATTTTTCATTTGATTTAAAATGATACGCTTCGATGATTTGTTATGATCAATCAGTTGCGATGGAGGAGGCGTTATTCTTTGCCGTTTAAACGCAAATAAAACGTAAATGCATAACAACAAAATGTAGAAATTGACAACTTTTAGAAATATTTAACAGTTTATTTTTTATCTGAGTGGCAAACAGGTTGGAGTCTGATCTGGCTTCAAACTATTTGCACTGGAAATAAGTGTTATGCGTAAACGCGTTTATTGGGAAAGAATAACTGTTTGCACGGGAAATAAATGTTTTAGAGTAAACGCGCTTATTGGGAAATAATAATATCTTCTTCACTTTACTTTTCACCTGTCACTGTCTGTGTTTGTTTATAATATTAAGAACGTTTATGTTTTTTAATTTCAGTTACATTGAGTTTTAGTGTCATACAAATTTGATCCTGATCGGACACCACTTGGCGCATTTTTCTAAATGTGTAGTGTACTCTAAGCTTCCAGGGACTAGGATATTTAATCGTTTCCTTTGGTATATATTCTCGACTACATACATGTATGGACTGGGGTTCCATTGTGGGTTATTTTTAACACGGGGGCTTGAATGTTTAATTTTTTCCCGTGTTACTAATAATCTTGTCATAGAATTTTTGTTAGATGTTTTACATGTAATTACTTACTGTGCTGGTGGTCTTTTTGATTGTAATGTTGTGGAACAGGGTTGATATTTTATGTACACTGTTCGTCTTTATAGGTGAATATAGGAGATAAGAGTGAGGTTGGGCGCCCCTAAACCCAGGTTTAACCCCCAGTGGTTGTTAATAATTAATTTATAATTAATTATTGATTGCTGCTGACCGTACCAAGGCGGGCTCCTATATTAACTTTGCTTTATGTTTGTTTTGCGTGTTGTTTTCTATTTAGTGTGTTGATGAAGGAATGGGATTGCGCGTGTGTGTGTGTGTGTTTTTGTTATGGTATGATTGTGTGTGTGTGTGTGTGTGTGTTCTGCTTGAGAGGTGGGTGTATTGTTTGTGTTGCGTTTCCTGCTTGAGTCTTTCGTATTTATTTGTTTCGTTCAGTGGATTAATAGAATAAAGGCGTAAGCATGCGTAAATATAGGGTAATAGGTTAAACACATTTACTTCACATAGCTTGGACGTTGACGTATATTGTATAACATCAAGGCAACATATTGGTATCTTTCTTACATTTACGATCGACAAGTCCCCGTTTTTTTTATTGCCTGAGCTGAGTGGAGCACGAAATTAAAGCAGTTTCACTATGAGCCGTAGCCATCAACAAGTGGCCATCTAGAATTAATCAAATACAGTGAATTTTGTATTAGGCGACCATACAGTGAATTAGAATGAAGGAATCATAAGGCCATTGGCTATTTGGTGCAGGGTTAAATCTAAGCAGAAATATTATTTTAGAAATTTCGGCATTATTTTATCCTGGGTTAAATAAACATGTGTCCTAAACATTGCACATAAGATAATATTTAGTGTCCATGTAACCTGTTTAGGCCCAGTGGATTCTTCGAGACGTATACATTGGATTAGTCAATGTTTACTGAAATCTCGATCAGCAAACAGTGTAGACTCTGATCAGACGCCGCATTATGCGGCGTCTGATCAGAGTCTACACTGTTTGCCTATGTCTTATATATATACAACCGTGGGCACAAATGGGTTAATATATTATTAATTTACATCGACTGGCCGATTATTTCTTCCTTTGTCCCTTTGGTCAAGATATCTCTCACAAGGTCAAAGTTGCACAGTGCCCGGAGACGTAGTCATATATGAAAAGTAATTAGGTAGGATATATTGCGAATGTGTCAGATTTTTATGGTCCACGTGTTGAATAAAACCTGTAGTTAACTATCTGTTTGTCTGGATTAGTTTGGATTATGGGATATTTTACGTCCCTTTAGCATCGATTTCTCATCTGGCAGTTTGCCTTTTCGTCTTGTGAAAGAAAACGGCAAGGGCATTAATATAATACAGTAGAGAATTTGTTAGTTGTTTCCCAAGAAACGTATTTACGCAAACCAACATTCATTGCAAACAGTTTGGAGCCAGATCTGACGCCAGGTATTAGATTAAACAGTTAAACGTAAAGTACAGTGGAGAATGTGTTATTCTTTCCCAATAAACGCGTTTACGCCAAAACTATTATTTGCAGTGCAAACAGTTTGGAGCCAGATCAGACGCCGGGTAACCCGGCGTCTGATCAGG
Organism: Gari tellinella; assembly: GCA_922989275.2. Taxonomy (NCBI): domain Eukaryota; kingdom Metazoa; phylum Mollusca; class Bivalvia; order Cardiida; family Psammobiidae; genus Gari; species Gari tellinella. Next base: position 4,071,844 of record OV277869.1, on the reverse strand, counting down.
TTCCAAACTGTTTGCCACCAAGATAAACATGAATTATCAGAATTGTCAAAAAGTTGTACTTTTCTACGTTTTAGTGTTTTGCGTTTGCGTACGTTTGCGTTTAAACGGGAAAGAATAACAGATTATCCACTGTATCTGTTTTCATATGAATACATTTTATGTTACCTTTACTCACACTATGTCTCCTTGTCAATTTCATTTTAATATCGTTTTTTAGATTGATGGTATTTAACAACACTAAGCAAAGACACGAGTGTTAAAACTTAGTATCCTGATTAATGTACAGTAAAAACTCGATTCTACGAACTCGCGTTACTTCGAACATATCCATATTTGAAAGTTAAAACGTGGTTTAGCCACGTTTTAACTTTGAAATACGGGTATGTTCGACTTAAACGAGATCGACTTATCAAAATTAAACTTACGAAATACTGGAAAGATCTATTTAAGCGAGTTCGTAGTATCGAGTTTCGACTGTATATCTAAGGCGCAACACATAGGTCTAAGCAGTTTTGCCCAAGTTTGTTAGAACTCTAGTTCAGAAACTAAAGTCACTTAAGAGCTACATGTACATTATTGAACCCTTTCGTCATAGCATGTTTCTTTGATTTGAAGATAAATGACAACTTAAAGCAGGTTGAAAAGAAGCCTTAAAGCACAACTTTTCTTAACCTTCAACTTGCTTCAAGCTGTTATTTTCTAGAGTTTAGGAACCATTTTTAATTTTGTATGCCAAACTTATTACTGTATAAAATTGGATAATTTTCTTCAGTCGAGGAATCAATTAAAGGCTTACAAAATGTGTGTATATGGAGTAATTAATAAAAGTATACAATATGCGCTCATCTCAACACCTAATGTTTTACTGTCAATATTAAAATACCGGGGCATCACTATTCGAGAGATCACCTGTGGGAGTGCTGCAATATGCCATCAGATATTGCAGACAGCATCTGATAGTTCCCATCTACTGTCTGGTATCTAAGGCTATGACTGTTTACAACAAAACACCACTCATTAGCCAGGTCTTCTTGAACATTGAACCTACTGTAATAAAAATAACCTAGCAAAAATGCATGTTTCTTTCTGTATTTTTTTCTATTCCATTTTCATTTTTTTTCCATAAAAATGTATGTTTTCATATTTACATTCAATAGACAAAGTGTATGTTAGAAATATTATTTAGTTTTTTGATGATATACATGTATATTTCAATAGTTCATTGATTCCTAGAAAATGAAAATTGCGTTGTATTTGTATTTTCTACTCATACTACATGATGTTGGAATGTAAAAATATGTATGGATGTAAAATATGTGAAAAAAATTATTGGAAAAAAAAAACCAAAAAGAAATCAAAAAAACCATTGAACCCATTACCTTGTATCAAAATTTAGACTTTAGCAAAATGGACAATACAGCGTTCCCTCTCTACAACGGCCCTCCTTACAACGACTCCCTCCTTACAACGACATTTTGATTGATTGATTTTATTTTTGGCAATAGTGGCATAACATGGCAATACAAATGCATACACATATAATGAAAACTATAACAAATAATGCATATACATGAAAATGCACATGATATGCTCACCAATACCAAGGATTGCACAAAAAAGGGAAAATATAGGGAAAATATATTTTCCCTTATTCCATTGTGGTTGACATTTATCGCTGTTCCCACGAAAATTATGTTTTATGCTTGCATTATCATCTACATAAAATTGTTGTCTGCTGTTTTTCTTACATAACTGACATTTTGACAGGAAAAACATAATGACAAATGACAAACAGTTTGAATCCAGATCAGACGCCGCGTTACGCGGCGTCTGATCTGGATTCGAGCTGTTTGCAAATGTTAACCAAGATCCCTCCCTATAACGACTCCCTCCGAACAACGCACATATTTGTTGTCTCCCATTTGGTGTCGTTGTAGAGAGGGAGCACTATACTTGCTTATTTTGGCCGAAAGCTAGTAAATGGGACTATTTGTGCATCCTCCAAGACACGACTAATGCAAAAAGCTCTAAAAGAGCTGCATTCTTTAATTTTCGTTTTGCAAATTAAACTGAATTTGTCTTAAAGACCATAATAAAACTTATTTAATTGTTGCTTAAGTGATGGTTAGTTGTATATCAGAATCACAAACCCTAGACAAAACATATTAGGTACACATTTCCTAGTCTCCAGAATTGGTCTAATTGGTTGAAAAATCCAATTGTGAAGCACAAACTATTCCATTAACCCCACAGCCTGTTTCTAGTTTTGAAGACAGGCCACCACTTAAAGCACGTTGCATTTAAAACAGAATGCACATTAATATGTATTCTTCTTTAAGTTCAGTCTGCTTTAAGCTACCATTTGCTAGGATTTAGAGCATTATCAAAATGGTACATGTTCATTACGATTTAAATTGAAATCTGGGTTGAATCGGGGTCTCATCTAGGTCCAAACTGATTGCAGAAGTTTTCACAATTTAGCACGGGACATACAGAAGGTTAAAATACAACACTAAAACAAATATCAAACTGACTTGATCACCATTGATAGGCGTATTAATAACTTATACATGTTATGCTAAGCGGCAATTGGTTGATATTAAAAAACAGTTTGGTACCTGATCAGACGCCGCTTAATGCGGCGTCTGATCTGGATCCAAATTGTTTGACACTTATTTTCATAGTTTCGTCGAATTACAAATATATAAGATTTTTTTTTAACTTTGTCTCATACGATTTATTAGAAACAGCCGACAATTCATCATGATAAGTGTTGACAGGATAAAAAAAAAACAATTTGCGAATGAAATGTACAGCTTGGTTAGGACTAATTTACAATTTTGTAGACTCGATAAAACGATTATTGAGTTTGATTACAATAGGAAAAATAATGACGTTTTATTGCGAAAACCCTCTTAGCATTTTAAAACGTAAACTAAATATTTCCAACCTACCTCCTTCATTGCCTAAGCCCTTCACTGCCTTATCCCGGGTACAAAAGTTATTTACAAACAGTTTGAATCCTGATTAGACGCCGCGTCACGACCAGGATCCAAACTTTTTTTACTCTTACATCAATATATCTTATGTCAAGAGCCTAAAATTTAAAATTTGAATAATAAAAGAAGACGACAATCGTTTAAATCTGATTACATTATCGCAGTGAAGTGGTTAACCTTATTTGTTACATTTCGTATATGTAGAGTATTGGCTCAGCGACGATTCTTATGAAAAGACACCGAATAGGATTTTGAAGAGACATAAGAAATTTTGTACTTTAAATTCTTGAATCTAATCTTGATTGGCAGGGTGCTTCAGTATGTCAATAAACCACAACACTCTCACTACAATGCAATAAGGCCCTCGGCCAAAGTTTTTACCTTAGTTATGTGTTTCACTGGGCATTATCAATGTTCAGTTGCTTCACACTGACAGCATAGATAAAAAATGAAACCAATGGGGCCAATAGCAAAAAGTTGTTATCCTTTTGAGCAGAGAGAACCGATCTCAAATCATCTTTAGGGATTATGCGAGATCAAGCACCCTTAAAGTTTTACTTTGTCAAAATGGAGTTGCTCATGGGTAGCTATGTTCAACTCTGTTACTGGCAGGGTTTAGTGGAGTGCACCAATATGGTTCATCTCATTCAATAGCAGCTCTATACCCTTTATAGGGTATTTAAAATCCTCTGAAGACGGAGCATAGCTGCCTATATGGCGAGGTAATTGAAAACAGCTATGCACGTAATCCTCCAGCTTGACAGGCAATTCTGTCTGTACCAAGCTGTCCTGTGAGTGTTAAGCACAGGTACGCCAACAACAACTACAATGCAATTATCTGCAAACTTAGGCACACTCTATAATTGTCGTTTGTATCAGTTCCCTGAGTTTATTTATCTAAATTTTATATAAAAGGTATCAGGTGTCAAACAGTTTGGATATAGATAAGAGTCATGGTTTTATATGGTTTCAAAACTTTGATAATTATGACACCATCCTCGGGAGTCTCAGTTTTACAGTGAAATTTTCAAACATCGTCTCTGAAACTAATGTGGCCAGAGCTTTGATATTTGGCATGGTGATACTTTTAGATGCCATGTACCAATATTGTTGGAATGGTCTCGGTCTGTTGCCTATCAAGGTCACAAGCGCTAAAATAGATTTTTTCGATGAAAACTTAAAAAAAAGAATTCTTGTCTGAAACCCTAGTACACAGAGCTTAGATATTTGGCACTTAGCATCATCTACAGGTCTTCTATCAAGATTGTTCAAAATATGCCACCTGGGATCAAAATTGGCCCCGGTCCGGGGTTCACAGTTTTACATATTCACAGTAATATATCGAAACAGGAGCTCAAAATAGAATATTTTCAATGAAACTTAACATATTCATGTCTGAAACCCTAGTACACAGAGCTTAGATATTTGGCACATAGCATAATCTACAGGTCTTCTATCAAGATTTTCAAATTATGAACCTGGGATAAAAATATCCCCGCCACCCACGGGACATAAATCATTCTCTCCATTTTGTCAGTTATTCTTAGGTGAGCGAAATATGGCACACGGGCCTCTTGTAATTTTAAAGTTTAGAATTTTATCCAATTTGAGTTTTAAAAAAAGACCCGACGTCAACAGCTTGGTTCCTGATCAGACGCTGTGTTACGCGGCGTCTGATCTGGATCCAAACTGTTTAGATAATTATATTAGTGTCAAAGAATCTGGCAGCAAAATGGTAAAACGATGTTTCATAAGTTTCTGGGTGTACAGAGGTTATGTAAGCTCTGTCATATATATCATATCAAGATCAAGCTGACATTAGAGGTCAGATTACCATCACAGATTTTGATTAAATTTAGTACAATGTTCATTCAACCGCGTGCTAGGTGTTTACCGTTTATTGTAGCATTGCTCTAACCAACCAATCATAATAGCTTAAACCATTCACTGCCATGACGTCATCGATTTCAAAACATTTTCGTCTGCTTTTATATTTTCAAATTTAAAAATGAAGTATTTGGACTTAAGAAATATTGAAATGAGTGTCAAACAGTTTGGATCCTGATCAGACGCCGCGTTACGCGGCGTCTGATCAGGATCCAAACTGTTTGCAAATAACTATTGTATTCGGGGTAAGGCAGTGAAAGGGCTTAGCAATGAAATATACTGAGGATCTTCGGACGTACTTGTATAGAATAGTTCAGTGCACTCGTTCAGTCGTAAAGTTTGGATTACTAATCTATATAATTGTTAGGTTTCTTATCATACTCCGACGCAGTAATATGAAATCACTTCAGGGGCAAATTACTTGAGCAACAATATACATCATAGTTACCATCCGAAGTCATTCCACCTTACATGTATCGATAATGCACCAAAGTACGAAGTCGAAACTAATCTATGTAATCAGTGAACTGGTCCTGTTTACATATAAACTTGAAAATCATATCGAATCATTTGACCCTTCCGTACTTCGGCTCAGAAAATATCGTTTTTGATGAATATCCGAATATACAACATATCGGTACAGTGGGGAAAGATGTTATTCTATCTCTGTATATACAGTGAAGAAAACGTTATTCATTCCCGCTTAAACACAAACGAAATACAAATGCATTGCAATTAAATGAAATAGAGAAAATGTCAACATGTTAACAAACATTACTTTGTTTTAATCTGAGTAGCAAACAGATTGGAGCCTGATTAGTTGCCGGGTTACCCGGCGTCTGATCTGGCTCCACACTGTTTGCAATGGAAATAATAGTGTTAGTGTAAACGCGTTTATTGGGAAAGAATAACGTCTTCTCCACTGTATGTTCATACAATTATATTTACATTCACCCTGTAAAGTCTTTATGTAATCCCATTAAAAATGTGCGGTACATCTGCCGATGAACCTACACTTCGGAACTGGTTTTAGCCAGTTCGGATTTCGCCCGTGCTATTCGTTGACTTCTTCAAATAGACTACATCGGGCACTTAACACTAAGCTCCCATTGGTCGACGGTCATATGACACTAGCGGAGTGATACAGACCCATAGGTCGTTGCCATCGCGTTTCTATGTGTGTAAATGGGTTAAGAAAACAACCGCGACCTGTATTTTTAGAATGTGCTTTGGCAATAGATATTCAAGTTGCACTGTTATTTGTTTGCCTTGTAAGTCTTTTCCATTCACAGAGAGAAAGCTTACTGGAAAAAATCCTGAATTTTTAATACAGTTAGAGTACATGTAGTTGGGACTACTTTCTCACCATATTTAGAAACTGGAATGGCTATTACATCGACATTACATCTATCAAACCTCTTTGACCGGTATATGACAAATTCTTATACAGAAAAACAAATCTGGCCAATAAACACATTATATTGACAAGACAGAAAATATAAATATAAATATAAGGAATAAACAACATCTCTTTGCCGCTCATGACGGTATGACTACATTAGCTTCGGGGGGTAAATTTAACGAAAACGCCCTTCGGGCGTTTACGCAATTTACCCCCTGCGAAGCTAATGTAGTCATACCGTCATGCACGTCAAAAATATGTTGTTTATTCCTATAATGTCCATGGCGAACAGTGTCGAGCCTGATCTGTAACTTTGAGCAAACAGCAGACGACAATTTTAAGCAGACGATATTGCAGCAGTGAAAGCGTTAGACATGGTTTTTCTGTTTATGGAACTGCGACAAGGGTTGTTGTAAGGAGGGAGTCGTTGTTGGGAGGGAGGTTGTAGGGAGGGGACACTGTATTAGCATAAGCGCATTTGTTTGGTAAGAACAGCTTCTTCTCCACTGAACCTAAAGTCAACGCCCGACATCGCCACATCTTATCGATAATGCACCAAAATGGAATGTCCATCCTAATCTTCGAAGTAATCTACGAACAGGCTTCTATTTGCAGACAGACTTGTAAAAAGTAAAATCCTCTTATACATTGGACAAAATGTTATTCTGTGTTATTTGTTCCATCTATAACGTCTTCTCAACTGTACAATGCAGGAGACGTTATCTTTCAATATAAATATTATATACGTTCTTGCTAACATGGTTAACAGTCTAGAGACGGTGTCTGTTTAGAAACAAAGTTTGCCACTTTGATTCACACAATTGTTTTTTAAAATTTCAAAACCATTTTACTATCTATAAGGCATGCCATTGCATTGCATGTTAGTATAGTTTCGATCAACGGGAAACACATATCAGATCAACGGTTTAACCATATTAAAGTGCGAATTACAAGAAATGATTCCGCAATCATCTGTCACCATTTACATAAAATGTTTTATGTAGATGAAACTGTTGGCAAACAACCATTGCACTCGATGTGTATGTGATAGTTTGGAAATGTTTTTTTACTTTCCCTAATAAACGTGTTTATACTAAAAGATACTTATGTATATTGCAATCAGCTTGAAGACATACAGTTGAGAAAAAGGTGTTTGTTAAACGCAAACGAAACGATAACGCATTGCAATGAAATGGAGAAAAAAAGCATTTATTGGGAAAGAACCAATCAACTTTTTGGCAGAAGCAAATTAAAAGTGTTTAATTGCTTAAATGATGCTGTGTTGACAATTAAAGCTGTTGTACAATGGGGAAAACGTTATTCCTTTTCATAAAACGCGTTTGTAACGCTTAATCAATTTTTTTCCAGTGCAAACAGTTTTACACTGGAGCCAGATCAAACTCCAAACTGTTTGCAACTCAGATTAAAATGAACATTCAGAAATGTCAAAAAGTTGTCATTTACTGTATATTATTACAAACGTTTGCGTTTCCTTTGCGTTTAAACGGGAAAGAATAACGTCTTCTCTGAACACAACAAGAACAGCATGTTGTCTGTTTGATTCTATTTGACATGTTTCCCGATTCATTTCTGTAGGTCGATTAATATCTGGGTTTTTTTTTACCCTTTCACTCCAAAATATTCCATGAGATTTTTACCCCTTCCCCATTTCATTGTCGTCTGCTTCAATTGTGTTGTTTGCACTGTCGTTTCAAAGCTTGATTTAAGGTTGTTTGACTTAATAAATATCGAGTGTCCAACAGTTTTGGATCTGATCAGACGCCGTGTTACGCGGCGTCTGATCAGGTCCAAAACTGTTTGCAAACGCGCTTTCATGCGCCATTGAGAGTGAAAGGCTTAATCCTTACCAGGAACTTTTCTACCTCTCGCTATTTGCATTTCGAAAATATCAAATTGGCTCACTCTTTCCGTTTTTATTGTTGTATATGCACAAATACACAATTAGATCTGCTTCATGCAGTACACTGTGGAAATGAAACATTTATTCTGAAAGGAAATGAACTACATTTGTACTTTTCAATCAAAATTGGATGTAACAAAAATATCCCAGTATATCGGTGGTGTACTCTGATAACCTTTCAAAATTTAAACTAACAGGAACTTCAGAAAACCTTGTATAAAGCAGCGTGTCAGAGAGGAGTGCAGTTTAAGTCATAAACACTGGAGAATAAGTTATTATTTCCCGTTTATACGCAAACGCAAATCACTAAAACGTAGAAAAGTACAATGTTTAGACAATTCTGACAATTCGTGTTAATTTGAGTGGCAAACAGTATGGAGCCTGATCAGACGCCGGGTTTACCCGGCGCCTGATGTGGCTCCAACCTGTTTGCAATAGAAATAATAGTTTAGCGTAAACGCATTTATTGGGGAAAGAATAACGTCATCTCTATTGTCAAGAATGCAGCAGGATAAAAGAATTCGCGAGCTTACGGACTGACATGTAAAGAATGTTAAAGCGAAAGTGATTTGAAATAAATCTGATTACATTGTGTATTCAAGTATATGTGACTGGCATAAAAGATACAGTGGAGAATCTGTTATTCTTTCCCGTTTAAACGCAAACGTACGCAAACGCAAAGCACTAAAACGTAGAAAAGAACAACTTTTGGACAATTCTGATAATTCTGATCTGGCTCCAAACTGTTTGCACTGCAAATAATAGTTTTAGCGTAAACGCGTTTATTGGGAAAGAATAACAGATTCTCCACTGTACCATGCTGAAAATATGGCCAGCTTGTATCGTCTGCGGAAAAAAATATCAACAATTGCTTTTTATGCTTTTGTTTTACTGATACATTTTACTGTGTTTGTTTTTCGCATGTACATCTCACTTGTTACAGTGGAGAATCTGTTATTCTTTCCCGTTTAAACGCAAACGTACGCAAACGCAAAACACTAAAACGTAGAAAAGTACAACTTTTGGACAATTCTGATAATTCATGTTTATCTTGGTGGCAAACAGTTTGGAGCCTGATCAGACGCCGGGTTACCCGGCGTCTGATCTGGCTCCAAACTGTTTGCACTGCAAATAATAGTTTTAGCGTAAACGCGTTTATTGGGAAAGAATAAACGTTTTCTCCACTGTACATCTCACTTGTTACAAAACAGTATCATTAGAAGTGCTTGACAGTTTTTGAAACAGTGGAGAAGATGTTATTCTTTCCCGTTTTAAACTCAAACGAAACGTAACTGCACCGCAATAAAACGTAAAATATGACACCTTTTGGACAATTCCAGCTATTCATGTTAATCTGAGTGGCAAACAGTTTGAATCTAATAAGACGCCGGGTAAGCCGGCATCTGATCAGGCTCCAAACTGTTTGCAATGGAAATAATAGTTGTAGCGTTTATTGGGAAAGAATAACGTCTTCTCCACTGTAATTGACTTTAGTCCACGTGTCAAACAGTTTAACACTTTCAATCTCAATGACGTCATAAAGCGCAAGTGCAAACAGTTTTGATCCTGATCAGACGCCGCGTAAAGCGGCGTCTGATCAGGATTAAAACTGTTTGTTTCTTGTTTTGAAATAACGTTAGTTATACTGCGTTATATTTAACTTTGAAACGATATTGCAGACAACTATATTAAAGCAGACGACAATATGGCGGTGAAAGGTAAAAACCTCACGACAAGTTTGACACTGAAAGGGTTAAAGCAAGATCTGATTTTGTTTCGGATCCTCCATCACACTGTCTGCAATAGACACTTTTATTGGACATGAACACTGTTGTCTTAGAAACAGGAATGGAGTACTGAATGAATCCCCTACTCAGTTTTATTTTAAATGATAATACAGTCTGAACTCAATGTTTCGAACATTCTTTTCCATCGATCGTATAAGTATTTCATCATATAAATTTCGAGAAGTAGGTCTCGTTTAAGTCAAATATACCCGTATTTCAAAGTAAAAACGTTGGTATGTTGAACTAAAGCGATTTCGAATTATCGAGTTTCGACTGTATATTGAAGCTGAACTGGTTTTGGCTGCTTTTTAGAATTTTTGTTAACCCTTTGCCTGCTGATCGCGACATTCTGATTTTTTCAAACAGTTTGGATCCACGATAACGCGGCGTCTGACCTTGGATCAAAACTGTTTGACACTCGTCTTTAGGGTTCTTTACTTTACGATGTATACATCTTATACAAATTAAGCAGACGACAATTTCAAAGCAGACGATATCACAGTAGGATAGGGGTTAATCGGAAAAGAATCCTACGTAATACTGCTTAAAATCATAAACCATTAAAAGCACTTTACTAAATTCTTTCTTTTCCCTTTTTTATTCAGAGATATACAGTCGATACTCGATACTTCGAACTGGAGTTAGTTCGAACATACCCATATTTTAAAGTTAAAACGTGGCTTAGCCACGTTGTAACTTTAAAATACGGGTATGTTCGACTTAAGCGAGATCGACATATCAAAATTCAACTTATGAAATAATGGTACGATCGATTTAAGCCAGTTCCAAGTATCGAGTTTCGACTGTAAATGTTTAGTATAAACTGAATTCATGCCTGTGAAAAGTCTCTTCACAAATAGATTTATTATAGTCAGTGTAAAGTATACTCAACAAAAATAGAAACGTCCCACATTTTGAACGGACATATCTCTGACGTTATTTAAGTTATACATCAAGTTAATGTACTTATGGGATACTGGTCAGTTGGAGTTACACATGTGTAAAGTTTTCACAAAATAGCACAGATAAAAACCGCTAACGTAACGGAATGATGATTTGCACGTTTTGCACGTGTACGGTACACGCGTTTCAATAAAGTAATTATGTCACCGTCGTAAAATACACACGACACATGGTAATAAAAAAAATTGAAATATTCAATATTTGACACAGACCTCACAGCAAGAGTGAATGTCTGACGTTCTCATTAAACGTTACGTTACGCTGTAGAAATGAAGCGTATATTGGTGCAAACGGTGGCCGTACACGATATTAATCTCACTGAATAAAATTTGGGACTTTTTATGAGAATTCAGTAATCAACTAAACATTTTTAAAAAAAACAACATTTATTCAGATTTTTTATTTTGACCCCTACCAACTTCTTCACTACATCACTCGAAAAGTTTTTTTCTCAGCAATATGAGGTCAACTGATATGGATTCAAAAATGAATGAACTTCATTTTCTGTATAGGTTTTACTACCATCAACCTTATAACTTTCAAGAAAATGTCCCTGTAATAGGGTAGGACGTTTCTATTTTTGCTCAGTATATTTGCAAATGCTTATGTTAACATTATCTGAATTGAAGAAAAAAAGACTGGCACACTCTAGATTCAATGATTTATCTTGAAGATGTTTCTATTCCAACCGTAGTTGTTGAATGCCATATCTAGAATAATGCCATAAAGTTGTTCTTATTCAAGTATTGTTTCTTTTTGCATATCCAACATTTGGTTTTTAGTCTCTTTAACCCTTTCCCCCATAGACGCGACTTTTAGCGTATTTAATTTATTCCTCCGCTGAAGAAAATAGTTCCAGTTTATACCCTCATAAACAATAACCATTACAAATATTTTGTATAGCCTAGCATATTTTAGCTTAAAGCAGGCTGAAAGTAAAGCAGAATGTGCATTAAGGCACATTCTGCTTTACTTTCAACCTGCTTTAAGTGTTTACCTGTCTTCAATACTAAATACAGGCTATGAGGTAATGGGTTAAAGGATAATTGATGTACTTTGTTGTAGTTTTTATTGTACATCTCTGGAATTGTTTAGAAGAGAACGGGGCCCGAGGTTATAAAACTTAAAACGAACTCAAAACTCAGTTTTGATTACATGCTCTTGTTTTAACAAAACATGCTTGAGCTGATTTAAGTAACCTGATTCGGATATATCTTTACAAGAGAGTTATGGTATGCAAATACTTGTTGTATACAAAATGTTTGCTGAAGTGTTATGAGCTGAGAAAAAATCTGAGTTTTGAGCACAACGTTCATTTTAAGTTTTATAACCTCGGGGCCGGGGTTTTTTGTATTCTGAGTTTGTGTTTTGCTACATGTATTTATTTATGCTTTTCGGTGGATTACCACGAAATAGCAGTGGATTATCACTTGGTAATCCACTGCAGTGGATTATCACCAATCGCTTTTATTATGAATTTTCCCCGTAGGGCTCCCCAAGAATCGTAGTCAATCGTGTCTTATCGTTAAATTCCGGCAGTCCGATTTGTCGCGAACTACTCACCGGAAGAACACGAATTCAAACTCGGGAGCAACGAAGTAATTCGGATGACGTCAAATCAATGAATAAGTGACGTCATCGTACGGGAAACTGTTTCGAAAATGTGTTCGGTATAAAGTTGGGGCTCAACACGGGGTAAATCATTTACTTTTGCTTTTTCAATTGTCGAACAATTTCGTTTAAAAAGTGGCTTAAAAGCATAAATAAATAGAATAATTGTATTGTTTCAGTATAAGATCGAATTTAATCCATTTCGTGAACATCAGACTGTTATATTTTCACGAGTGGCTTCGCCACTCGTGAAAATATAACGTCTGATGTTCACGAAATGGATTAAATTTCTATCTTATACTGAAAAAAACAATTATCCTCTATATCATTTTACTATAGACTCAAGTTGGGGTTCATGTGACAGTATATTGAAGTAATAATTTTGACCATTTTTGACACTACATTGCTCCCCCGCTACAACAACCTCCAATGGAAGACACATATTGTGTGTGTTGTTCGGAGGGAGTCGTTATAGGGAAGGAAATTAAAACTTGGCTTACATTTGCAAACAGCTTTAATCCATATAAGACGCCGCATAATGCGGCGTCTGATATTGATTCAACCTGTTAATTACTCGTCATTATGTTTTCTTTCTGTCAAAATGTCAATTATGTATAGAAAAAAAAAACAAGACAATAATTTTAAGCAGACGATATTGCAGCATTGAAAGCGTTACATGTAGACATGATTTTCTTGGGAATAGTAGCAAGCGTTGTTGTCATAAGGGAGTCGTTGTTCGGAGGGCCGTTGTAGGGAGGGAACACTGTATATACAGTGAATTCCAAGACGTAGTTAAACACCTAATAACTCATTCAAGTAAGACACTTCAATTGGACAATTCTAGTTTCTTACAACAATCTAATTCAGTCTTTATGTTTTATGGTTGCTTTAACAACGCGATGTAAATTACAACATGTTACAGTGGAGAATGTGTTATTCTTTCCCAATAAACGCGTTTACGCTAAAACTATTATTTGCAGTGCAAACAGTTTGGAGCCAGATCAGACGCCGGGTAACCCGGCGTCTGATCAAGCTCTAAACTGTTTGCCACCAAGATAAACATGAAATATCAGAATTGTCCAAAAGTTGTTCTTTTCTACGTTTTAGTGCTTTGCGTTTGCGTACGTTTGCGTTTAAACGGGAAAGAATAACAGATTCTCCACTGTAAACAGTGTAGTGAGGTTCCTTCTCGTCTGGGTCTACTCTGTTTGCAAAGAACAAGTGCATTCCTCACATGTTTATTTTTTGTACGTGTAAGGAACTAGTATTCTTGCCAGTAGTGTTCAATTGATTAAAGTATTTCAGAAGGTAAACAGAGTTTTCTTTTGCCAGATTCTTTGTAAACAAACTAACAAGAGAATCGTTCTAAGTCATTAGATTGGTCAGATTTGAGCCATGCTCAAATCTGACCTATCAAATGCTTGGGAACTATCTCAGACTCAACACAAACTCTTTATAACATTGGATACAGTTGATCTGCAATCTTCATTACATTAGATATAAGAAACAATGAGAGTAACTCATAAAATCACAGATCATTACTATTTCCCGTCGGGAAGAAAGGTTAAATGTGTTATATGTACCTATTCCTCTAGTCTGCCGTCCTAATGAGGCTGTATTTGACTCACCAATTAACCGCATCAATGATACATTACCCCGAATCAGACAGATAGTTAGTTTATGTCTGCTGCATAAGTAATGCACTGCCACTATTTGTATGGGATAACTTGTAAAATATGTGGCGTAATAAATTGTCCTTGACGCTCGTTGTCCGCGGGGAAAGCCTTGCAGAGATAATCAAGAAATGCGTTATTTATCATTAACCTCATTCACTGCCTTACCCCGAGTACGACAGTTATTTGCAAACTGTTTGGATCCTAATCAGAAATTGTTTTATAGTTTATTGACATGTTTCTTCCATCAATATATGCTATAATATAGATCTATATGTATATTTATAAGGACACCCCTCCCCCCCCCCCCCCCCCCCCCACACACACACACACACTTTTGTGGAAGAGGTCTATTAATGCAATGTTTGATTCCGATTTAATACTTTTCCAAGACAGTGTTAGCACATCGTGTATTATATGTCTGTGTGTATATATATAATTGTAAGTTATCTGGAAATAAATATGTTTAAACTAAACTAATCAGACGCCGCGTCCAGATCAGGATCTATTTGACACTCATTTCAATATTCCTTAAGTCAAATTATCTAAACAATTAAATTTTAGGAATAGAAGCAGATGACAATTGTTTAAAAATGATGACGTCATGGCAGCGAAGGAGTGAACCTTTCACTGTCAAACCGGACAACACTGACATTTGCAAACAGTAATGCGGGATCTGATCTGGATCCACACTGATTGACAGTCGTATAATGTTTTCTTAAATTTGAAGACGCAGTAAACATATAGAAAGGCAGACGAAACATTTAACCCTTTCACACTCAATGACGTCATAAAGCGCATTTGCAAAGAGTTTTGATCCTGATCAGGAACAAAACTGTTTGCCACTTGTTTTGAAATAATGTCAGTTATACTGCCTTAAATCTAACTTTGTAACTGTATTGCAGACAATAACATTGAAGCAAACGACAATATGGCGGCGAAGGGGTAAAAACAAAACCTCACGATAGTTTTGATCATGAAAGGGTTAAACGGGTACGAATATCACCTTTTCAACTGTACAGTGGAGAATCGGTTATTCTTACGTCATTAGTGACGTCATACAGTGGAGAATCTGTTATTCTTTCCCGTTTAAACGCAAACGTACGCAAACGCAAAGCACTAAAACGTAGAAAAGAACAACTTTTGGGCAATTCTGATAATTCTTGTTTATCTTGGTGGCAAACAGTTTTGAGCCTGATCAGACGCCGGGTTATCCGGCGTCTGATCTGGCTCCAAACTGTTTGCACTGCAAATAATAGTTTTAGCGTAAACGCGTTTATTGGGAAAGAATAACAGATTCTCCACTGTACATGAATCGAATCAAGTCAAATAAGATGCTTCTCAACTGCCGCTGAACATAAGAGTCGCTGAGTTCTAAGCGCGTTTATCTCAGATATATATTTCTGCGAGGTCTGAAAATTTCGATAACCTAACGTGGTAAGTCGAATCAAATACATTGCTCCCTCCCTACAACGGCCCTTCCCTCCTTAAAACAACGCTTACAGTACTTCCCCCAAACAAGACAACTATGTCCAACATATTCACGGCTGCAATGTCGTCTGCTTAAAATTGTCGTCTTCTGTTTTTTCTCAAAGTTACATATTGGACATTTTGACAGAAAATAACTTAATAACGAGTGACAAACATCTTTAATCCAGATCAGACGCCGCGTTTCGCGGCGTCTGATCTGGATTCAAGCTGTTTGCAGATGTAAGCCAATGTCTCTCCCTATAGCGACTCCCTCCGAACAACGCACATAATGTTTGTCTCCAATTGGCTGTCGTTTTAAACAGTCGCTGATCACAAGAGTTGCTGTGTTCTAAGCGTGTTTGTCTCAGATATACATTTCTGCGAGGTCTGAAATTTTCGATAAGGTAATAGGATTAAGGTCCTAAGAGGTTGGGCTGATGAGCCGTTTATTTTGTTGTAAATATTCATGGCTTTACAGATACCAGACAGTAGATGGGATGTTCAGATTGTATCTGGATTAAGAGATAGCATGATGGAAGAGTTTCCACCGAAAAGTCTCCTTATAATGGCGCTGTAACACAAACCGTGGCCGTTCCTTCCATCTGTTGACTGATGCGATAATTCAAAAGAAGTCATTCCGTTTTAGGTCAGGGACAATGTTACAGTAGAGAAATGTTATTATTTCCGAATAAACGTCTTTATGATCAAAGTGGTCATATTCATTGCAACAGTCAGAAGCCTGATCAGACGCCGTTTTAGGTCAGGGACGAATGTTACAGTAGAGAAAATATATTATTTCCCAATATACGCGTTTATTGTAAAACTTGTCATATTCATTTCAAACAGTTTGCCGTCTGATCAGGCTCCAAACTATTGGACACTGTGATTAAAGTATCAAAAGCAAAACAAAATATTTTCCTACATTTTATTGAATTCGCTCTGCGTTTCGCTAGTGTTAAAACTGGAAAGAATAACACATTTTCCATTGTATTGTGACCATTCCTTGCAACTATTGAATGATTCGATAAATAAAGAAAGTCATTTCGTTTTAGGTCCGGGGCGAATGTTATATATTGGAGAGTACGTTATCCTTTCTCGTAAAAACAAAATAAAATGCAAATTAAAAACATATAAATCGCAGAATTTGTTTAAAACAACGCCAAACGATTGGTTTTAATCTGAAGTTGAAGCCTGAACAGACGCCATATAGCCCAGCGTCTGATCTGGCTCCAGAATGTCTGCAGTTGAAATCAAGTTATGCTTAAATGCGTTTGTTAGGAAGGAATGAGGTCCTACTGAACAACTGTTACAGTGGAGAAAACGTTATTCTTTCCCAATAAACGCGTTTACGCTAAAACTATTATTTGCAGTGCAAACAGTTTGGAGCCAGATCAGACGCCGGCTAACCCGGCGTCTGATCAGGCTCCAAACTGTTTGCCACCAAGATAAACATGAATTATCAGAATTGTCAAAAAGTTGTACCTTTCTACGTTTTAGTGTTTTGCGTTTGCGTACGTTTGCGTTTAAACGGGAAAGAATAACAGATTCTCCACTGTAACTGAGTCGATGAGTCATATAGAAGAGTGTCCGTTTGAGTCAGGAGCTTTTTATATAGTTTAAATAATGCATTAAGCATTATGTCGTACATGTATTAACCTTTTACTCCATATCCTGTTACAAGTTTTGAAGACAGATGACTACTTAAAGCTGGTTAAAAGTAAACCCTTAAGGCGTATTCTGCTTTACTTTCAACTAACTTTAAGTTACCATATACTAATATGTACGAACTACATTGTATTTCTTTGTGGCAAATTCATTATTGCATGTGTAACATTGAGCTATTTTCTTCAGTGATGGAATGAATTGTATGCGTAAAAGAGATATACATGAAGTAAAGGGTAAAGCGGTATCCATGTTTCCTCTCCGAGTGTTCGATAGATACAAGTTTGACTGTGCATGTACAGTGGAGAATCTGTTATTCTTTCTCAATAAACGCGTTTACGCTAAAACTATTATTTACAGTGCAAACCCGGCGTCTGATCAGGCTCCAAACTGTTTGCCACCAAGATAAACATGAATTATCAGAATTGTCCAAAAGTTGTACTATTCTACGTTTTAGTGCTTTGCGTTTGCGTACGTTTGCGTTTAAACGGGAAAGAATAACAGATTCTCCACTGTACATTTACAATGTAGATGTATTTTGTAGCGAAGAATGTGTACTTTTAACCCTTTCCCTGCTATTATGACGTTATAATCCGTCTAAAATATAATCCACCATAAAAACGTCTGTTCTCAAGCTTATCGTCTGCTTTTATTTCTAAAGTTTAGAGTATATGTCATATCAGTTTGACTAAAACATTTACATTGTATACATGTATGCATACGAGAGCCAACCTGTTTGGAATCTGATCAGACGCCGCGTTACAGTGGAGAATGTGTTATTCTTTCCCAATAAATGTGTTTACGCTAAAACTATTATTTGCAGTGCAAACAGTTTGGAGCCAGATCAGACGCCGGGTAACCCGGCGTCTGATCAGGCTCCAAACTGTTTACCACCAAGATAAACAAGAATTATCAGAATTGTCCAAAAGTTGTTCTTTTCTACGTTTTAGTGCTTTGCGTTTGCGTACGTTTGCGTTTAAACGGGAAAGAATAACAGATTCTCCACTGTACGCCGGGTATAATTTTTTCACAAATTGTTTGCATATGATAGTGTTCAACATACAGCAGCGAAGGGGTTAATGAATGAGAATATCAAAAATGTTCGTTCAATTTAACAACCACAATAGTCACAAAATTGCCACTTAGAATTTTTATTTAAGCAGAATTAACAGAGTGGAAAATTTATACATTAAAAAATTGGACATTCGTCAATGACACAGGCGACCATTATTAATCCTTTCAATGTCAATCAAAACTAAAAGTACTTTTTACATACAGTTGCAATCCTGATTGAGTAGTTCAGTGCCTGATCTGGTTCCCAACGGTGTGACACTAATATTAATATTTCATCAGTCAAAATGGCTGAAATCTAGTTTCTAGAGATATAAACAAACAACAACAGTTCATCGTTAATGGTTTTATCCTTTTTGTGTTAAGGGCGACTTAGCTATTATTTGCAAACATATATGTTGTATTATTTTACTTCCATACTTCCATGGTGTACATATATATCATATTACATATGAGGTAAACACAACAGTCAGGCATCGATCAGTCATTTGCTTTGAGGCATACCACTCGAGCCATATGTGCTTATAACCTTAACGAAAATATATCTGTGCAGGTTGTCTCGTAATATGTGATACGTTTTCAAACCTTAACGAAAAAATGTATGTACAATGTCCCCTTGTTAGTTCTTTAAACTGCATAGCTTTGTCTTAACTTTGATGTCCAGGGGCCCGTCTTACGAGACGTCGTACGACTAAAATGGTCGTTAGTCAAAACTTAAAATAAAATCTTATTTCTCCATTTAATCCTGTCTTGGGACATCTCTTTGAAATCGTCTTTTCCCAAAACAGGATTAAATGGAGAAATAAAAAATAATTGAATCTGACTTACGACAATATTTGTCGTACGACTTTTCAGACGCCTGAAGAGATGAACTTGAGAAGCCTTAGCTTTCGCTCTAACCCTCTAATGAAATATATTGTATCTTTTATGTACACTTTCTGAAATAAATATGTTTAAATTCATAATACAAGTTAACATTTAAAGTCTCAGCTTGATTGTACTGGGTAAGGGTATATATATTTTCGAACCTTTTTATATCTATTTCTCCTCAATATTATATTTGGCTTGAACTGCGTACATTTGAAACAGGGTTACAGGATTAAGATCCAAGAATCTAGACTGACGAGTCGTTTATTTAGTTGTAAATATTCATAGATTTACCGTGGCCAGACATTGTATTTGACAAGTTAAATACCACGTGGATTAAAGGACTACAACATGCATAAACAAAGTATGAATTATTGAAACGTTGATGTGTTTTTAGTTTGTTATTAGTCATAATAAAAGAATGACAGGATTTGAGGAAACTTAAGACTATACATTACCAATCGATTCGAGAAAACAAAGGTCAATGCTCTTAGCAGATGTAGTTTTCATAGCAAATCAACTGTTATAATTAGACTATAAAACAGGCTGATTAGTATGTTATTTCCCGTGTAAACAGATATGAACACAGCTTCAATGTAACAAATATAAAAATGACAAATTATTAAAAATATTGTATTAATGTATTAAGAACAATGTATTAAAACTAAGGCGACACACAACTTAAAACCTAATCAGTCTGGTTACCCTTCTTCTGAACTGTCTCCAATTATTTGCAATGAAAATAATTTTTTAAAAAAACACATTTTGGGGGGTAAGGAATAACGTCTTCAAAACGGAATCTAAGCAAACGATTTGGTTGACAACTAAATTACTAAATTACGTGTATTCAAAATTCATTTTTTCTATGAAAGCAACATTTTGAAAGTAGGTTTTTAATGCTTGAGGAAAACTATTTTATTACATTTATTTCAAAACAAATATTTAATTGTCTAGAACCAAGTACATTAACAACAAAGTTACAGAGAATTTACTTGTAAACAACGGAGGGTGTGGGGTTTTGTGATTGATTTATTAGCGATCAAGTGTTTTGTTTTTTCCTTCAAATGTCTAATCTGACATTATATACAGCAAGACCTTGATCCGATAAGTCGTTTGTTAATTAGTACATGTATGTGTAGCAAATGGTCATAGATTTAAGGGTCATTCGTTGTATCGTCGTGGCGTTTTTAGGACATCCGCGGGGTGAACGTTATTATGCCAAGTTCAAACAAAGGTTAACCTTTTCATTGTCAAAATTGCCAAGAGATTTTTACCCTTACACCGCCATATTGTCGTCTACTTTACTGTTGTTATGTGCAATATCGGTTCAAGGTTATATTTAAGGCAGTATAACTGACGTTATTTCAAAACAAGTGGCAAACAGTTTTGCAAACAGTTTTGATCCTGATCAAAGGATCAAAACTGCTTGCAAATGCGCGTTATGACGTCATTTAGAAAATAACAGATAAGTGTTTTAAAATAAATTATAATTAGCCTCGCATAATCTAGGAATAAAACAATTTGGAGACACCAATATACTCGGTGATTGATCTGACGCTATGAACTGTGACTGTTTGAACTTGTCATCCGTTCATAGAAGACAGACGCATTTGTTTGAAGAGGATAAAGAGTTTTACTATCATGTTTTGCGACGACCAAGTGTTTTTTGTGTTCCTTCAAGCAGATAACCTGCCATTATTGACAGTAAGGAAATACTATTACAACAACCAACTAGAAGCATTATTTTATATGTCGCTGCTTAAATTATTATGAGCGCCAAACAAAA
Organism: Gari tellinella; assembly: GCA_922989275.2. Taxonomy (NCBI): domain Eukaryota; kingdom Metazoa; phylum Mollusca; class Bivalvia; order Cardiida; family Psammobiidae; genus Gari; species Gari tellinella. The sequence continues at coordinate 4,050,745 of OV277869.1, read as the reverse complement.
AGCGTCTTCTTTAACATTTTCTTCAACAGATGCTCCTCTGCGCCTCTTCCTACTCCTCCACACATATTATACTGACTATTTATGGACGCCTTTGACTGTGAATGGCAGCTTAAAGCAGGATATATAAAGTAGAGCGGTCACTTAGGAGCTTCCTGTTCTACTTCCACATATTGCTTTAAGTAGTAAGTGTCTTAAACACAACCAGGTGTAGTTGGTTGGTAAATGTGCCTGTTGGTAACTCTTACTTGGATTACATGTAGTCGTAAAGTATATCGTATAAGGGCAGTCGTTTGAACTCTGCAGCAAATATATATACCTAAACTGATTATTTATTGACGCTTTTGAGTATTAATCGCAATTAAAAGCAGACTATATAAAGCAGAAAGCTCCGTAAGGCGCTTCCTGCTTTACTTCCTCATTTTGCTTTTAGTAGTCAAATATCTTAAACACAGTCAGGTGTAGTTGGTTTGTAATAGTGCCTGTTGGTTCATGTACATGCAACCCTTACTTGGATTGGTCGTAATGTATACCGTGTCTGAAGCTATATTTTCATCCGAAGTCATAATCAGACATAAAAAATCGGAAAGCAACTGTTTTGTTCAGAAATATGTTACGTCTGTGAAAAGTAAATTTATAAAATAACGGTAAGTGTTTGTTTTATTCATGTCGTCCCACGTATTAATATGTCTATGATTCCGTTAAATTGCAACAGAGGTATAGGATTTATTTCTAAGAAACTAGTCGTTTATTTTGCTGAAAATACCCATATATTTAAAGCGACTAGACACTGTATTGGCATGTTATACAGTGGAGAATCTGTTATTCTTACGTCATTGGTGACGTCATACAGTGGAGAATCTGTTATTCTTTCCCGTTTAAACGCAAACGTACGCAAACGCAAAGCACTAAAACGTAGAAAAGTACAACTTTTGGACAATTCTGATAATTCTTGTTTATCTTGGTGGCAAACAGTTTGGAGCCTGATCAGACGCCGGGTAACCCGGCGTCTGATCTGGCTCCAAACTGTTTGCACTGCAAATAATAGTTTTAGCGTAAACGCATTTATTGGGAAAGAATAACAGATTCTCCACTGTATCCAACAAGGATTAAAGGACTCCAAACGACGACAGAAATATAAACGCATCCATTGGACTGACGGCATCTGCGTTAAACAGTTATCGTCTGCTTTTATTTCTCAAATTTAAACTTTAGGAAAATTAACTGGGGTGATATCGCAATGAGTGTTAAACAGTTTGTATCAAGATCAGACGCCGCATTATGCGGCGTGCGGCGTCTGAACAGGATACAAACTACAACTAAATAGGTTGTTTCCAAGCTCAGGATTTGACATATTGATGAGTTTTCATGACTCTGAGCAAAATTTGTTTTTACCTGTAATTTTCGGAGGTATCGCACCTCCTTCGTCAGTACTATGAGCTAGTTTGGCGGGTCACCATAAAATCAGAAAACGCCAAAGTACTGACATCAGAAAGTGGTCTGATTAGAAGGAAAGTAAAAGAGGCGATAGAGATAAAACAGCGGCGCCCATCACTGAACCGGGACGAGGGTCTGGACCTCCCCCCGTGTACATACAACTCCTCTCAAGGTCACGTGACTTGCCTACGTCACGTGAAAAACTCATCAATAGGATACAAACTGTTTGCAAATAACCATTATACTCGTGGTAATTCAGTGACGGGATCAAATTAAATTTTAATTCAATTCTGATATTCATTTGTCTGGAACTCAGTATATGTGTAACACGGTTATAGGATTAATTCTTAAGATGCTAGTTTAAAAAGACGTTTATTTTGCTGTAAATACCAACACATTTACAGTGGCTAGACATCGTGTTGGCATGTTATATACGACAAGAATTAAAGGACAACAAACTACATCATTATGAATTATTGTAATCAATACAATTGTTGTGTGCTCTCCAGTCAGCCATATTGAGTAGTTTACGCATGCTGTACATGCGTTATTAATTATTATTAGCCCACATGTTTTATGCAAGCAGGTAGGCCCTTATCAGAATGCTCTTCTATATGCTATTTTATCAAGATCTGCATTGTTTGCAAGTTTCAATTAATTATTTTAAAAAAAACACTAGATGGAGAAAAATAGACTCGACTTAACTGTTGTAGGAATGGATATTGGCTTACATTTGCAAACAGCTTGAATGTAGATCAGACGCCACGTAACGCGGCGTTTGATCTGGATTCAAGCTGTTTGCCTCTTGTCATTATGTGTTTTTTCTGTCAAAATGTCTAATATGTAAAATTTGAGAAAACCAGCAGGCGTCAATTTGAAGTAGACTATATTCAGCCTAGAAAAGGTTGGACATACTTATATTGTTTTGGGAATAGCGACAAAGGTCGTTGTATGGAGGGAACCGTTGTTCGGAGGGCTGTTGTAGAGAGGGAGTACTGTATAAAGGATCTTACATGAGTGCTCATTGACGAGATGACTAAAATACAGTGGAGAATCTGTTATTCTGACGTCATTGATGACGTCATACAGTGGATAATCTGTTATTCTTTCCCAATAAACGCGTTTACGCTAAAACTATTATTTGCAGTGCAAACAGTTTGAAGCCAGATCAGACGCCGGGTAACCCGGCGTCTGATCAGGCTCCAAACTGTTTGCCACCAAGAAAATCATGAATTATCAGAATTGTCCAAAAATTGTACTTTTCTACGTTTTAGTGATTTGCGTTTGCGTACGTTTGCGTTTAAACGGGAAAGAATAACAGATTCTCCACTGTAATATGATTATTGATTTTTGTCTACGAGTTTATCAAAATTGATAACTAATGAGCACGAATGTGAGGTTCTGTTTATCACATAACTGTTTTAAACACCTATCAAATCAAATATAACCGTAGTTTGTAATCCCACCACTATATAGACTTTACGCCAAAACGCGTCGTTGTTCACGGTAACGTAATCGCAAATTACGCCATTTGGTGTCCCGCTACATGCATCGCTTGTGGACGACCAGGTTGGGCTGGAGTCCATAAAACGATATTTCACTAATGGAATGTGATATTTATATAATGGCTTTATGCACTGCAAGTTATGTGCTTAAAAAGTGCTCCTATTATGCTAAGAGAGTTATATCTGGTACAAAAGTGGTCAGCATTATTCCCTTTACTACCTTAACATGTGCACAGTTGTTATTTGCAATCAGATTGGACCCAAACTATGTCCAAATCACGTGCTGCACAATCTTAGTTTACCTGGTGAGGTCCAGATTATACTCATGCTCTAGTGATTTTCAATGGTTATTTCTAACCAAACTATCAAATATAAAGGTAGAGTCTCACACGAGAAGCTTCAATGGTTCTTTGCTAGCGACATGTCCATAAGATCCATGATTATCGCAAGGAAATTGTCTGGCAAGGCGTTATGATCGAAAGGTCATCTAGGGATGTCTTTAACCTAGAATACTAGGTACAGTGGAGAATCTGTTATTCTTACGTCATTGGTGACGTCATACAGTGGAGAATCTGTTATTCTTTCCCGTTTAAACGCAAACGTACGCAAACGCAAAGCACTAAAACGTAGAAAAGAACAACTTTTGGACAATTCTGATAATTCTTGTTTATCTTGGTGGCAAACAGTTTGGAGCCTGATCAGACGCCGGGTTACCCGGCGTCTGATCTGGCTCCAAACTGTTTGCACTGCAAATAATAGTTTTAGCGACAACGCGTTTATTGGGAAAGAATAACAGATTCTCCACTGTAAACGCCGTTTAGTCTAAAAATTTCATATACGCAATAGATTACAAGGAATAAGATATACATTCTCATTTGAGATGTGATGTATGTTAAATTGTCAAATACTTAATTTGAGCAAATCCTTTGGGATACTCTGAGCTCACTTCGCTTGTAAACAACATTTATCAATTCATTCATTGCAATCATCTCGTCTGCTGAACTATTATGGTCTAGGTTTATATTGAAGTTGAAATATAGGGCATTTGCACAGTAGAAACAGTGATGTGCAGGGCTGCCGGATTTTTCCTAAAATCTCTAGTACATGGTAGCTAAAAGCAGGCTGAAAGTAAAGCATAATGCGCCTTAAGGCGCATTCTGCTTTACTTTCAGCCTGCTTTAAGTTGTCACATGCCAACAGAACTAGAAATAGGCTATGGGGTAAAGGTACGATTCGTAAAATCGCACTTGAAAAATGCAAATTTGGAAATCTTAGGATTTTTCATGTCAACTAATGGCAGCCCTGGATATGTGTCAACTATTTCAAAAACATATTACAATACGCTCTCCCTATAACAGCCCTCCCAATAACGATTCCCTCCTAACAACAATGATTGCTGCTGTTCCCAAAACAAGACATGTATTTAACTTCCACCGCTTCAATATCGTCTGCTTAACATTGTCTTCTGCTTTTTTCTCAAACTGAAATATTAGCGGACATTTTGATAGAATATATATAATAAACAGTGACATACAACTTGATTAACGCGGCGTCTGATCTTGGTTCAAGCTGTTTGTAAATGTAAGCCAAGTTTTAAATTCCCTCCCTATTACAGCTCCCTCCGAACAAAACACGCACTATGTGTCTCCTATGAGGTGTTGTTGTAGGGAATGGGCACTGTAGAGGTCGAGTTACTCAAATGTGCATCTAAACGATTTGCAAATACATGCACCGTTTTATTCGTAGTTAACCAACGAATGAGTACATTCAAAACTTTAATATATTTTAACGATGATACAGAACAGGTATAATTTCGGCAGTATTGCAAAGTATAGGAATAATGCAATGCCCTTAAACAAACGAATAGCTGTGCTGGTTTAATCATTTGTCTAGCTTATACTGTATTTAGGGACTCGCAAGTCTGGTTAATAAACATTATTAAACACCCCGAATCCATTTCCAGGTTCAAATAAGTTCGAATCAGACCTTACACTAAGCGAGGTTCGTAACCGATATGAACTTGACAGTTATTGGGTGTTAAAACAGCATAACACTAAATCAAGTGTTCAAGTTACACAATTATGTTCTGTAGAGTAATTATATTCAACGTACCATATCAACTTCTTATATATAGTTAGGGAAAGATGATATTCTCTCTCCAGAACAAACTATTGTATTGTAGTTTTTAATACAAAAGAGGAGAAGACGATATATTTTCCTAATAAACAAGTTAACGCTAAAACTTTTATTTCCGGTGCAAACGTTTTGAGCCAGATCAGACGCCGGGTTACCCGGCGTCTGATCAGGCTCTAAACTCTATGGCACTCTGATAACAATAAATATCAAGAAATTATCATTTTTCAACATTTTATCACATTGCGTTTGCGTTTTGTTTGCGTTTAACGGGGAAGAATAATGACTTCTCCACGTTAACGCCCTGTCCAATAATGCTCGAATGTGTTTCCCTCCGAGATTAAGACAAATGTTTAACATTTCAAAAAGCCGCAATATATTTATTTCTATATTTTCATGCAACACTTTTGCGTTTAGATTCGTTTAAACAACAATGTTAATTACTGCACGTAATGAAATGTCCTTTGCCATTGGGTTTAGTTTGCTCCTTAGTAAATATAATCACCTATAAAGATCATAAACTCAACTATTAAGATGGATTCCAGTGCCAGGTAATTCACGTCCATCGTTATAAACATTCTTATTTAATAATCCCCTACAAGGAACAGCTATTCAATGGAGAATACGTTATGTTTTCCCAATGGATGCTTTTACTTTTATTTCCAGTGCAAAGAGTTTGGAGCCGGGGTCTGATCAGCTCCAAATGTGTGCCACTCAGATTGAAATAAAAAGTCAAATTTGTCATGTAGTGTTCTATGTGTTGTTTTTTTAATGCGTCTTTTGTTTCATCTGCGTTTAAACGGGAAAAATAACATCGTTTCTATTGTATATGTTATGAGCTTTTTCCGTGCTGTCCGAATAAGTACCACCTAACATATGTTCGCAGCAAATTGCTTATTATCCTCAGTCACGTGACCTGCGTCAGGGTCATTGTGCCTTTTATTGGGCATTACAAGTGAAACGGAAAATGGAAGCATTTCCCTCCAAGACTGTCATCTATATATCCAATGACAAATACATGTACATTCAGTATCAGATGAGCTGATACACAATAAAAAACAGTCAATACAATTTTATTGATAAACAGTTAACTGTTCTTGATTCCTACCTACTTTTTTACTGCAAGAACTAGTGCCAAATGCAAACAGTTTAGAGCAAATTAAGACATGTGGCAAGTCATCTTACTGTGGGGAGGGTATAGTATCCCTTTTAACCCTTTACCTGATAGCATTTTTTCTAGTATTGAAGATATGTGACTACTTAAAGCAGGTTTAAAGTAAAGCAGAATGCGCCCTAAGGCGCATTCTGCTTTACTTTCAGCCTGCTTTAAGCTATTAACTGCTAGAATAAGGAAAGTATTAAATATGACACATATTCATTACGGTATAATTTGGAACTATTTTCTTCAGCGGATGAATAAAATGAATGTGCTAAAAGTCGCTTCTATGAGGGAAAGGGTTAAAAACAAACTGAACGAAAACGCAATGCAATGAAATGAAGAAAGTAAATTTTTAAAATTTCTAACACTTTATTTCAAGCTAGTGGCAAACAGTTTTGTGCCTGATCAGACACCAGCGTCTGAATATCTGGTTCCAAACAGTTTGCAATGGCGTTTTAGCATAAGCGCTTTTAACCCTTTCCCTTATAGAAGCGACTTTTAGCACATTCATTTTATTCATCCGCCAAAGAAAATAGTTCCATTTTATACTGTCATGAATATGTACTATAAGAAATATTTTCTATCTACTAGCAGATATTAACTTAAAGCAGGCTGAAAATAAAGCAGAATGTGCCCTAGGGCACATTCTGCTTTACTTTCAGCCTGCTTTAATAGGTCACATATCTTAAATACTAGAAACAGGCTATGGGTTAAAGGGTTAAATGGAAAAATAACGTCGTCCCCTGTGTGCAAGAGCTAATTTGAGTTTTTAAGATGTAAAATGGTTAACTTTCATCAGTTCTCGTTTGATTGTGTTTGCCCATGATTAGAGGGTTTTTTAAAGAGCCCTCTGATCGGAATTGACACTGTTTGCCTTGGTCACAAGTATGCTATAGAGTTACAATGTTTTTTTTTAAAGTACGAGTTTACTCGTGGCTAGGGTTCATTGTGTTTTGAATAGTTATGTTTAAACGATTATCATGCTGAAGAAGGTGTCTTTTTGTAAAAGTAAAGTTCATTAAATCGTTGCATTGACACACTGGTTTACAATATATGTGACAACTATGTTCTATTGCTATTGGTCCATTAAAGCGACTCGCAACCAGATGGTGCATTAAAAATAGTAATTTGTAAATATGTGTCAAACGCTTATATAAATGGTAAAGAATTAGTTTAGGATAAGAAATTCTGTTTAAAAAAATGTATTTCAATAAAAAAAAATATTGGTCTCTGGTGGGATTCGAACCCGGGGCCCGGCATTGGCGGACAGAAGGCAAAATAGGGGAAACCGCTTAGACCAATGGACCACGGAACTATCCGCGTTTATCTCGGATCGATTTAACGTATTTCAATGTGTAGCGATCGAAAGTGCATACAACTTCGTAAATCGGCTCGTGTTTATGTCTGAGCCCGTGTAGAGAAGCAACAACAACAACTATACCGTCTACTAGTCGGTATAGAAAAACGATGGAAAATATCTAAAAATCTAAGATTCGGTGACGATTCTTGAGACTTTTTTTGGACTGATCATATTTTTTTAATGTCAGAAGCCAAATAATGCCACAAATTTGCTTTTATTTGAGTATTTTATTTTATTTTGACAAGTACACCATCCGGTTGCGAGTCCCTTTAACAAATACAATGTGGTCATGATTATTTTATGTAGATGTGAAAATCTTATATGTATATCTACATGTTTTTGTTTTGTAAACTCTGCTAATTAAATTATCGTTGATCTGATCAAGGGTTATTATGTACGTATATCATATTACAATAATAACTTAGTAATATTTATGCATGTTTAATATTCGTTTGACATTATTCGCATGGTTTTGATAGAAGTTGTATGTTTTATTTTGAGTAAATGAAACCTGAAATATGAATTTCGGCAAAATAGATTGCTATGATAATTACACTTAATAAGACTTAATAGTCTCTTATAGTGTTTCTTGAATGGCATAGTTTTATGTGTTAATTTATACGCCTATAATCTGAGATTGAAATAAAGATATTAAAGACCATCGTGCCATTTTCTTCGTGACGCGGCGTCTGATCAGGATCCAAACTGTTTGGCACTCGGCTTTTGAAATTTCTTCAGTCATACTGCCTTAGATTTAGCTTTGAAACGATATTGACAGTATGGCGTTGAAGGGGTAAAAATCTCACGATAAATTTGATCACGAAAGTGTTAAGATAGTTTAAGTACAAGTTTCATAGTTTATTACTGTATAATCAGGCCACCGGCCCATAGACATATACATTCATACAGTATCAAAAAACATGTGTGCAGTGAATAGTAACAGGAGTGCAGTGAGCAAACATATATATGTACATGATATAGTCAAAAGTTATTAATATTACATATTTCATCTATAAAGTGTTTCCAATCAGAAATCCTGTCCTTCTGTACAATAAAATGGTAAAGTCTCCGACAGACTCGGAGCTATACCAATCTTAGCAATACGTCAAAGAGATCGCACACGTCGTTATATAGACACGCTTACTGGCCAAAGCGATACGGAACACGTAAAATGCAATTTCGGTATGTTCACAGCGCGTGCTTATACCATGCTTCATTGATGCACCTACAGGAAAATTAAATTTGACATTAAAAAGCAATTTCAATCTCAGTGCTTGGTGAAGCCAGTCATTGGCATAATCATCATTTTGAAAGAATTGTTAACAAGGAGTTCTGACGTTTAACTCTTTAAACGCTTAGAATTATTGTTGTCTGCAATAATAGTCGACTATAGTATATTTTTTGAATATTTTCTATCCAAGATAAGACCAGAGTGTCAAACAGTTTCGATTCTGATGAGACGCCGCGTAACGCGGCGTCTCATCTGGATCGAAACGTTTTGCAAAGATAATTCCGTTTTGCTGCTAGCATGAACACGGCTAACTCTTTCACTGCTGATTGCGCTAAAATACGACTTTGAAAACAGTTTGGATCTTGATAAGACGCCGCGTTACACTGCGTCTGATCAGGTTCAAAACTGTTTGACACTCGTATCGACATTTCTTCAGTCAAAAACAGCCTTAAAGCTGATTTTTAAAGTATTGCAGACGACATTACCAATGCAGACGATAATTTGGCGGTAAGAAGGTTAAAGCAGACGATAAAACTTTGCAGCGACACGGTTAATATTGACTACAGAAAAGGTTTCATATGGTTATGAGAACCTCATAAATCAATCTTTACACTGTAGAATTGTTATATCATGGCTATCAGTTTTAATTCCAAATAAGACATTGCGTAACACGGTGTCTAATCTAGATCCAAACTATTTGACAATCTTTCGATATTTTAATGAACAATTTTTACCAAGAGAATGGCTGCAGACGACAAATTCTGCAGACTGAAACTGCCTATCGTGCCGAAGTTTAGCCCTTTCAGCGCTTAATTGACTAGATTTTATCTTGTTTTGAAAATAATGACAAGTTTAAAGGACAGTTTTAGACATTATTTAAGAAATCCAAAAGCAAACCAAAGGGTGCAGATCCTGATTAAGTACCTTAAAGAACCCTCTAATCAATGTTTACACTGTTTGCCATATATTCATAATTATATTGACGATTTTCAGCATAAAATGGGTTAAACAAATCTATCATAACATTTTAAATATTGGTATGCTTGCAAAATGCACGTGGGTGGCAACAAATTACATTCAATCAACACAGTTGCGAATGATATTAAATAACTACTCTATTGTGACCTGTTGAAAGTCACCTTCGACAATTCGTGGGCCTTCTCACAGAACGTGTTTGTTTATATAAAAATCTTCAGTGAAGAATGATATATTCTTTCCCATTTAACCCTTTCACTCTCAATGACGTCATAAAGTACATTTGCAAACAGTTTGGATCCTGATCAGACGCCGCCTAACGCGGCGTCTGATCAGGATTCAAACTGTTTGACATTCGAATCGATATGTTTTAAATTATACTTACTTTGAAACTAACTTGCAAACAAGAAAATTGAAGCAGACGACAATGAAACGGTGAAGGGGTAAAAAAATATAAAGTTTGATATACAGCCTAACGCAAACACAGTTCTATAAACATTTCAGTATTGACAGATTCTGGAAAATATCAACTCTGATTATATTTTAATTTGATTGGCAAACCGTTTAGAGCTTGATAAGATGTCCTATCTAATCTACATGTATCTCTATAGTCATATGTTTTGGTATGTGGTCGTTATTCTGTACCAAACAACGCGTTTTCATAACATTTTGAAGATTACAAAATGTTATAAGTGATGAAATATTCATAGTTTTGCTTACAACCTAAAAATGGTACATACAGTAAACCTTTCTTTTACGAACAAAAAATTGTGTTAAACATTAGATGCTCACTATAGGACTGATCGTTGCTTAAGCAATGTGACAGTATAACAGAAAACTCATTTTGGAGCTTTCTTTTTAATTGTCACCTTGCTTGTAACTGTCATCTGGTTTTTTTACTGTCAATTATAGGCTTCGATTTAGTAGTCGTAATAGAGAGGTTTTACTGTATTAAAAAAATTGGCATGCTTTCAAATGCACTTTAGTGGCAACAAATTACGTTCAATCGAAACAGTTGCAAGTTTTATTAAATAACTATTCCATTGTGGCCTGTTGAAAGTCACTTTCACGAGCCGTCTCCTCTAGTGGGCGGACGAATTGTGCCTACAGAGGACAAGCCATTGTTATTTCCCGTTTAAACTTATTTACACGCAACAGCTCGTTAATTAATTGTTCCAGATAAGTTTATAAATAACATTTTAAAACTTTTGACTATATACTTAGTCTTAGTATGAAATAGTTTAGAGTCTACAGTTATAAAAACATTCTCAGTGTTACCCACATACCACTGGCCTTGTAAAGAAATATTCAGATATCGAAGTGTGCATACCTTTCCAAATGTTGCAAAACAGTCTTAGTTTTAACAGCGTGATCATGCTGGGCATGCTGCTAAAGCTAAGAATGTTTGTAACCTTGGGAACAGAACTACCACCCATGCTGTTTCAATTTCTGTTTCCTACTTGTATCATTTTGCTTATTTTGAGCAAATAGAATCTAATACCGGTAAAAGCTCTATGCTCATCAGATTTTTTAGAAGAAATTAGGTTTTGCATGCTCAAAAAGCCATAGTGTTATTTCAACACTAAATAACTTTTGTGAGTTATTGGGTTCCCTTGTGTGTTATTTTAGCAACCAAAACATAATTTGTTTTCATTTCTGCCAATCGGTCGTCTCCTTTTCTGAACTTAACTGTTGTGCGTTAGAATGTTTTAGTTACCAAAACATGAACCGGTCTACTTGGAATTCTGGGTAGTTTAATAAGTATCGTTCTAAATAAGCAAACAGTATAGACCCAGATCAGAGGGCTCCTATATGAGCCCTCTGATCTTGGTCTACACTGTTTGCAAATGTAATTAGTATATTATTTTAAACGGGACTATAGTGTTGAAAGAGTTACCTTAGACCCTGTTATAGTATCCTGATGATATAAACATTTTATATATTTCCAGTTGCCTTGACATTAGCTGACGTTAACGAGTATAGACTTGTGAGGGATCTCCTGAGGAGTTATGACAAACGCATTCGACCTTCACTTAACGCCAGTATTCCACTGAACGTCACCTTTGGCTTCTCGCTGTCACAGATAATTGATGTGGTATGTATATACAGTAATTATTTGTCATGACGTCATTTTGAGGAGAGGATAATACGTCATTGTTTCCCGTTGAAAAGCTAACTAAAAGCAAAACACGTTGTGATAGAATGTAGAAAATGACACCACTTGGACAGTAAAGACAATAAGCCATTGTGATGAAATTCCATCTACATGGCTAACCGGCGCTTGATCTGGCTCAAAATTTTTGCACTAAGGATTTTAGCATAAACGCGTGTATTGGGAAAAAAATGTTTTCTCCAATGTATCTTGGGTTAAAATATAATACCCAATATCCCAAATAGGGAATTGAAATAGTATTCTAACATGACACGCGTTTTGGTCACTATAAAAAAAGAACAAGCTCACCTGGGACGTTTTACAACGTTCTTCCCTACCCCGTGCCTCCCGCGGTTAAATGACGTGACGTGTTACGTAAAGACCATATACTTTAAAGCAGCCATGTTACTGTAATTTCACAATGTTTCTGTCTTGTTTCATGTTATGTTTGTTCTCTGCCAGATGGTGGGTCGGTAAATGTGTATTGTGTGTGTGCTGTACGTAACTTTACTGTTGGGTGTAAGATTCTTGTAAAAGCCGCGGGAGCAGTTATTCGCTCAAAAAACTGCATCCGCTGAGGAAATAAGTTGGTAATATTTGATTCCCGTTCTAATTAATTTCTTTAAATCTGGTCATGTTAGAATCGAAATAATCTATGTTCTACCGTTGTGAAACGGTATTTTACAACGGCTGGTCGTTGTGATGCGCACGAATTGACCACTCAGGCATTCGGCCTTCGTGGACAATTCCTGCGCATCACAACTCCCAACCGTTGTAAAATATTGTTTCACAACGGTAGAACATAGATTTTTTCTTAATTAATTTATAACACTGCTCTTTTCTAATATTTTGATCTCTAAGAAATTCATGGCCAAACACACATTATTGATAATGACGTCATGACACTGGAAATAACAAGCAATGTTTAAACATTATTCTCTTTGATGTTATGGCTGAATGCACGTAACAAAAATGTGACGTGTGTTTGGACACGAATTTCTTTGAAAAGGGCCTTAGATGTCGAATTATTAGAAACGAGCAGATTTATAAATTAATGATACATGTATTCTTTAGTAGACACTATGCTTAACCTTACATACTATATACTATTTTCAATGTATTATTGAATAGACACTAGGCTTAACCCTTTCATGATCAAATTTATCATGAGGATGTTGCCCCTCCACTATCATATTGTCGTTTGTTTCAATATTGTTGTCTGCAATATCGTTTCAAAGTTAGATTTAAGGTAGTATAACTGAAGTTATTCCAAAACCAATGGTAAGCAGTTTTGACCTTTATCATGACCAACACTGTTTGCAAATGCGCTTTATGACGTCATTGAGAGTGAATGGGTTAAATGGGTTAATGGGAAAATGTTTCTCAGATAGTTTTGTCCAGCGGAAAGCCACCCACTGTCTTCGCTCTGGGACAAGTCACGTCTCCTAGAACCACTAATGGACAATGAATACAGTTAAAACTATGTTCCCCGGCAACTCTTTTGAATATTTTAGACAGTGTTATATACATGATGTCAGCTTAATGCAAGACAGAAATAACGCAGAAAGCTCCGATTGGAGCTTTCTGCATTATTTATGTCTTGCATTAAGTTCCAATCTTGTTTTAGATCATCTCGTTTGCGATGGAATATTCTTTCAACATACTCATATACATGTATGTTACTGTTTTTGCTCATAAAAGATCGTGTAACAAAGTTGTCCTCTTGTTAATTCTATTGGAGCGAGCTTTTAGTAGCCATGAGCTTCTAGTAATGGTCAGCCTTTTTGGTGTTTGGTTTTTCTTAACCCTTTGAACTCTAGTCACCAGTATGCGTGTCCTTTGCAAAACTATGTACAGTACTCCCTCTCTACAACAAAATCTTAATAAATGTATTATATTATTAGCAACAATAATAATAATAATAATAAATGTATTCTATTTACAGGACGAAAAGAATCAGATTCTAACAACGAATTGCTGGTTGAACCAAGTAAGCATGTTTTTTAATATTTAGCTTTAATTTTCAAAAAAGTGTTTGTACATATCATAGGAACCCTCTAATCAGGCTCTGTACCTTTCGTCATCTTGCAATATATTGTAAAGAACGACCCCATAAATTCAAGATCTTGAGCTCAGTAAAATTTTGGACATTATTGAAAAAACTGAAATTTGCTATTTTGTACATGTTTCAGTAAGTTAGCTGTCATCTGTATTCAAGACAATTGACAAATTAATGTTTTCCTTTTGTTTTGAACTATTTTACAAATAGACCCTCATCCCAATTTTGACAGTTATTTCTATACATATATGTACTTCTGTAGTTAAATACCTCGCCCTGTATCGAAACGGCAACTGGTAATATGTACAAACATATGTTACAGTCAATCTGTGTAATCAGCCATTTCATGAAATGACTGAGAAGTTCAGTCATTACGTGAAATGACTGTTTCACTTAGTCATTTCATGAAATGTCTAAAAGTTTCAGTCATTCGTGAAATGACTAAAAATACCTTCAGTCATTTCACGAAATTACTAAATTGACTTTAGCTTTACTTATTACATCGTAATGATTGGCGTATCCTAATAATTACAAAATACACTATTGAAACAATAAATGCATATTAAATGTAATACAAATCAAGTCTCTTAAATCATTAAAAATGCGTGCAATATTTCTGGAATAATTGTTAGATATTTAGTATTGAACAAAATTATACATGTTGAATGATATGAATAAACAAATGCTGTTGAACTAATCAAATAAAAGTCACTTCAAACATTGCATGGATCCTGTTAAAGGTTTCTAGCCAATTTGTGTAAAAGTAGTCTGTCGATTTCAGTCATTTCATGAAATGACTAAAACTTCAGACTTTTCGTGAAATGACTAAGTGAAACCGTCATTTCACGTAATGACTGAAATTTTTAGTCATTTCGTGAAGTTATTATTATTTTATTATTATTATACCAGATTTATATAGCGCTCTTTTCACACAGGTATTGTGCGTTCAAAAGCGCTTTACATGAAATAACATATATGTACCTACAAATCGAGAAAAGACAAAAAAACTACAATTAGATCTGAAATAAAACATAAATAAACATATGAAAGACAGTCCCAAAACGGCGATCACATTACCCCAATCAATCAGCAATGAACCGACCGGCTAAGCATTGCCGACTGATATAAATAATGGTATGGCTCCCAATGCAGGCCATCGACAAAACACAAATAACTATAATTAGATCTAAAATAAACATGAATAAACATACAAAAGACAGCCCCCATACGGCGATCACATTACCCCCATCAATCAGCAATGAACCGACCGGCTAAATATTGCCGACCAATAGAAATAATAGTAGAGCGCCCAATGCAGGCCGCCTAATGTAACATAACTAGGAAAATAGCATGCGACCATAACTAAAAACTCTATAGAAGATCAATGACATGATTAAAAATGGTGAAAGCTGTCCAAGAATTATACCACACCACAGAGCCCGCCAGCTAGTTTCAAAAGAGATCAGAGTCATATCCCTACCATCAAAGATCCACCAGACAAGCATTGGTCGACGGTAAAACCCCAGAACTAAACATTAGACCCATAACATATACAGAATGAACACAGCCCTTGGTAGCAGTCATTTACCCTCTCCACCTCACATCCGCGGGACCTACATGTTCCATGGCTGAAATTACACCCTTAATTTATAAAATATAAAGATAGGAAGCTGTCCTACAATTACACCGCAGACCCCAAGCCAGTCGGTTTCAAAGAGATCAGGGGCAATCCCTACCATCAAGATCCACTGAACAGGCACGGGCAAACGGTACAATTCCAGAACTCCCATTTAGACCCACAATATCTACAGCAAGAACATAGCCCGGAGGTAGCAGTCATCCATTTCCTAATGTGTTCTAATAATAAATATTAAAGAAGTGTGTTTTCAGACGTTTTTTGAAGACTGCAACTGAGCTCGCATCTCTGATGTCTGATGGTAGAGAGTTCGAGAGATTTGGGGCTGCATGCATGAAACTTCTATCTCCAAACTTCACCAAACGACTTCTCGGTACAACCAGCGATACTGATTTACTTGCCGACTGCAACTCTCTTCGAGGTTTATACACGTCAAGCATACTGACAATGTACCTTGGAGAATCATTGCACATGGCTTTGTATGTGACTGTCAGAATTTTGAATTCAATTATGTGTTGAACTGGAAGCCAGTGAAGCTCCTTCAAGACTGGAGTGATGTGATTGTACCGGGGAGTCCTGGTAATGATGCGGGCTGCTGTATTTTGCACACGCTGTAGTTTTCGTAGTGAGTTTTGGGGAATCCCATATAGCAGTGAGTTGCAGTAGTCAATTGTTGATGTGACCAAAGAATTGACCAAGGTCTTTGTAGCTTCAGGGGAAAGGTACTGTCTAATATGACCTATTTGCCGCAGCTGTGCATAGCTAGACCTGCACACAGCGTTAATGTGGTGTGTCATATCCATTTGGGAATCGAAGCTAGCACCAAGATTCTTCACACACAATGATGGTTTGATTTTAGAGTTTCCCACTTGAACGTGAAAGTTTTCAGGTATGTTAACCTTTTTTGTGTGAAACAATATGACCTCTGTTTTGTCAGTGTTCAGCTTCAACATAATTCTGTCGCATCCATGAGACAATTTATTTTAGACATCCTTCGACTTTTGAGAGGGCTAATTGTTGGCAAGATGTGTCTTTAGGCTTGAATACCAAGTGTAACTGTGAATCATCTGCATAGAAATGATGATCCAGGTGATGATTTCTGCAAATTGAGCCAACATGTTTTGTGTACAAGATGTAGCTTTTCGGCCACAGGACTGAACCCTGTGACACACTATATTTCATTTGAACTGGGGCAGATAATTCTCCATCTACTGCGACTGTTTGGTAACGGTCATTAAGGTACGAATAAATACGAAAGACTCAAGCAGGAAACGTAACACAAACAATACACCCACCTCTCAAGCAGAACACACACACACACAATCATACCACAACAAACACACACACGCAATACCATTCCTTCATCTACACACTAAATAGAAAACAACACGCAAGACAAACATAAAGCAAAGTGAACATATGAGCCCGCCTTGGTACGGTCAGTAGCAATTAACAACCAACTATAAATTAATTAATTATTAACAACCACTGGGGGGTTAAACCTGGGTTTAGGGGCGCCCAACCTCACACTTATCTCCTATATTCACATATAAAGACAAACAGTGTACATAAAATATAAACCCTGTTCCACAACCTCACAATCAAAAAGACCGCCAGCACAGTAAGTAAATACATGTAAAACATTTAGCAAAAATTCTATGACAAGATCATTAGTAACATGGGAAAGAAGTAAACATTCAAGCCCGTGTTAAAAATAACCCACTATGGCATCCACTTTAGTGGGTGTCCAATAATTTTAAAGTCTTTTTCAAGGCGATTGAGTAATGTTTCATGATCAATTGTGTCAAATGCAGCTGATAGGTCAAGCATCACCAGAATTGTGATTTCATTCTTATCAAGATACTGCAGTTTTTTATGGATATTTAACTGTGTGGTAATATTCAGTTCTTACATAGTCTAAACTTTTTAATTTCACACACAAAATGTAGAAAGCAATACCTGGTAGCTTTCGTCCGAGGGCTTCGTCAGCCAACTGTTCTGACATATCATTGAGGATTAACACCGCTCGAGGCATTCGTGAGCGATGTTAATGTTGAGTCCCAGATGTGCGGAAGATAGAATAGAATTCAGTCTAAGCAGACAGCTCTACCCTACCACAGACACTCCTCCAAAGTTTTATGGACTCCCCAAAGTACACAAACCTAATATGCCACTCCGTCCTATCGTCAGTAGTGTAGGATATATCACCTACAATTGTGCCAAATACCTGGCTAAAGTGCTATCTCCTCTTGTTGGACAGACAGAACACCATGTAAAGAACACTAAGCATTTGCATCGGTAATTAAGGATAAGACAGTTGAGGAATAGGCGATCTTAGTCTCTTATGACGTCAGTGCTTTGTTTACCAGTGTACCGGTTGACAGAGCACTCAACGTCATAAAAGACAGATTATGTAATGACAGCTCTCTCTCTCTCAAAGAGAACATCTCTATCCCCAGAACGTGTGACTAGACTATTAGAGTTGTGCCTATATTGCACATATTGCGTTTACGATGGGACATATTACCTTCAGATCCATGGTGCGGCAATGGGCTCTCCTGTGTCTCCGATTGTCTGTAATCTGTACATGGAGCACGTTGAAGCCATAGCACTTTCCACAGCTCCACACCCACCTGGGTGGTGGTACAGATACGTGGATGACACACACACCAAGCAAAGGAAGGAATATGTGAGTGAGTTCACAGATCATATCAACAGTATTGACCCGGATATCAAATTCACAATAGAGACAGAAGAAAATAACACATTGGCATTTTTGGACACAAACATCATAAGACAACCTGATGGCACAATCAAAACTACTGTCTTTCGTAAATCCACCCATACAGACCAATATTTAAATTTTGAGTCGGCACATCCCGAGGAACACAAACTATGTGTTGTGCGTACCCTGCATCAGAGGGCAGAAACAGTGACATCCGACCAAAAGGATCTGGGAACTAAGATACGCCACGTCAACAATGCCCTTCAAAAGTGTAACTACACCAAGTGGGCGATAAAGAAAGTGACAGCCAAACTCTATAAGACAAGAAACAAAACTGAAACAACGAACTCTAGAAAGAAAGACTCTAAAGGCAACATTGTCCTACCATATAGCAAGGGAAAATCTGAAACCTTGAGAAGGGTGTTTGGCAAACATAGCATAAATGTATGTTTTAAGCCCCATAGGACACTTAGACAAACCCTAGTGCACCCCAAAGACAAATCTAAGAAACAGGACATATGTGGCCCAATCTACCATATCAAATGTTTAAGGACATGAACAAGATCAGTGTGACCAGGATTACATCGGGGAAACAGAGAGGAACTTGAAAGCTAGGTTAATGGAGCATAGACGGCCGAGCTCCAGTACAAGTGAGGTATCACGCAATATTCACAAGGACTCGCCAGGACATTATGTTTCTCTTGAATCAGTGACTATTCTAGACAGAGAACCCTCATGGTTTGAACGGGGGTAAAAAAATCTATAGACATAAGAGCTCACAAACCAGCCCTAAACAGAAACGGGGGCCGGTACAATCTTCCGCACATCTGCGACTCAACATTAACATCGCTCACGAATGCCTCGAGCGGTGTTAATCCCCAATGAGATGTCAGAACAGTTGGCTGACGAAGTCCGAAGTACTCGGACGAAAGCTACCAGGTATTGCTTTCTACATTTTGTGTGTGAAATTGAAAAGTTTAGACTATGTAAGAAAAGATACTGCAGGATGTCATTTTGAACCTTAAGAAGAGCAGTTTCTGTAGAGTGATGCTTACGATATGCTGATTGATGCTGCTCGTGCAGATTGTTTGTGGTCAAATGACTGATAACACAGATTGACTGTAACATATTTTTGTATATATTACCAGTTGCCGCCGCCGCTACACAGGGCGTAAACGCGTTTATAGGGAAAACATCTTCTCCACTGTATAACAAGAAGGCATATAATAAAAGAGCTAAAAGACCGATAATAAGATTTTATGTTTTGGGGTGTCGTTTAGGACGGTTTCATGGACACTTACCAGTAATTGATTAACAACTGTCCAGTTTATTTGGAAACATTCGAGGGAAAATGGAGACATAAATAAATAAGAATGGCAACGGGAGCTTAGGTTCTTCAATGCTTAACCCTTTCGACCATACAGTCCTGTGTAAAGATAAATGATTACATATGCAAACTGTGTAGACCCTGATCAGGAGACTCCCATAGGGTGTGCGTTGTTTGATATATTTATTGCTTTTTGTTTTCATATCAAAAATGCAACGGTAGACTGGTTCAAAATGCCTGTACTAGAAAAGTCCAAAAGGATAATAAATACCCACAATAGATAATTAGGGTTGAAAGGATTAACCCATCTGAAACTGGACATGCTTTCGTTTTACTAAAGTGTGTCTCGCTTTTGACAAATAAGTACGAAAGACTCAAGCAGGAAACGCAACACAAACAGTACACCCACCTCTCAAGCAGAACACACACACAGTCATACCATAACAAACACACACACACACACACACACACACGTACACGCACAATCCCATTCCTTCATCTACACACTAAATAGAAAACAACACGCAAGACAAACATAAAGCAAAGTGAATATAGGAGCCCGCCTTGGTACGGTCAGCAGCAATCAATAATTAATTATAAATTAACCATTAACCACCACTCGGGGTTAAACCTGGGTTTAGGGGCGCCCAACCTCACTCTTATCTCCTATATTCACCTATAAAGACGAACAGTGTACATAAAATATAAATAAATACGAAAGACTTAATCAGGAAACGCAACACAAACAATACACCAACCTCTCAAGCAGAACACACATACAGTCATACCATAACAAACACACACACCCGCGCAATATCATTCCTTCATCAACACACTAAATAGAAAACACGCAAGACAAACATAAAGCAAAGTGAATATAGCATCCCGCTTTGGTACGGTCAGTAGCAATCAATAATTAATTATAAATTAACTATTAACAACCACTGGGGGTTAAACCTGGGTTTAGGGGCGCCAAACCTTACTCTTATCTCCTATATTCACCTATTAAGACGAACAGTGTACATAAAATATAAACCCTGTTCCACAACCTCACAATCAAAAAGACCGCCAGCACAGTAAGTAAATACATGTAAAACATCTAACAAAAGTTCTATGACAAGATTATTAGTAACACGGTAAAGAATTAAACATTCAAGCCCGTGTTAAAAATAAACCACTATGGCAACGGTCAAATTGTACTCAAGCAAGTAGTCTGTAGTCCTGAGTAACTGTAAGACATGGAAGGGTTCAGGATACGACAGAGAGGGAGAGAAAAAATAAAGCACGAAAATCCGACATAACTCTCCCGGTTAAGGATAGCTTTAGAGATACATCGTCATGTAGTGCTAAGCCATGTCTGTCGTCGCACAACCAAAGAGGAAAGCATAGTTATCAATTGCAGATTGATCGATAACCAAACGTGAAGTGCGCAGCAATATAGTTGGATCATAATCTTTTTTAGGAAAGATCTAATACGTTTCACAAATAGATTTTGAAAATGCATATGTCCAAGAATCTTACGAAGTCTGTAAATCACATCACCATAAAACTCCGGATGTGAAATACCTTGCCGCAGAAAAGACTTTAAGTTACATTTATACTTGTTAATGAGAGGAAGATTTCTATAAAAGAATTTAGAAAATGTTTTACGAAGTTTATGAAATCTGAATCCCTGTTTAAGAAGCTTTTCAGTAATAGTTTTATTACGAATGTGGAAGTCCTCAACAGAGGTACAGGCCCTAGCAAAGCGAATAAGTTGTGAAATATAAACCACGTAAGATGTGGAACGGGGAACATCGCCATCTAGATGAGGATAATTTACAATACTAAAATCAAAATCATCTCGTTTATCGTAAATCTTAGAAGAAACAATTCCGTTATTTATTAAAAGATCCAAATCTAAAAATGGTGCCGACAAATTTGACTCGTTTGTTTTATTAAGGCGTAGTTCTTTTGGGTAAATAAAAGGAAACAACGTATCAAAAATGGGTTGTCTATAATAAAAATATCATCTAGATAGCGCGAAAATAGGTCTGCGACAAGGGGCGCACAGTTTATACCCATATGATGCCCCCGTCGGCAAATTTTGACTAAGTTCAACTGACTGTAATTTTGAGCAACATTATAGCAGATCAAAACCCTGTTTACATGCACATCTATGGTATATGTGCAAACAGTTTGCCAAGTAATATGGTTGTAACTTGAAAACTGTAGGAGAAGTTAGCCGGAAAAAGCATGTACTGTACGGACGAACGAACGGACAGGGGTAAAACAGTATGTCCCCTGATTTGTCGTCGCGGGAACATAACAAACGATTCTATTGCCATTGATCAGTCGTATTGATCACAGCATGAATGTAAATAATCTTGCCAGGGTCATAAACTAACGTATTGGCAGCGAGGTGTCCAGTTAATTACACATTTGTTTGCATGCAGTATTTGAAGAAGAAATAGGTTGATGGGGTCATTCGGCTTACTCAAACCCTGTACTTTTGTACGCCAAATGACACCATCAGCCTGCAGTGGCGAATACGTTAGTTCCTATTTATATGAGACAACAACTGGGAGCAATTGTCACTTACTGTGACGCCTTTTTTTTTTTTTTATAGAAACTCATTTCCGCAACTTTTTCTTTTCTCACTTTACATAAATTATTCCTTGCTATACATAAATAGACATACAATATACTTGTTAAGAAACTAATATATGCTGTATTATGGTAATATTTCATTGTGTGTCTTATATTTGTCTGGATATGTATATTGAGAAATAAAACATTACATAATAAAAAAAAAAAGAAACTCATGTCAGCACACAATTCAGACTCATATCAGACTCAGCAGCAGGTGGCGTCTGGTCTGAGTCTGTACTGTTTGCCTGTGTCTCATTTATGGGATGCGTGCTACAAATTGGTTTATATCATAGCGTAAACGAAGATTTGTACTATATGAAAAAATGGTCGTCTGCTTCATTATTGTTGTCTGCAATATCGTTTCAAAATTAGATTTAAAGCAGTATAACTGACGTTATTTCAAAACAAGTGGCAAACAGTTTTAATCCTGATCAGAACTAGCAATGGTCCATCTTCACTGGGGGCCAATGAAGTATCACGACGACCAGTTTCGCACAGAAGCCCCCATATATAAATTCAATGACAACTTCAGTTGGTATCATATACATATACAATGTTATTCGTTTAATAACGTATAAATATTCTCTATACTCTGTATAGGGACTTCTGTACGAAACGACCCTCGTGATATTCCGTTGACCCCCAGTGATCTTGTCATGTTTAAATATTTACCAAAAGGTCTTTAAGCACACTAGGTGGATTTTATCGGCCAAATGTGTCTCCAACAATCCGCGCAGAAGATATATATCTGTCATTTTATTTTAATAAATATCACGAACGTGTCAAACAATTTGGGTTGAAATGGGACGACGAATTACTCTTTTGTCTGATTTCGATCCAAACTTTTGCAAAAGTCATCACAAATCCGTCCATAGTGTACTAAACACTTTCATGATCAAATAATTCGGGAGATTGTTACCCCTTCATCGCTTTATTGTCGTCTGCTTTATTATTGTTGTCTGCAACACGTTTCAAACTTAGAGATAATGTTGTATGGCTTTATAGATATCGATAAGAGTGTCAAACAGTTTGAGTCCTGATCAGACGCCGCGTTACGCGGCGTCTGATCAGGACTCAAACTGTTTGCAAACGCGCTTTAAAGCGTCATTGAGAGAGAAAGGGTTACGGGTCCGCTATGATTTTACGAGTACGGCATTGCGTATATAACAGCCGTATTAATGATAATAAATTGCTAAATTAAAGCCCACTAGATTGATATATTCATACAACTCTAATAAATATGTTGGACATTGTCTATTGTGTTTTATTGAACTCATAACTATATGATTTAGTATTTTATATAGACAGTTCCTTCCAACATTTCTTGTCATCGATTAGTCTGAAATACTTTATTATAGCTTTGTCTGATATGGCTAGTTGTAGACACTAAAGTTGTTGGTTGAAAGCTATCGGATTTCGAAAGGTGTCATCCATAAAAAATGAGATGTATTGTTTATAAAAAATAATCAACTACGTGTATATATACTAACACGATAAAGAAACTGTACATTTGGTTTGAGAGACTTTTGTTATACTTATAAGTACAAACATTAGACAAATTTGCCTTTAATTTGGTATCAAAATGCGCAAAAGTGTATTGCCTATACGATGGTACATGTACGTCTGATCAGGATCAAAACTGTTTGCAAGTACGCTTTATGACGTCATAAACAGTGAAAGGGTTATAGCATAACTTTAATACTGCTGTAAACACGAGAGATGGAACCGCTGTAAGTTCATGTCATACTCGTACATATACAGTGGAGAATCTGTTATTCTTTCCCGTTTAAACGCAAACGCACGCAAACGCAAAGCACTAAAACGTAGAAAAGAACAACTTTTGGACAATTCTGATAATTTTTGTTTATCTTGGTGGCAAATAGTTTGGAGCCTGATCAGACGCCGGGTTACCCGGCGTCTGATCTGGCTTCAAACAGTTTGCACTGCAAATAATAGTTTTAGCGTAAACGCGTTTATTGGGAAAGAATAACACATTCTCCACTGTATGTCTATAATGAAATCTTCCAGCAAGCACATAGGGAGAGTTTATTGCAATAACCAGGTATGAATGGGTTAAAATGCTATACCGGAGTAACTCGTGATGACAACGCAAAAGTTGTATAGCTGATGTTATTCTTAGTGGGATATTTTTTTATAGTCTAGAAGACGTTATTCTTTCCAAATAAAGGCGTTTATGCTAAAATTTTAATCTAAATTGCAAACATTTGGGAGCCAGATCAGACGCCGGGTAACCCGGTGTCTGATCATGCTTTAAACTGTTTGCTACTCATAATATAATATATTATATATACCATCGTGTAGGCAAAGAATTGCTCTATAAAAATGATATACCGGTATAACACATGCATTTTACACTAATTATATTGAAGTTATTGATCAAGTTGCATTAAACGCTGAACCTCCCCTCGTATGTACATGTATCATAAGTACATGTACCAACGTGTCGACAATGAAGTATGTTTACACATCAATAGATATAACTGATTAGAGTAAATGTACTGAGTCAATCATCACTTCAATGGCTCTAGATTTTATTCCCTTGGCAACGATGTCGATGATATGAAATTGCCCCAACCGTTAGAGACGGTATTCTAAGTTGAGCTGTGATTTTACTATTACATGTACCATGCTTTATTCGCAGATAATTTGAATCAATGTCAGATACCGAGAAACTCGGCATCTGATTAGAATACGAACTGTTCTATATAAATGTGTCAATGGTGTTAAACATTAATGTGTCTAAGAGCAAATTATAAAACAAAATATAACTGCAAAAACTGAAGAAGACATTTAAAAAAAAAAACAAAAAAAAAACAACAACGTATTGTTGCAGGTCAGTGGTTATTTATTAGAGAGCAAAACGCGATTAAACTGTTCCTAACTATTTGACACTAGTGCCGACGATTCTTCGAACATAAATCCTAAATTATAACTTTGCAAATTGACAGCAGAAACCCTAATTTAACCCTTTAACCCATAGCCTGTTTATAGTATTAAAGATATGTGACCTATTAAAGCAGGCTAAAAGTAAAGCAGAATGCGCCCTAGGGCGCATTCTGCTTTACTTTCAGCCTGCTTTTAGTTACTATCTGCTAGGATATAGAAACCATTTCTTATGGTACATATTCATGACAGTATAAAATGGAACTATTTTCTTTGGCGGATGAATAAAATGAATGCGCTAAAAGTCGCTTCTATAAGGGAAAGGGTTAAGCAGAAGATGTAATGGCAGTGAAGTTGTTCAGATCAGAATTTCGCGATTGATTCAAATTTCATTGCTGATAACAGAGCCATTAACGTTTCAATATTGTCAGTGTGAAATTGGTAAGGCTTAAACATGCACGCAAACGAATTTGGCTGTAACTTCCGATAATACATGTTTTCACTCCTCCCAATGGAGAGGGTACAGTGGAGAATCTGTTATTCTTTCCCAATAAACGCGTTTACGCTAAAACTATTATTTGCCGTGCAAACAGTTTGGAGCCAGATCAGACGCCGGGTAATCCGGCGTCTGATCAGGCTCCTAACTGTTTGCCACCAAGATAAACATGAATTATCAGAATTGTCCAAAAGTTGTTCTTTTCTACGTTTTAGTGCTTTGCGTTTGCGTACGTTTGCGTTTAAACGGGAAAGAATAACAGATTCTCCACTGTACATGTTTTCACTCCTCCCAATGGAGAGGGTAGCAACAGTATTGAAATCGACCTCTCAATTCACTATTTGCATTGGTACAGTAAGCGTATTTCAAACGATAGACTTAAAACGAACGATATTGTGGCAATGAAAGCGTTAAAATCTTTGAGATTTGACTTTATTCCAACAGTTAATATTATAACGACTTTTCAATCCACAAGCTTAAAACTGATGTCTGCATGGAATAACCTGGACTTTAGCAGCACTTGACATAAGCTTTCTTCTCCCCCAACTTTAACCCTGAACATTGACAACTTATTCACGCTTTCACCGGAAACTATTGCCTCCATCCATAATATTTATATTATTTTCAATGCTAGTTTAGGGCATTAACCTATTGCTATATCGATACGAGTTTCAAAATATAACGATTCTGTTCAGACGCCACAGTACGCGGCGTCTGATCTGGATACAAACTGTTTTGCAAATTCGACTTTTCAATTGATCGAAAGGGTTAACCATTTACCTCATACCCACCAGGGAAAATCACCTATATACTAACTACTAAAATAGTTCACCGTGACTTAGACTAAGTACGCAGAACCGGCACAACAATCTGCAAGTCTTCTCCTAGTGTGTCGAGTTAGCTTCAAGACAATTATGCCGAGTCAATTGACCAGTGAAAATTCAGTCTGAATGGTTTTCAGAATCCCATTTTTCAATTAACTCCTTCGCTGCCTTACCCCGAGGATTAATCGGGACCCCCGATACATACTCGTATTTCAAAGTTAAAACATGGCTAAGCCACGTTTTAACTTTGAAATATGGGTATGTTCAAACTAACGCGGGTTCTAAGTATGGAGTTTCGACTGTATACATGTATATCTTACGTTTGACCTGCACTTAAAGATCACCATACATTATTAAGGGGTCGCTAAATAAAGACTTGGCTGTAAAATAAAACATGAAAGAAGAGAAGCTAAAAATCTAAATGTATTACATTTTTCCATTCACAGATTTCCGATGTCATGCATTTTATTTTATAACCAAACGTATATACAGAAGGGTAAATTAACAATCTGTTTTCGAACTATGATTGTAGTTTTGTATTAATTGAAACTGTTTGCCTCTCAGAGTGAATCGTTGGAAATGTCTTAAAATTGACATTTTCTACATTTTATTGCATGCTTTTACAAGTCGTTTGCGTCTAATCAGGAAAGACTACAGTGGAGAATCTGTTATTCTTTCCCGTTTAAACGCAAACGTACGCAAACGCAAAACACTAAAACGTAGAAAAGAACAATTTTTAGACAATTCTGATAATTCTTGTTTATCTTGATGGCAAACAGTTTGGAGCCTGATCAGACGCCGGGTTACCCGGCGTCTGATCTGGCTCCAAACTGTTTGCACTGCAAATAATAGTTTTAGCGTAAACGCGTTTATTGGGAAAGAATAACAGATTCTCCACTGTACAAGTCTATAATTCCGGGTTAAGAACAAGCGTTTTTGCGTGACGTTGTCCATTTCATCTAAACGTAACTGACAGCCTAATGCACGGAATGCTGCAACAGACCA